>JAUKNM010000021.1:3442500-3932500 GCA_030765045.1 Tenodera sinensis
GACAGGCTTGACTAACTTCCTAATAAGCGCTATTTCGATTCCAGTGGATAATATTGACATATTTCTTTCTGTTTGTGATTTATTGGTCACAATCTCTAATTACTTTGAATGCATATAATCATTAACTTGATGTCGTAGACCATTGGTTTCCTATCTCAAATTGGTTGTCTATGAACCCTCTATTACCAGTAAAATTTGTGCGGTGTTATTCATTTACACTCTGTATATTTACAGAAGGATCTGTTACTAACATCCAACTCTACCCATGCTTCATCCATGTCCCATATTCGGCCCCATATAGCATTTCATTTTCTACTACAGCAGTATATATAGCCTTTCAAGAAGTTTCACTAAACAAATGCCTAAAATACTTCAGGAAAACGATTTGGGAATGGTATTTGGTGAGGAAGATTAGGAAGGTGCTTAGACAAAGTGAATGATAAACAAGAAGCTGGAGGGTCTGTGATCAAATCCCAGCTGTGGCATTGAATTTTTCAGTTCTGATTCTACCTCTCAGAGAAGTTGAATGGCACAATTACAAAAATAGAGGTCCACCAGCAATTGGCAAAGGTGAAGAAGGCCAAGGCAGAAGCGTTAGATGGAATACCAGAAAAATTTTGCAGAAATACATAATGACAAGAGTGCTAAATAAGGTGAAAGAAACATTGGCATCCCAGAGAGTGGAAAACAAGCATGGCAGTGCCAATATACAAAGGAAAGGGAGGAATAAATAATCTATAAAAGTATAGGGGGATAAGTTGCTATCTATACTAGGTAAAATCTACACAGGAATACTGGCTAATAGAGTAAAAGAATGGATTGAGGAAGAAGGAAATGATCAGAATTCCTAGCAGGCTTCAGAAAAGGGAAACAGACCTTAGATAACATACTCATAATAAAGGCAATAATTATAAATACTTGGGCGGAAGAACAAGAAGAATAAATACATTCTTTGCAGACTTAAGAAAGGTGTTTGACACGATAAACAAAGACATGATAGCCTGGAAATTAAGGAATAATGGAGTAACTGACAGGTTTATAAAGGAAGTAAATAAGATTTATAAAGGGATAAATGTTTGTATAAGGTATGGACAAAACAGTATTACAGAGCTGGCAGAGGAAAAAACACATTCGAGATAGGGGTGCAAACTAAGTCCCATTTTATTCAATGTATTTATGGATGACTCTTTCTACTGAAAGAGTAAGGAAAAGCAACCCACTTTGTCCAATAATGAAAAATAAATAACAGGATTACTAAATGTAGATGATTAATGATAGGGACCATAATGGTGATAGGATTACAAAGAACAATAACGTGGCTAGAAAGCACATATAACACAGTGGTAGAAGCAAGGATGTTATATGCAGCAGAAATATGGGGGCTGGAAAAAAGTGGGAAAATGTAGATATAATACACAGAAAGTCTTGTAAAATAATATTGGGTTTACCAAGGAGCTCACCTCATGGAGTAACACAGGCAGAACTAGTGAGAGTAGGAGCAAAAGATAAAATGGTACAGTATGTATACTACAAAACTTGGCCAGCAGCAGTAGCAACACGGCCCATGTGATCTTCACTGCATCTCCCTGCACGCACGTGCTACATCCATTTTAGTTGTCACATGTGCATCTGTTAGGTAGGTGTTAAGTGCTGTTCTAGTCCAGTTCACACATGAATAACATTAGAAGTGTTTAATTTTACTTGAAGTGTTTTCAAAATGAATCGATTGTAGTATACAGTACAACAAAGAGTGTTTATGTACAATGTGCTTACATCATCTTGTGGGAATTTGAAATTAAATTTCCTGGCATACATATTCTGAGTAGACGTCATTTGTTCGGTTGTAAATAAATTCAGGGAGATAGGAACAATTTGTGATAGGTAAAGAAGGGTAAAAAGGCATGTACTTACGGAACAGAAATTAGACGAAATCGGCAAAAGCTTAGACCGGTCACCTCGAAAATCTCTTAGGTGCCTTGCACAAGAAAGTGACATTTCAAAACTTCAGCATGGAAAGCAACAAAAGTTTTAAAACTTAAACCATACAAGTTTACTGTTGTCCAGGAATTGCTACCACAGGATCACCAGGGTTGGGTAAATCTCTAACTGGATTTTGAGGAATGTTAGTGATGAAATAATCAATCCATGAGTAACACTGTTCAGTGACAAAGCATAACATTAGGAAGCCTTTTAGAGAAAGGTAAGAGAAAGAATAGAGGACACAGAAGGAGAAGAGATATGAGAAGGTATAGAAAATTACTAATTAAGGTTCTGTAAAAACCTAAAAAGAGAATGGGGAAGAAAGAGGTATGTCAAAAACTGCAATAGACAAGAGAGGGAAGGGTTGGCATGAATGAGAACAGGAGCTTTGTTTCCGGAAGGTCAAGAGCAAGTGCAGCTGGAATATGTGAATTGTGGGGGTGAAGAGAGAGTAGTACATTATTTAATGAAATGTGAGGAACTGGATCAGTGGAATAAGAGATGGGAAGCTAAATGGGACTAAATGGAAGATAAAATTTTGGCAGTGAAACTATTAACAGAGAAACAAGGAGAAGTGAACAGAGGGATAGGACAATTTTTAAGGATGATTAAAGGAAAATGGGTAAGCAAAGTAAGGAACAAAAGATCAGAAAGAGAGAGGGTGAAGAGGAGAAAGAGTCACAGATTTAGAAGTCTAAGAGAATTCAAGGGCTCCACAGCAATGCAAAAGGCCAGCATGCCAAACACACTGGGGAGCGCAAAGATGCACATCACATAAATTTGTACATGGGTCATTCCATGTCAAATAGTGCAAAATTTGACCTTCATGTCTCCGATTTCATTGAAATTAAATTTACATGTTCTGTGAATGAAAAAATGATACACCTATTCTTTTGTTAGTCTGTAAATTAATTGGTAAACATAAAATATTAAATTTTTGGATATTTTACACACACCGGTCTACATAAATATAAATATCTGGTATTATTTTTCAGATATATATATGATATCTGTGGCTCATTTTGAATATTGAAATATATGCTTCATTTATAGTTAAACAAAAAATAATTAGTTTAATATTTTCTATTTTTACAAAGTCATTAATGTTACAAACATCATTAACAATACTAAAGTTCTACTTTAAAAATTTCCTGAAAAAAAATTTAAAACATAACTTGATTATGTCATATATTCCTATAAAAAATTCAGGTTGAAATTACAAATAAATACAGAGAAATTAAATAACTTACCAAGCCGTGCAGACTGGAGTAACACTGCCTTCACGGTCGATAGGTACACACACTGCGTGTAGCTGATTGCATATCATGTGTTGCAGTTCCGTCAAGGTCAAACTGTCAAGCACAAATTGAAATAGCAATATCGTATACTTTACTCTATCACTCTCTTCATATGGCACAAAGTTAACATTCCACG
Organism: Tenodera sinensis; assembly: GCA_030765045.1. Classification (NCBI taxonomy): domain Eukaryota; kingdom Metazoa; phylum Arthropoda; class Insecta; order Mantodea; family Mantidae; genus Tenodera; species Tenodera sinensis. The sequence goes on from JAUKNM010000021.1 coordinate 3,445,915, forward strand.
ATTTAAAATTCCAGTAATTCTGGGTGGCTCAGTTGGTTAGACGCTGGCCTACTGATCCCAAGGTCGCAGGTTCATATCTGGCCCAGACCTATGGTTTTTAAGTGTGCTTAAAAACGACAACTCCATGTCAGTAGATTTACTGGCATGTAAAAGATTCCTGCAGGACGAAATTGTGGTGACACTGATGTGATCCTAGCAATTGACAGCATCGTTAAACAACAAAATCATTTTTTTTTTTTAGTCATTACACTTCAAGTTACACGGATTTTTAAATATTCACCACTCTCCCTTCTCTTTGAAACAGATAGTATTTTTTATTAATGCCTGAGATGCAGATACTGGGACAAAACAGCAACTGTAGACTGCCTTGCACTACTTTTGCTTGTTGGTATCTTAACTGAAAATATTATTATGCTGCTTGTGTTTGCTATTGGAGAAAATGTTGAAGACAATGTTAGAAATGTTCTCCTGGGCCTAGTTAAACAGTTTTCTCTGCGTTACGATAAGATGTATTCCAAGTTGAAGGCCCGCATTCATTGCAAGTCTCTTAACAGTACTGCCAATTCCATCGCAAAGTCTTTTTCTGTCTGGTGTAGCAAAAAAGTGCCATTCTGCTTGAATTTGAAAGTCATTTTCGTGGAAACAAATATTTGGAAAGTTTGTTTTATTTTTATACTGAGCACTTGAGCCATTTGAAAAATATATTATTTTATGCAACACTCCCAAGTGCAGTTTCAAAAACAGTAATAGCTTTGTTTGGAAAAGATAGGCCGCTCTGGTGTCATGTTTCAGGCATTCAGAAATAGGAACAAAATGTTTGTTCTATTGATGAATATTTAAAAATCACTGTAACTCGAAGTGTAATGACTGCAAGTGTAAATCTATGATTGGAATTTTAAATTGTGGAATGTTAACTTTATGCCATATGAAGAGAGTGATAGATGAAAGTATCTGCTATAGCTATTCCAGTGTTTGTGCTTGACAATTTGTCCTTGACAGAACTGCAACACATGATACGCAATCAGCTGCATGTGGTGTGTTTACCTATTGACAGTAAAGGCAGCATTACTCCAGTCTGCACAGCTTGGTTTGTTGTTTAATTTCTCTGTATTTATTCGGAATTCCAATCTGAATTTTTTCTAGGGTTGTATGGCATAATCAAGCTATGTTTTTAATTTTTTTTCAGGGAATTTAAAGTAGAACGTTAGTATTAATGATGTTAGTAACATTAATGACTTTGTAAAAATAGAAAATATTAAACTAATTATTTTTTGTTTAACAATAAATGAAGCATATATTTCAATATTCAAAATGAGCCACAGATATCATATTTATCTGAAAAATAATACCAGAGATATTTGTATTTATGTAGACTGGTGTGCGTAAAATATCCGAAAATTTAATGTTTTATATTTACCAAAATAATTAATTTACAGACTAACAAAAGAATAGGTGTATCATTTTTTCATTCACAGAAGGTGTAAGTTTAATATCAATGAAATGGGAGACATGAAGATCAAATTTTGTGAGATTTGACATGGAATGACTAGGATAAGGTAAAATTAACACATTTATATGTAGTTAACAACTTGTAACTATTTGGTGCAAATAATTATTGTATCATATGTAAAATATAATTGTGCTTGCCAGTAATTGAATTTGCCTCTCACCTGTCTCTTGGTTTGTTGATTCTCTGGATTGTGAGTATGCGACCAACTTCTATGCCTTAGGTCCGCTTCCCCCAGGCTACAGGTGCTATAAGATACATTTATAATGGGGAAATGTGGTTTCCCACATTGTGCATATCAAGAGACACTTCATCTTGGGTTGATAGCCCTGTCAGAATCCTGATCCCCAATTCAGTTTTCATTTTGACCTTTTGGAGCACTGCATTTTGACTTACAAAAATGGTGCTAAGAATGATACAAGAATGGACTGTACTTTCATTGCAGACCAATAGTGTTTTAATTTTTTTTTTCTTCTATCACAATTCTTGGTGTCCAGCACTTCCTTTTTTTGATATCCAAGACCTTTTGGATGTTAGGGCAGCAGAGCTTACAGCAGTGTTCTATTTGTACTGATTCTCTGAGCACCCTGCAAGCCTTCATGTGCCACATAACTACCATTCTCTTATATAGTGCATTTGAATCTCCTTAACCCTTTTGTTGCCAAGCTAAATGCTATACTACTGCTTAAACTGCCAGCCCTAAATATGGAGAATTGTAAGGTTTTACACAAAGCTTTCCACTTACCTGAATTTTGAATCTGTTGAGTTGAGATTTTTTGCAGTCACTTCTAAAATGTTATTGTACATGCATACACACTTTTGAGAACATTACTCTAGTACATATGCTTTTTAAAAATTTTTGAATTGTTAAATTTTTATTTTCCACTTTCAGTTTATTTTTGACACCATAATTATTATCAGATACCGATTTTGCTTTGCCTGTCAATTTATCATTATATTCTTTTTAAAATTACAAATTTTGAAACTTCTATGCTTAAAATTGTTGAAATGAGCACAGTTAATTATATGAACTGCTATTTAGAGTTTTTTCTTGGCGAATGCCATTGAACACTTATGTCCCAAATAGCTTCATGTTCATAGTTACTTCCATCTTGCCAGTTGGTATCCAGTTCATCTTCATCCTGATTTGCAGCATTTCCTGCAGGAGACTGCGTAGAACACACATGATTGTTTATTTCGTTTGTCACTGTCCGCATCATTGTTTCATTATGAGTTATGACAATTGAGAAATATCCTGTCACTTTCCAGCAATGTTGTCGCAATTTCGTCTTCTGACAAAGATTTCTTATTCCAGTATGCCATTCTGTAATGGTCATTAAGCAAACGCCACGAAAAATCACTGAATATAGAATAAATAATTAAGCCCTGCACACAGCAACCTACAACACGAGTTAACTGCTCTCTTCTTCTAGCGTGCTAAAATGCCCCACACTTGACAACCTCAGAAAGAAAAATTATTTGTACAGGAAATGCAAACAAACAATGATACCAACACACAGTTTACATATTGTATATTAGAGGTGGACACTTACATCATCTGTTGCATAGTTTGTAAATTATTTGATCACGAAAAACCAACTCATCGGATCGGATCGGATCGGATTGGATCATGGCATTATTCAAAGGCAATTGGCACTGGATCTCATCGGATCTTGGCACCAAAGGGTTAAATTGGATATTGCTTTTGGGAGCAGTGTGTCATTTGTATGGGTTTCTGGCCATGTTCACTTACTGGGGAATGAAGCTGCTGTTGCTATCGCTAAAGGTGCTGCTACATATCCCAGATGTTCTAGCTCTTGTGTAACCTTGAACGATTTTAGTCCTGTTTTGCAATGGGCCATTTTTTCATGGTGCCACAATGAATGGCCTGCTGTGCTTGGCAACAAATTACAGGAGTTTATCTCTCCCCATCACCTGGGTTACACTTTGCATTTTCACCTAAGAAGAGATAATTTAGTTACATCAAGAATATACTAGCTTTCATTTTTCAATGTGTTGGAATCCCAACCCTCTATGCGCTCATTGCAATGAACCTGTTTAATGATGTGGCATGTGTTAGTCCAGTGCGAGCTTTCAGCTACCTTTTGTTTCCTTGCAGGTGTTACCTCATCTTGCTGTCTTCTGGGAGACGATTTAAGTGTCACTGCCTTCAATGTCTTGTCTGATGCAATGGCTTGGATGTCAGTGTTCAACATTGGTTCTTGGTGTGCATTGTTTTATTGCAGTTTGTCAGTTCTGTGAATTTTGATTTCTCTTTTATGCGTTTTCATGTTGTAGCTTTTGTGTTATGTCCAATTTAAACACTTGTATTCTGTTTCTAATGACACTGGCTGCTATCAAAAATTCTCTTTGAACTAATTTGCTTCTATAAATAAATACATAAAAATATATAAGTAAATAAAATAATGACACAATTTGGTACAATTATGCAAAAAAATGTGGAACTGTTGTTAAAGGCAATTATAACATATCACAATGAAATATTTGCTTCTATTGCAACATATTCAGCCTGATTCTGGGCAAGCAGGATGGATGGTGTAGTTATTGTAACATTATTGAGAAGGATGCAAAGAAAAGTAGTATTATGTTTTACAGGAGTTGTAAGTACCATGTAAACAATAGCTTTGTTAACAACAACAGCAATATGGTTGCATGGCCAATTGACTTTAATACAGTTGGAGCCAGACTTTGAATTAACAGAAATGATTCTGGAATAGTAGAAAAAAATAGGGGGAGTAAAGTGTAGTACATTATTAGATGTGGTTCAAATCCCAGCTGTGGCATTGAATTTTTCAGTTCTGATTCTACCTCTCAAACATTATTAGATATTAAGCAAAATTTGAAAACAAGATGGCAACATGAATGGGAGTAAATAGAGCAGGGAAGAAGAGTTTTTCAGCTATTTTCAAATGTCCAAGAAAGATTACGACTAACACACATACAACCAACAAAAGGATTATTACATTTCATTACTGGTCATGGCCCATATAAGAAGTATTGGAATAAATTAACAGAACAAACAACATATATGACTTTGTGGAATTACAGACACACCAGAACATACTGTCTTTGAATGTAATAAATACAGTCAACATGTGCTAGAAGAAAGGGAACATTGGGGATATACCCTGTATACAACTTTAAGACATCCTGACTTAACTAAATACAATTAACTAATTGTATAAGCAAAACAGTGTGGGAAAAAGAGACATTACAAAAAGTAAGAAGAAAACAATTACCAAGAGGCATAGAGGAATTTAGAAGACCTGAGAGGATTAGCAAATAAATCAAAATTTAGATATGGGAGAAGATAGAACTATAAGTAAAGAGATGACTACTTTACAAACATTGACCTTGATGAAGAATGAAGAGAAACAGCTGAGAAGAGGTAATAATGAATATTCTTACTAAAATTAGACTGAAATCTGACAATAAATGGAAGGTTTGTTGTTCTTTTAATGGGATACAGGGATGGGTAAAGAGAAGAAGAGTTTGACCAAGAGGAAAAAGGTGATTACAGAGTAAGGATGGAGGGTGAAGAGGAGAAGGAGAGAAAGAGTGATGGGAGTGGGTTCATCTTCGTTGGGGGAATAGTTGTGGACCAGGAGAGATAGTGGAGTTATGGTGACATTATAGGTGTGGAGGCCTGCTACTGCATCAACAGGAGGAGTTAGAGTCCTGTAGGTTTGGAGGTGGAGTTGGTGTTAGGAAAAAATGGAGGATGTTACTGAAGTGAAATGATGTGGGGTAAGTGAAAAGCGGAAGGGAAAATGAGTGGTTTTGTGGTGATAGAACAATGATCAGTGTTGGTTCAATGAGGTAAAGGTTTAATGTATAGTGATAAAACTTAAAATTGATGCATAAAATAAGTTAAAGAAAAAATTGGGTAAATAATATGGAGATTAAATAAAATGGTAAAGGTAAATAAATAAACAAATATGTAAGCATGTATACATATAAATGAAAAAGAATTTAAAGGCAATATATAAAATAAACAAGTAAAAAATGTGGTGAAGATGGTGAAATTCTGCAAGTAGGAAGGATGATTCTGAAGATGTTGGCAGAATATTTTAAAGAAACTTTACAAAATATATGAGACATCGAAGAAGATGGACAGTGTGGAATACAAGAACAGGGTGAAGGAGATCAGACGGATATCATTGTATAGATAGATGAAATCAAGGAAAGCATTGAAAGAATGAGGAATAACAGGGCCCTGGGAAAGGATGGCATATCTTTCTTTCATAGAAGTTTGAAAACAGTGTTGTTGTAATTAATTTAATTTAAAAGGTAAGTTAATTAATAACACTGAACAACACTTACAACATATTTTTCCGGGACGCGTTTCGAAGGTAACTTTCCTCCATTATCAACCGGACAATAACTGGGTTTCCATGGTGCTTGATGGTGCAGATGGTGATGCTTCTTCTGGTGTTTCTTCTGGTGGCGGTTCGATGAACTTACTGAAAATGTCTCTCGGAGGAATGTCGAAATTAAATACTCGGTTTCTATTTTTTAAAATAAAGATTTGTTCCCATGTGGACAGTTCTTGTTTTCCGGTTATGTGTTTAAGAAGTTTCGGTTCTAGCTTTATGTCATGATTTTTTGTCCAAAAGTGAAATGCAACCGCTGATTTTTCTAATTGTTTACTCTTAATGTTTCTAATGTGTTCCTTGAATCTAATTTCTAAATTTCTTTTGGTTTTTCCTATGTATATTTCATTACAATCACTGCATTCAATTTGTGCAAATTGTGCAAATTGTGCAAATTGAATGCAGTGATTGTAATGAAATATACATAGGAAAAACCAAAAGAAATTTAGAAATTAGATCCAAGGAGCACGTTAGAAACATTAAGAGTAAACAATTAGAAAAATCAGCGGTTGCATTTCACTTTTGGACAAAAAATCATGACATAAAGCTAGAACCGAAACTTCTTAAACACATAACCGGAAAACAAGAACTGTCCACATGGGAACAAATCTTTATTTTTAAAAATAGAAACCGAGTATTTAATTTCGACATTCCTCCGAGAGACATTTTCAGTAAGTTCATCGAACCGCCACCAGAAGAAGCATCACCATCTGCACCATCAAGCGCCATGGAAACCCAGTTATTGTCCGGTTGATAATGGAGGAAAGTTACCTTCGAAACGCGTCCCGGAAAAATATGTTGTAAGTGTTGTTCAGTGTTATTAATTAACTCACCTTTTAAATTAAAAGGATGGCATAGTTACAGAGCCCCTTAAATATGGAGGACAGACGATAATACAACTCTATAAATTAATAGGAACAATATGGGAGAAGGAAATTATGCTGAGTTGGAATTTGGCAATTATTTGCCTAATTTTTAAAAAAGGGGATAGACATGACTGCAGAAGTTACAAAGGTATTACATAGCTAAATGTAGCCCATAAAGTATTATCAGTTATACTTAATCTTAGACTTAAAACAATAACAGAAATAATAGGCAAATTTTTGCCCTAATAGGAGTACAGCAGCTCTACTGTTTTATCATGCAACAGATGATTGAAAGATTCTTCGAGCATGGATTAAATTTATATATACTGTTTATAGACTTTCAACAAGCATTTGATGGTAATAATGGAAACAAACTGTATGAGATAGTGACTCATGGAAATTCACTCAAAATGATAAAAGTAGTAAAAATGACTGAGGAATACTAAAGCAAAAGTAAAGATCAATAATAAAATAAGCGATTGTTTTGAATTTAACAAAGGAGTGAAACAAGGAGATGGATTGTCTACCACTCTGTTTATTTTAGCTCTGCACTATGTTATAAAAGGTCTGAAACAGAGGGACACCGTAGTTTAAGTCAAGTCAGATGCAGACAATTGCAGCAAGATCAAAGAAGAAGGCAATCATATTATTTATTTATTTATGCTAACAAACTTACTGCTGGTGTTTTTAAACACACAAGCCATGTGTGGACAATATTTCAGAGGTGGAATCAGGACTGAAAAACTCGTTGCCATAGCTGGGACTTGAACCACAGATCTTCCACTTATTGAGCAGTTGCTCTAACCACTAAGCTACTATGGCCAACTTGCCAGTATGACATTAAATTCCCCAACCGATTCTTACTTTCCTGGTTAGACCACTAGGGCATATCACATCAGCGATAAACCCGGAGATAAAGTACTTACGTTTGTAAGTCGCCCTTGGGGTATCAGGATTCTACCATATCCCAATTTAAGTATCTGGGAAACACAATTGACAATGAAGTCAAAATAAGTAGTACTGTTGCAGATAGAATTAAGAAAGGAAATAAAGCATACTTTGTAAATTTGAGGCTAATGAAAAGCAAGTTGATATCGAGAACAACAAAGATGTGCATATACAGGATGGGGCGTGGAAACTTACTGTTTTAAAAATGAACTAAAACACACTACATGTTTCATTCAACTTTATTATTATTATTATTTTCTGCTTACCACACAAACATTGGAAATTTGAATTTACACAGTTTTCAAGATACCTCGGTCTGCATCTTGACTTGCAGCAAGTGTAATGAAATAAGTGAAATTTAACAGTGAAAAAGTGCAAATGAAGGGTCAAGAAACGGTGAAAAGTATGATTTGCGATAATAAAAGCAGTGGAAATAAGATAAAAATTTTGGAAGCCTACGAGTGACAAGAAGTAATATCCAGGATGAGTATGTGACCAAAGCATCGTCTGAAACATGAGAAATGTGCGAGTGTGAGGTGATAGTGTAGAAATGCTAAACAGGGAACTTAAATGTGCTCAAGAAGAAATGTGAATACTAAAAAATGAAAAGAACTTGTTAAAAAATGATGCTGAAGAACTTCGGCAAGCTGAGAATTATGCTACAGTTGCAAAAAGGCAAATTAACAAGAAAAACGTGGTGCGAGAAAGTGGAACATGTGTAAATGTGCCAATTTGCAACAGTTTTGACACTCTAAGTGAGAATAATGATATAGGGACCACTAATTTAAACAGGAACAGTGAAAGAAGGAATAATAAATTTGTTCCAGTAAGTGGTTCTGAATGCCTTCCTAACTAATACCAACATTTTCTTACGCTCATGCGCAGCTGAGCACACTTTCAGAATTAGTTCAGAATTTTGTATGGTTGGAACATTACTTGAACCATTATTAATCTGTGATTCTGAATAAGCTGAGCACGCGTTGTAGGCTGTACAAGGTTTGTTCCAATACAATCCAATCCAGAATCAGTTCTGTTATATGAGCATGCGCAGTAGCTAAGCATTGTTCCAACATAACAGAAAATGCTTCAAACCTGGTTCTGAATTTTCAACTTGCTGTTCCACATTTTGGGAATTAGTTCAGTATCAGTGAAAGCGGTTATTGGACAAAAGCAGAAACTGCAAATTCCGGACATGTGCAAGTTGTATAGACTATAGCCTACTACGTGTATGCAGTTATTCAGAATTGGAGATTAATCATGGTTCAGGTAATGTTCCAACCTGTAGGTTTGTTCCAACAAGCCGTTCTGAATGCATTCCAAATGAATACCAACATTTCTTCTGCACATGCACATGCACACATGCGTGCTCACTCTCGGAACTAGTTCGGGATTTTTATCATGTCGCAAATCCTACTTAGGTGCTGCATATGCTCAGATAATTCAGAACTGATTCTGGATTGTGTTGGAACAAACCTAACGTTCAGGAGTATGACCGCTTGAAGAAACAAAAGGTGATGGTGTTTAGCGACTCCATATTAAGGTATGCAGGTGACGAGTGTGAGAATTAACAACATAAGAAGAAAGGTACATCCAGATTATATACTGGGTTAAACTATGGAATCAGTGGATCAGATAAAACAGAGCAACCCCCCAAACAGAAATAATAATTAGTGGTGTACTGTACAGTGTAGATAAGCCCAGAAAGCGAATAATAGACTGGACTGTTTGTGTAATTCATGAAATTGTCTTATGCTCGATGGTAATTGTTGACTGAAAGATAGGGGACCTTGGCAGGGATGGAATACATCTGAACAGAAGAGGATCGGCAAAACTAGGTGGACTACTCTGTGGTGCAATTAGCGTGCGCAAGAAGGGATGGAATAATCAAAGGGAAGACATAACAAAAGACTATCCTATGGTACAGCGGGAAGACAAGGTTATGCAAGAAGCAGTAGTAGGAGGTGAAAGACAAGCACTGGTCGAAAAAGCCTGCAGTGAGAGCAGAAGATCCCAAGTTGGCATAAAGGGGTTATTTGACAAGGAGTAATAATGAGTGAAAAACAAACACAGGAGAAACCCATAGTATGGAAGACAGGACCCATGAACTCTCACATACTGGTGAAGGTAATTTTGTATAGCTGCAGATAATAAACTTGAATTAGTAATACTATACCTGAATGTAAAGTATCTAAATAATAAGTTGGATCCAACAGAAATTTGTTTAATACAGCATGGAGTTCACATAACTGTGCTCTCTGAACATGGCCTACATAAGGATAATCTAGGGTTTAGAACTTTTAAATGTTACACTCTGCTAGCTAGCTTTTGTATGAGGGTCCTTCAATAAATAACCGAACTAATTTTTTAATTAACATGTAATGGCTTTATTTCACTAACATTTACCTACACACTTTCGAAGTATTCTCCCTCTGATGAAATACAATTATTCCAACAATTTACCCATTGTTTGAAACACTCATTGAACCCATTTTTGGACAGTCTGTTCAGGATACTCATGACAACATTGTTCAACTCCTTATCACTTTGAAAATGGCGACCACGAAGCTCCTGTTTCACTTTAAAATAGCATGGTGCGAGATCTGGGGAATAAGGTGGATGAAGCATGATCTCAATGCCCATTTCTGCGATGACATCTTGAGTTGCACGAGCTCAATGAGCAGGGGCATTATCCTGATGCAAGATCCATCCTCTCCTTGCAAGATCTGGTCGCTTTTCGGCGATTTTTTTCTTCAGTGGCCCCTTCAGTACGTCACAATAGTAAGCAGCAGTTACCGTGCGTTGATTAGTTACAACATGATCATACAAAATGCCCTGTTTGTCAAAGAATACAAGATGCATGACCTTTCCTGCACTTTTCTGAACTTTTGCTTTCTTAGGAGTAGGGCTCGATGAATGTTTCCACTGCAAACTCTCCTGTTTTGTTAACGGGTCGTAATGGTGGAACCAACTCTCGTCACAAGTGATGACCCTATTCAGAAAGTCTGGCTCCCGTTGTAACCTTCTGAGCCATTGTTGACACGTCATGACGTGGTGGGCCTTCTGTTCGTCCTTCAGCACGTGCGGTACCCATTTCGCTGCAACTTTTCAATAGCCAAGATCATTGCGAATTATGTCGTCTACAGTTCCAACAGACAAATGCATTATGTCTGCAACTTTCGAAATTGTTATGCGACGATCTTCTCGCACAATTATGTCAATTGTGTTAATGTTGACTTCCGGTTTTGCTGTTACGGGTCTTCCAGGGTGCGGAGAATCTTGAAGGTCTTCGTGACCCCCTTTGAAACGTTTATACCACTCAAACACTTGTGTTTTGCCTAAAGCTTGGTCCTTGTATGCTTGCACCATTTCAAAGGTTTCTGTAGGAGTTTTGTCTAACAGAACATAAAACTTTATTGATGCGCATTGCTGCAATTTCAGTTCCATGGTGGGTGCAGTAAATACGACCTCATGTATCTGGCTCTAACTCTCAACTGCTTCACTCTGCATGACTGGCACACAGCGCTGCTAGAGGAAGGATTCACCTTTCCACCACTAGCAGCCATGGCACTCCAGGGCGGTTTATTTAAATACAATTAAATTAGTTCGGTTATTTATTGAAGGACCCTAGGTAGAGAACAACACAAAGGAGGTAGGGTAGCTATTTTTGTGAGGAGTGATGTCTTAGATCAGTATAAAATATCCTCAGTCTTAGTTAATGATAGAGAAAACATTTTTGAAGTCACTGGAATAAAAATCTCTGGCCCTGTAAATCTGAAACCTTAAGGTTTTTATAGACCACCAAGTGAAATGGCCACTAGCTTTATTGACAATCTAAGTGAACTCCTGGAACTTTGTGATTGTGATACAAAGACATTATTAGCTGGGGATTTTAACATTAACCTAGAATTCAGCAACACCAATTACTTAAAAACTACACAATATATTAAATGCTCATAATCTAAGGGATCATATATAAAATCGCACATGGGTAACACTAAGAACGGCTACTGTTATTGACCATATTGTCAGCAACATGCTTGATGAAATGGTGACTACTGAAGTTGTAAACAGCTTTCTGATCATTTCGCTTAATTTGCCAGTATTATAATTGGGGATAAAAATGACGATGATGTTGATGACGATGACAACAGTGATGGTAATGATGATAATGATATTACTAAGATACTTCAACAGTTAAGTGCTGATAATATTGGAAACTTAAATTAATGCCTAGAAAATGAAAACCGGGAATCTATTTACTGTGAAAAAGATGTTAACAGTAAGTGGCAATCTTTTTATCAAATATTTAAATAGTTTTATAACACATGCCCAATAGTTAAAAAAGTGATATAATGTAGAGTGAGGCATCTAAAATACCCCTAAATCCTCAAGTCTACCCTAAGAAATAAAATGGACATGTACATATTACATAAGTCAGCTAAACTTGACCATTATAATAATGAATATAAAAAATATTGAACTGTATATTTCCAGCACCTGCAGAAGTTACAGTCAGATTATTACACTGGTAGGTTATGTAACTCTAGTAATGTATCAAAAACTGCCTGGAGCATTATCAATGAATACTGAATGCAGGATAAAAAATAAAATATTAACTTGAATATGAATGGTAATGTTATTTCAAATCCTTTTGAGGTTAGTAACATAATGAACAACCTTTTTGCAAATTGTGCCAACAAATTGGTTAAAAATATGAGATCCTCGTATCTACAATATTGTAGCTTTATGCATCCTACCTCAGAGGAGGAAATTGTAAAAATCCTGAGTGAAATGCCTGTGAAACCCTCATGTGGATCAGATGGCATTTCCTCTAAAATATTAAAACAATGCAGAAAATATTAGCCAAACCATTAATGTATCTAATAAATGCCAGTATTGAAGCAGGTGTCTTTCCTGATATCCTTAAAATAGGTGTCATTAAGCCCATTTATAATGAGGGCAATAAAAATGAGGTTAGCAATTACAGGCCCATCACTCTAACCTCCAGCATAGGTAAAAATATTTGTGAAAATTATATTGCAAAGACTGGAACACTTTCTAGAGAAAAATAAAATTTATACCAAATCGCAACATGGTTTTCGCAAATCTTTTTCTACCACTACAGCTGTAATCTCACTTGTGCATGATATTATGGTAAAAATTAATCAAAATAAAAAAGTAGCTGGCCAAATGGTCAAACTATCAAAAGCTTTCAACTGTGTAAGGCGTGTTATTTTATTAAATAAGATTAATCTGTATGGAATCAGAGGCCTACCTAACAAACTAATTGCATCTTACCTAACTGGAAGACAACAGTGCTCTGAAATCAATTGTCTTGAGGGCAACAACATAAATATTATAAAATCAGCAATGTTGGAGATGAAGTATGGAGTTGCACAGGGTTCTGTCTTGGGCCCTGTTCTATTTATTATGTATGTAAATTACATACCAGCAAGCAATAATTTTAGTACATCAGTTATGCCGATGATACTACTGCTCTATGTTGGAATGATACATTGAATACATTGGCAAATAGCATTAATGGTACTAATCACACTATAACACTTATTTTGAATGTAATAAACTAAAAGTAAATGAAGAAACAAAAGTTATGATTAGGGTTACGATGTTTATGACATGTCATATTTTTGTCCTTACACCCATTCTCACTGCAAACATAAATTAAGCACAAATTTCACATTTTTAATTCTAATTAGACAGTTTTTATTTTGCATATTAAGTCATATTTTTGCCATTTTTATGGTTTTGGTCATATTTTGATTATATGTGTCATATTTTGTCATATTTTGCTTATGAATTCGATCATTTTTATGGTTTTGGTCATATTTTGATCATATCTGTCATATTTCACTTTATCTCGCTTATGAATTAAAAAAGAATACAATTATGCAATAAATGCGCTGAATGGTCAAGTTAACATTTTTCGGAAAAAGAGTCACTAATAATTTGGTTTGATTATAACTGGAATTCCATGAAGGGACAATAACAGTGCAGGTACCACGCAGGTACTAAGATCACAATGCCGGCTTATCCTTTCCCGTCTTTTCTTGTTTTTAAAACATTTTCATTTCAGTTCACATTTGAAATTGTATCTGGAAGCATTAACTCGCCAAAAGTTAAATGTTCTGAAAGTGTAAAACTAGAAAGTTTTGTTATAGAGTTTGGAGAAAAACATTTCAGCACTGATGGGAAAATTCTATACTGCAAAGCGTGTGAAGTGAAAGTGATGTCTGTAAGTCGATTAAATGTTCAGCAGCATTGTGACACATGTGAACAACAGAAACAGACAATCAGTTCAAGAAATGAGACAGAGACTTTTGTATGATGCGACAGCCCCTTTGACATCAAGAAAAGTGTCAGATTTCTCGAAGGACCTGTGTGAGATGATGGTGTCTGCCAACATCCCTCTAAATAAGGTTAAAAACGGACAGTTGATAAAATTTATGGAAAAATAAACAAGTCATACAGTTCCAAACGAATCTACACTGAGAAAAAATTGTGTACCTGTGTGTTATGACAGTACAGTGCAAAAAATCAGAAACATTGTAGGAAACAATAGAATTTGGGTTTCAATAGATAAAACTACAGGCGCTTGTGGGAGATACGTTGTTAGTGTTATTGTTGCACACTATATCCTGACCACCCTGGTGATATATTTTTGCTCGATTGTTAAGCACCTGAAGCAGCAAAACATTCTACAACTGCTGTACTTTTTGACAATGTTATGAAGCTGCTGTGGGATGGTGAAGTAAAACGGGAACAAGTTCTACTGTTTGTCAGTGATGCTGCACCAAACATGGTGAAAGCTGGCAAAGGCCTTAAAATGCTCTATCCAAAAATGGTGCATTTAACATGCCTTGCTCATGGTTTGCACAGAGTTGCAGAGGAAGTAAGAGTGCATTTTCATGATGCGGATAAATTGGTATCAAATAGGAAAAAATATTTCTAAAATCTAAAAAGACACTGAGAAAATTTCAACAATACAGACCTTCACTTCCACTTCCTCCCCTGCCTAATGGTTGACGGAAATTACTGGATATATAATAGTGATTTTGCTAAGGACGGAGTGCATTTAAACAGGAAGGGATCATTTAACTTTGGTAACTTATTGAATAATGCAATATATTCAGTGATAAAGGAAAACTAGTAAGTAAGGAGGTGGATGCTGTTTCACTTGTTACAGGTAATAAACATTGTAATTACTCCAATGATCATGAGAAACAAATAAATTATGTGGAAATAGGGTCATTAGGTACTCATAAATTAGTTGGGGAAAGAAATTTTAAACATGGTACAAGTGTAGTGAATAATAACTATGTAAATCTTTTTAATAGCAGTAATGATGGTGAACACACAATGCATAAGGCTGTAAACCAGTATGATGCAAACACTCTTCAAGTATTTCACTTGAACATACAATACTTAAGTAATAAAACAGCTGCTTTTGAACAGCTGCTAAATGAAGTAAAGCCAGAGCTAGCTGTTGTAACAGAGCATGGGTTAAACAAAGAGCAGATCAATTTATGTAAAATAAATGGTTACAAAATTGTTAGTAGCTTCACTAGGACTACATATAAGGGTGGAGGGGTTTTAATCTTGGCCACAAATGAAATAGATATATCAGAGGTTGTTGTAAATACATATCAGTTGGAAATGCACTTCGAAGTGGCAGCTGCAAAAATAAATATAAAACAGAAATCTATTTTATTACTGGGGATATACAGATCACCAAGTACTCCTTCGGAGCGCTTTGTTGATTATCTTGAAGAACTTTTAGCTCAAGTTTGCACTAAATATAATCAGGTAATTCTGATGGGTGATTTTAACATAAATTTAGACCATACAAAAGGGGACTATAAGAAACTTTACGAGTTATTTAACACTTATGGAATAAGGGATTTGATACACGAGCCTACAAGGGTAACACATTCATCATCATCTGTTATTGATCATATTGCTACAAACCTGAATTTTGAGGTGGTAAAAGCATGCAATATAAACACACACATTTCTGACCATTATGCTCAGTATGTGAAATTTAAGGGGTTAAATTACAGTAAAGAAAGCAATTATGAAAACAAAACTTTTCGTGATCTGAATGCGAAATGTATTGGTCATTTGGTAGAATCCTTAACAGACGAAAATTGGGACACAGTATATAATGCCAAAACTGTAGATGAAAAATGGAACCAGTTTTATAATGTATTTAGCACTCACCTTAATGCATGCTGTCCTATGAAAACCAAAAAGGTATATAAGAATAGTTATGGCCATGTCAAACTCACCACAGAAATAATAAAACTAAAAAATGAAATGAAGCATTTGTATGAATTGCATAAATCTAGTGGTAGTGCTACTTATAAATCAAAGTACAATATCATAAAAAAGAAATATCTCAAAAGCTTGGAAGATTTAAAAGTTAATGACTATAAAGAAAAGTTAAGTAAATCAGGGAATATTAGTAAAACTGCATGGGGCTTTGTAAATGTAGCTTAATCGGAAACAAAAGCACACAAAAATTTAGAACTCCTTATTGGTGATGAAACTGTAAAAGAACCAAACCTTGTATGTAATTTAATAAACAATTATTTTCTTAGCGTAGGAGAGAATTCTGCTGGCAGGAATACACAACAGTCATTTAAAAACACTGTAAAGTCATCATTTTTTATTTATCCAGTATCTACAACAGAGATTCTAAATACAATAACTAAACTACCAAAAAAAGCCACAAGTGGATGGGATGAAATCAGTGTGATCCTCTTAAAATATTGTAAATATGTTCTGGCCAGTCCCCTCGAACATTTAATAAACTTCTCTATTTTATGTGGTAAATTTCCAGAGTGTCTGAAACAGAGCTTAGTACGCCCACTACATAAAAAAGGAAATGAGAATGACATAAATAACTACAGACCAATCAGCCTAACATCAGAAATAGCAAAGCTCTTTGAAAGGCTTATATTAGGACGGTTATTAGATTTTCTAGACAAAAACAATATTATTGTAAATTTTCAGCATGGATTTAGGAAAGGCCGATCAACAGCTACTGCAATTAGTGAACTTATACATTTAGTAATTGAAAACCTTGAAAAAAATGATAAAGTAGGGTCTTTATTCTTTGATCTTTCTAAAGCTTTCGATTGCGTTGATCATGGGATACTATTACAAAAACTGGAAGCATATGGAGTAAGAGGCTTGGCGAGAGATTTGATCAGCTCATATTTGGTAGACAGAAGACAATCAACACTATTGTACGATAAACGGGGCAAATCAGTGAGAAAAGTGCAATCAAAATTTAAACGTGTTATGCATGGCGTACCACAAGGATCAGTGTTGGGACCACTATTATTTATTTTATATGTAAATGACATACCAATTTCAAAAAATACAAATATAATAGCTTATGCAGATGATACAACTGCTGTATGTCAAGGGGCAAATGTCGATATATTAAAGGAGAACTTACTGCAATCCATTGACTCAGTTATTAACTACTTTAAACAAAATCACCTCACATGCAACATGACAAAAACAACCTTAATTCATTTCTCACAGAGTAACATAAACACCACAAATTTCTCCTTACCGGTAAATAATAGCAATATTCATGATGTAAGCGAACATAAATTTTTAGGAATAATTCTTGATAGAAAATTAACATGGGCTGGGCATATAAATCATATTTGTGACAAAATTAGTAAATCTGTGTATCTGCTACGTCATTTTCAAAATATCTTAGATGAGAAGGGGCTCAAAATGATTTATTATGGAGTTATATACCCATATTTACTGTATGCGATAGAAATTTGGGGATGTGCTGCTGCAACCCATATGGAAAGGTTATTTAGATTACAAAAACGGGCAGTCAGATTGATTTTCAATATGAGCTCTCGTGAATCATGTAGGGGAATATTTAAAGATAATCAGATATTAACATTGTATTCTCTGTATGTCTATAAAGTTGTAACCTATGCAGTTCAGAAACAAAACCTAAAAAATAGCAATATCCATAGTCATTACACCCGACACAATGATGATTATTTTCGGCAGGGGTTTAACAAAAATATTTCAAAAAAGGATCCAAATGTCATGGGTTTATTGCTTCATGCAAAACTACCTGCATATTTAAAAAGTTCTAAAGGTAAACAATTTGAGAGTGCTCTGAAGAAGTATTTGATCACAAAGACATTGTATAGTATCAATGAACTATAATAATGTCCATATTGAAATTACAGAGTGTAAATTACAACTGATATGTAGTTATAGTAATATGTGTAACCATGTAAGTCATTCATCTTTGTAATGTTTATTAACTAATACATATTTTAAGTGTAGACTACTCTAGACAAATGTAACATTGTAAATACAAATTGTAAATATGATTTTTGTGACAATGTCAGAAACTGTATTGCAGTCTATTGACAATAAAGGTATTATTATTATTATTATTATTATTATTAATACTAACAAGATGGGGTACATGGCTTAGTGCAACTGAATATTACTGCAAAAATTATGAAGCTATTGAGGAAAGTATCAATGAATTTGACAACCGGGAGCCATCTTCCATTAAAATTGTGCAAGAATTGTTCTCCAGCAGCTTGGAGGTAAATTTGGCATACATCAAGTCAAATTATGGAGCCATCACAAAAGCAATTTCTCGTCTAGAGACAGTTGGTTTGGAACTGAATGAAAGATTGCAGCAAGTAAAAGGTGTAGAAAGTGAGGAAGAGGAAGAGGAATTGTTGGGGTTGCTGTAAAGAACAAACTTTGTAACGTGTTGAATGGAAATGTGGGATACGTAACACTGTGCAAAATTAAAGATATTCTAAGTAGCGGTGATGCTGTTCTGGAAGAAGATGAACCAAAGCAAAATTGCAATGACTTGACCTTTTTTAAATATGCACCTGTGACGTCGAAAGGAGCTTCTCAAGGTTTAAGACAATCTTAAGTGACAACAGGAGAAGATTCGTATTCGAGAATCTGAAAATGCATGTGGTTATATACTGCAATGCAGACAAAAATGAAAACTGAAAACTCATACGTAATACTTAGAAACTTAATTCATTAATTTAACATTTATCCCCTAATTAATAGGTAACTTAATTTTATAATTAACACCAATGTTCATATTTTATAAGAAAGTGCATAGTTCACACAATATTGTTTGGAGCCGGTGAAATAAACAAACAGGAGCAAATTCTTTAAATTTAGAAGTATGTATATTACAGATAATATGTGCTGGCCTATCACAGCACAACAGCGTCCCTCAGAGGCATATGAGGGGAAGGTCGGTGGATCTAAATACCACCTATTTAGTCCTCCCGGCTAGGTCCGATGGACCCGTTGACCAACGATAGGTGTGGTCCCCCTTGCAAATTGGGGGTTTAAGTCGGGTGATGTAACTGCCACATTGTAAAACTGGTGCCCGTTAAGAAAACAGTTACATGAAAGCCACATATAAGTATTGGAAAGCACGAATGCTAATGGCTTCGTTGCCAGGTGCAAGGCACTAGAAAACAACAATATTACAGATAAAACTGTAAATCACCTTTAATATTATTAAAATGTGCTTGGCTGATTGAATTCATGTGGCAAATGTAATAATTTGGTGTCATTGAAAGTTTTGAATTAAGAATATTTTAAGAAGATACATTCTTTTTAGGTCATATTTTAGGATTTTTAGATCATAAACATCCTAAGCCTAGTTATGATATTTGACCTTGGAGGAAGCAATGAAATTAATGAAATATGGACTGAATGTGATTAATCGGACACTGACTGCATTAGGGTTAAAAATAGACAGTAAACCTACCTGGTCTGAACTCGTTAACAGTGTCTGTAGTAAAATAAGTAAATATATCTACATCTTTAGACTAATGAAAACAATATGTGAATGAACATACAATGAAAATTATGTACTATGGTCAATCAATGTAATTAATGTTCTTCCACACATATGAGACTGAAAAATTCAGTGCCATGACTGGGATATGAACCATGGATCAAGCGGTTACCGTTTGGCTGCTCTAACCACTAAGGTATGGTGATGGCATTGAATTTATCAGTCTCATTCTACCGTTTCCAGTTATGTACTGTGGTCTTATTTTTCGACATCTCAGTTATTGCTTAGAAGTTCGGGGAGGAGTTGCACAGGTACGTATTAATAGAATTTTAATTTTACAGAAGAACTGCATAAGAATTATGTTCAATATTCGTAAACTAGAAACTTGGAGAAATATTTGAGAGATAGAATTAGAACTGAAAAATTCAATGCCGCAGCTGGGATATGAACCACAGACACTCCGCTTACCAGGCTCTAACCATTAAGCTACTGTGACAAACTGCCAGAATAACATTGAATTCTCCAACCAATTCATATTTCTCCCGGTAAACCACAAAGTCAGGCTCACATCGGAGACAATTACCTCAATGGTGACTACTATCGTAAACATTTTACTGGGATTAAATAACCTTCAGATGTTAACTATTAATTATTATTATATTAATTATCCTTTGTGGTTTACTGGGAGAAATACAAATTGGTTGGAGAATTCAATGTCATTCTGGCAGGTTGTCACAGTAGCGTAATGGTTAGAGCACCTGCCTGTTAAGCGGAGGGTCTGTGGTTCAAATCCCAGCTGTGGCATTGAATTTTTCAGTTCCAATTCTACTTCTCAAACATTGCCATGCTATCCAGATGAATAGTGAAATACATCTGCATAACACAAGACTGAATACGGACTTTCATAGAATAACAATTAATAAAAAGAATAAATACTGATTGATATATTGTAGGTGGTATACTGTACAATAAACTATGTGTCAAAATTAATTCATGTACAAAAAATTGTTTTAAACATATACTAAAGCAGTATCTTATTCATAAATGTTTGTACAAAGAAGAAGAACTGTAATTTGAATTTGAATTGTTATAACCTATGTATGAATTATTACAAACTATGTATGTATTGTGATATCATCATCATCATCATCATCATCATCATCATCATCATCATCATCATCATCATCATCATCATCATCATCATCATCATCATCATCATCATTCTTATTGTTATTGTTATTATTATTGTTATTATTACTATTATTGTTATTATTACTATTATTATTATTATTATTATTATTATTATTATTAATAATAATTATTATTACTATTATTATCATTATTAAGCTCTAGACGCTTCTTTGCTGAGTCATACAAGCATGCGCAAGGAAAGTACTCAAAGGAGGCTACATCACGCCGGCTCCAGTATAAATAGGACAGACAGTGTGCAGCCAGTCAGTTTAGTTTTTAGAGTTAAAGTCAGTTTTTGTTGTTAGAGTAGTTTTAAGTCATCGTGTACCGTTAGTTTTAGTTACGAGAGTGCACGGGCCAGCCTGTTAGCGAGTGTGTCGTCGAATGATTGTATCGTAATAGTAGATATAAGAGACAGTGAAGCTGGAGAAAGACATTGAAAGACTGAGAAAGATTATCGGAAGAACAACTGTGGATTGTAATAGTAGAGAAGATTATAAACTGTGTGAACACCGAGAGGGAAATTATGCATTTAGAGGAAAATAAAGTGATAGAAAGAGTAAATGGACTTCGCATTTTTGCCGATTTTTTAACATTATTATTGTTTTTAGTTTAGTAGCAGTTTTGTGCTGGCCACTAGGACCTTTTTTGCTAGTCTCCAGTGAATGTAGTCAAATAGGAATAGATAGCAGCTGGTTACTAGCTACTGAGCTTTGGTGGTTTCCAGTATGTGCAGATAAAAAATTTTGGACATAAATGTAATTAGGTTTTGTACTTTACTCTAATTTTATAATTTCTATTCTCCTTGTTCCTTTCCCTCTATTTTTATTTATTAATTTGAAGAGTTTGTGAAGTTTTTATTTTATCTGAAAAAAAATTTGATATATAAAAATGTAATTATGGTGAGTGAACAAATGTAAAGTTTGAATGTATGTCCCGGCATAGTAACCAAGGTGCTCAGATAGTATATTTAAATTTTATTTATTTACTTAATTTATTTCTAAAAGTATGTGTCTTGTCCATTACCTTCATATGACTATGTGTATGTTACACATGCCTCGTAAATTTAATATTTTTCTTGTCTTGACTTTGACTATGACTTTCTCAGGCATTTGACTGCTGCCATTGTATGCCCTGAAGCCTCATATTGTGCTACCTTCGCTAGCAAATTTTAAAAAAGCAGGATTTGGTGATTAAAGTTTCTGCAAAAGCTTTTGACAAAGTGAGGGAACCTGGATGTTCATGCTTAGAAATGATTGAATAAATAACAGCATTGTCATGATATTCCTTTAAAAAGGCTGTGAGACAGACAGGCTTAAATTTTTCATTGTAGTTTAGGATTTGTTTAAGATGACTGCATTTATAAAACAGCTATGTTTCCTGATTCTATAATTTTGAGTTAAGATTACAAGAAAACTTGTAGGGCTGTACAGAATTAATGAAGAAAATTTGGAAAGAATGGCAAACTATTTTAGAGGATAATTAATTAAAAGCAGAATAGGTACTTAAAATTTCAAGCAGTCTGAGCCCTCCTCTTCTTTATTCTTTTCTCCCTTACATCTCAACAGCTTGCAATGCCACAGAGAATCCTCATAAGTAATTGCATGATAAGGATTACTTATACCTCAAATATCTATCTTTTAGCTTAACAGGCAATAGACACATTCAGCTAAAAATAATTTTCAGCATGATTTTATTTTCTAAAATTTGTTATAACTAATGAACATTTTTGACTTTCAGATTATGGATCAAGCTATGCTTGTTGGTGCCCCCGTGATTGGTCTTAATGACTCTGGAGGAGCCCGTATACAAGAAGGTGTCGAGTCTTTGGCAGGCTATGCAGATATATTTTTACGTAATGTTTTATCTTCTGGGGTAATTCCTCAGGTGAGCATACTTTACAGTAACTTTTTTCTTATTTCTTTTCTTTCCCCAGGTGCACAAATGTCTTTCCTATTTCTTTTTTCAGTAAAATGGTGGATTATAGTAACTTTAACATTTTAAACATTAAATGTATGTTTTGTGTAGCAGTTGCTATTAGATACTCCATGTAACCATCCCTCATGGACCTATACAGGGTGGAAGTGAAATAATCTGCCAGACTGAAGGAGGTGAGAGAGTGGATGTAAACTAACAAAAAATTCCAATAACTTTTTTTAATTAAATGTGCCGTTAAATAGATAATCACATTTGAAAGTGACAGTGTGTGGCAACATGGTGCAACTTGTTGATCGGGTACTCAGCTTCTATTAGCTAATCAGTGAACTAATCTAATGCTCTATAAAAACCATTTAAATAATTATTATTTATTTATGCCAACAAACTTACTTGCAATAGTAAGTCACCATTGGGGTAATAGTCTCTGATGTGAGACTGCCTTTGTGATTTACCAGGATGAATACGAACTGGTTTGAGAATTCAATGTCATTCTGGCAGGTTGTCACAGTAGCTTAATGGTTAGAGCACCTGCCTGGTAAGTGGAGGGTCTGTGGTTCAAATCCCAGCTGTGGCATTGAATTTTTAAGTTCCAGTTCCACCTGTCAAACATTTAAATAATGTTAGCCATGTATTGAATTCAGATGTTTTGTTGCGCTGCGCCAGACATCAGATAATTACGTGAAAAAGTAAGGTTATGGCTGATTGGCCCATATGAAAACATTATTACCTGAAATCTTAAATTTGTGCATAATTACAAATATTTATTTGGTACGTTTAAAGGTTTGAATATCTGGCTTGTTCTATTTGAGGGGCTTATGCCATGAGGTAACGGCCTCACTTGGAATTGGATTCTTCTTTTAAATGTCACGCAAAATTGTTTACTAACTTCCAACAGCAGTTGCAGTATTACGTCCATTAAGGAGTCACAAATGTGATAGAAACATTGAAAAAGAAACTTTAAATATGCTCTAATCAGTCAGAAATGCATAAATTCACTTGAAACGAAACAAATACACACTAAGTCCATGTCTACTTACTGCGCATGCATGCTGAGGAAAAACGAGTTGCCTTATTCACTTTATTTACCGAATGATTGGGACCTAATACGATATTCATGTTCACAATAAATAGTAAGGTAGTTTGTTTGTAACACTTACACATGTGAACACATACAGTTTTCATATCGTCGGTAAGACGTATGTATGAAGCATTTGCGCTGAGGCTGGCAGCTAATGGCTGGAGGTTAGGTTATACCTACATTGGATATTTAGGTTCCCAATATGCATTGAAATTCCAAAGGTTATGCCACTCTTGTGTGAAACACCTCTTGTGTTAGTAACACTGTTATACCGTATTGAATTTAAGATTGTGATACTAGTAATTGCTAAACTTTTGGGAAAGCATCATTTAGAATGTAAATTTACGTTCCACTGCAACATGTTTAAACAAAATGTATGTGCAATTGTTTACACGTTTGGCTCGGTAAGTTTGCAATTCTCTTTAATTTTTTTGATATACCCAATTTAAAATGGGACTAATGTGCTTTATGCAAGCACGTACCTACATCTAAAAAAAGGAATTTGTATAACCTGATGTACAAGTTTAAGGAAGCACATTCGCTTCCAACAATTAGTCCAATAAGTTTTATCAAGAATCTTATGAGCGCCAAAGAACTCGAGTTAGTGAAATTTGCAACACAAAATTTCTGACAAGATTTGTGCACTTGAGTATGTACGAAAGACATCAAAATATTTCAAGAAATGTAGTTAAACAAATTTGACATTGGTGTTCGCACTCAGTGAATTCCACTGTCACGGACTAACCATTATTTACGTGGTAGCTTTAGAAACAAAAAATGGTCATACTTTTAATAACTAACATTTATTTGCAGTAACAAGTGTGCAGTAACATTGGGATTAATTCGAAACAAGAGTTTAGAGCAAGTTTTCAATACCTGTAGTCAGGCTTCACATCTTTTGTGGCTTCAACAAAAAAACAATTGCATGGGATTAAGTAAACAGTGTGGACGATGTACAGTGATATGCGAAGAAAGTAAACACAGGTGATGCAATGTAACCACTTCTACCAGAATTATGAATACAACGAATTGGAAATTTTTTAAATTTAATTTACACAAAAACTGTTGAATCTATTGAAATACGCCAAAGGAAAAAGTTGTCACTTATTCAGTTTTCTATGAACATAGCCATAAATCAAGAACCTTCATTCAATAATAATTCAGCCAGGTGATGATAAATTTTTGTGATAAAAATATTTTTTTCTAGAAAACATACGCTTCTCAGCATTTTGGTGTAAGACGTTCTTGTTATTTGCAACATGAGAAATTTGCTGTTAAAGTCTGATGGATAATTTCACTTCCATTCTATATTATGTAGGTGCATGTTTGACATACATGAGCTCTCTGGAGGTCTCTAAAATGAAGGTGGAATTGTCCCTCTGCATTACCACTTTTATGCAATACTTACTAATATTGCCATTCCATAGCCACATACATAGATCTGAAGGAACCTATTCCCTCTTGGTAACTCTGCAACTGCATGTTACTATAATGGGGAGGAGGGTAGGTACTCAATGAGTTGCTGCTGTCTCGTGCCTGATGTAATCAACTACAGTTCCCCTGAATACGTGCTTGCTCTGCTGAGATCACATGTTCTAAAGTGAGGTGTTACAGTATCAGGGGCATAAAGTTGGCCATGCCTATGGTGAACATATCATATGCCAGTCATTATTGACGGTTAGAGCGCAACTTCTCTGAGGCATTCTTAGAAATCAGGCTGTAGTGGGTGCTCACAGGACTGAAAGATTTAGCTCTGTTTCTTTCTTCTATCCTCGTATGGCAGTCTTACGCTGATGGTTCTAAATGAGGGATCTTATCATCATGGCTCCTCAGTGCTCAACCTCAATACCACATATTTATAGAGGGGTAGGGTGGAGCTTACGCAGTTTAATTATAGGTCAAAGGCCATGAAGTCCTATTTTCATGCAAAAGGAAGTTGAGATATGCAGTCCAGTGAAAAATGCAAAGTGCATTGGGACATGATGCTATTAATCAAAACAGCAAGCATTCTCTTAACCTGCAAAGCTGTTGAGTGCACTCTGTTGGGCCCTTATGCACTGATGGTCCAGAAATATATTGTAACATTGGTTACGATCTCTATGGAGAAAACTTGCCATATAGTAGAGACTCTTTGGAGGTTGATCATTGCTAAGTAGAGAAAAGTTTAACTTTTAACCCTTAACCTTTATAAAGGTTAATTGTAATTGTGATATTGGTGTATGTGAGGTCATACCAATTGTAAAAGTTGGAGAAATAAATAACAGAAAATTATACTCAAACTGGAGAGTCAGACATCTACTTGGATGTTATTGGTCAGTTTTCAGTCAAGGAAACAGCAATTATGGTGGCACCAACCAATTGCTCCATCACATCGATACCAGAGTTTCCCGACTTATCCAGCAACCACAACACATGTTCCTCTGGCAAAGCAAGCAGAGGTACGGCACATGCTGCAGGACATGAGATCTAGGGGTATCCTTGAAGAGCCCTTGGTGCTCCCCTGTTGTGCTGGTGAAGAAAAAGAACAGTGAAATTCGCTTCTGCGTGAATTATTGGAAGTTGAACACTGTCACCCAAAAGGACTGCTTTCCCTTACCCCAGATTGACGATGCTCTGGATACTCTTGCTGGTGCTCAGTGATTCTTGCCTTGGGCCTTGAAATTCAGGTACTGGTAGGTAGCTCTGGACCCGAGAAACAAGGAGAAGACTACATTCTCAACGGGCTAATGGCTTTGGCAATTCACAGTTATGGCCTTTGGCCTCCGTAACATGCCAGCCACCTTTCAGCACCTCATGGAGTCGGTGATGAGGGGCCTGACTTGCGATGCCTGGCGGCTATTCCTGGGCAACATTATCGTGACTGGCACTAGCTTCGAAGATCATCTGGAGAACCTAAGCAAGGTGTTACAAAGGTTACAGGCAGTCAATCTGAAGCTGAACACGAAGAAGTGCCAATTGTTCAGCAAGGAGGTTCATTACTTGGGCCACATAGTGTCTCCTACAGGGGTAGCCACAGAGCCGGAAAAGGCTCAGGCTGTGAGAGACTGGCCTTGCCCAAAAGGTAGACGACAGTTGCACAGTTTTCTGGGTCTGTGCAGCTACTACTGCTGGTTCGTTAGGCTTCTCCAACATCGCAAAGCCTCTCACTCATCTGACTGAAGAACACCAGCCTTATATGTATGTGGACGGAAGAGGCCCAAGGCACATTCCAGGCACTAAAGTCAGCATTCTGCAGTGCCCCTGTTTTAGCATTCCCACAGCCAGACTGCAATTCCATCGTGGACACTGAAACTTGCAACAGTGGGATTGGAGGTATTCTATCCCAAATCCAAGATGGACAGGAATGAGTGATAGCGTACTATAGCAAGACACTCTTCAGGGCCGAAAAGAACTACTGTGTTACCCATCATGAGCTCCTGGCAGTAGTGAAGTTGCTGGAGCATTTCCATAAGTACCTGTACAGTTGACCATTCCATCTCAGGACTGACTATTCTGCCCTCATCTGGCCATTAAGCTTCAAAAACCTAGAGGGCCAGAGGTTCCAGGAGTATAACTTTACCTCAGAACACCGGAAAGGAAAGAGCCACTCCAATGTGTATGCCTTGTCAAGAAGACCTTGCCTAGAAGAGTGCGGCTACTGTAATAGCGTGAAGGAGAAGCAGCACTGCAGCTGTCCGTATGATTTCAGTGGTACCTGCAAATGGATAGGATAGTGCAGGCCTGAGGAGAGAACAGCTGATGGACACCCTTTTAGGGACGCTCCTCCAAGAAGTGGAAACGGGGACCAGGTTGAGCTGGGAGGACATCGCACCCAGAAGTAGTGAGTATAAGTCTTACTGGACACAATGGGACTCGCTGAAGATCAAGGGCGATGTGTTGTACCAAATCTGGGAATCACCCGATGGAAAGACCTAGAGAGAACAGTTGGTATCAGTATCAGTTTATTCACCAATGTAATAAAATTTACAAGGTTCGTCAGATAAAAAAAACATATTAAGTTTACAATTTGAAGAAGTTTGTACATAAGACAAGTGAATGCATTTACAATTTTAATTATAAGTTTTACAATTTTATGAGTTGTTTCATGAAGTATACAATACCAAATTACAATTTTAGTTATGTATACACAACTATCAGATTTTAGCTTCAGAGCTACTCTTACTGGAGAGGTAAACTAACAGCGTACATTTCTTCCTGCCTTATACTCTTTTACAGAATAAAATACATTTTTGATGAGATAGGACTTCATTTTCCATTCTCATTTTCACCTCATTCTTTATTTCTTTAATTTCACCAGGTAAGTGATTATATAAATCCTTTGCATTACTCTCAATACATTTCTTTCCAAGGGAGCCTCTTAATCTACTTATAAAATAGTTTTGCCTAGTTCTAGTGTCATGATTGTGTACATTCATGTTTTTATCGTCTTTGTGCCTTTATTACATGCTTGAGACATTCATAAATGTGCAAGCAAGGTAATGTTAGTAAATTTAATTCTTTAAAAGCGTCTCTACATGAGGTTTTAGTTTGTATTTTTTTTTATTACCCTTATCGCTCTTTTCTGTAGTCTGAATATTTTCAGTAAATGTTTCGTATTTGTAAATCCCCATAGTATCAGCCCGTATTTCAGATGCAAATGTACAAAAGCATAATATACCTGTATTACACTATCTTCTGCCATAATTTGTGCTACCTGTTTTAATATGTAAATACCACTATTTATTTTCTTTGAAATCCTTTCTATATGTTTATTCCATTTTAAATTATTATCAATAGTTAATCCCAAAAAGTTAGTTTGATTTATCTGTTTGATTTGTTTATCTTGTATTGCCAAGGTAATATTTGATTGTGTTTTGTTGCTTATACTAATTTGCATCCGTTGTGTTTTTTTTATATTTAGTGCCATCCCCAATTCTGCAAAATGCATAGCTATGATTTTTAATATTTTTTTTGCTTTGATCTGCACATCAACTGTAGTGTTGGCAGTTACAACTATGGTAGTGTCATCAGCATATCCTATAGCTAGACCTCCTGCTTTGTATATTTTTATAAATAGACCATTTATATACAGAGACCTCCTGGTTTGTATATTTTTATAAATAGACTATTTATATACAGAATGAAGGTGTGGTCCCAACTTTGAACCCTGTGGTACACCATGTGTTATGCGTTTAAATGGACATTAAACTTTTGCAAGATTTCTGTTTGGATTGTGTACTATCTCTACACATTGCTCTCTATTTGTCAAATAAGATTTTATCCACTCTAGTGGTACACCTCTAACACCATAATTTTCTAATATTTCTATCAATTTTTCAATGTCTACACAGTCGAATGCCTCTGAAAGGTCAAGAAAGAGTGCAAGCACATATTCTTTTCTGTCTAATGCCTTAATAATTATGTCGTTTCCCTTGCTAATTGCATGTATGATCGATTTCACTATCCACTCTAGTGGTACACCTCTAACACCATAATTTTCTAATATTTCTATCAATTTTTCAATGTCTACACAGTCGAATGCCTCCGAAAGGTCAAGAAAGAGTGCAAGCACATATTCTTTTCTGTCTAATGCCTTAATAATTATGTTGTTTCCCTTGCTAATTGCAAGTATGATCGATTTCTTTTTTTGAAAGCCGAACTGATACTCAGATACAATGTTAAATTTGTTACAGAATTTTTGCGGCTGTTCTAGAAATATGCCTTCCATAATTTTTGAAAACTCAGAGCACAAAGATATTGACCGATAGTTTTCCATCATTAGTTTGGAACCCTTCTTTTTATAAATTGGTCTAACTATTGTATAATTTAATATATTTGGAAATTTTCCACTATAAAAACTTTAATTTATTAGGTGTGTTAGAATCTCTGCTATCTCATATTTGCAATATTTGATCATCTCATTTGTGTACTGATCTAAGCTATAGGATTTTTTACACTTTAATGAGTTTATTTGTTTGATGACTTCTTCCTTTGTAGTTTCTCTTACTACTAAAGAATTGCAGATTGCTGTTTCATTTGTTGATTGCATTTTCATTTTCTTTATTCCCAAATTTGTTACAATATTGATATAATATTCATTTTGTGACCTGCTTATATCTTTTGGATTTAATATTAGCTCATTATTTGTTTGAATTTTAAGATTTTCTATCCATTTTGAATCACTTTCTTTATGAATGGCCTTTATTATATCCCATGTCTTTTGATTTGTTTCCAGCGTTTTGAATGATTCTTCTGTTATGTAATTTCTTTGCTTCATTTATTACTTTATTTAGTGTGTTTTTATAGTTTAATATGTACCTGAGAGACTTCTCCCTTAGCGTATTACACTTTAGACTATTTAGAAACTGCATTCTCGCTAAGGACCTATTCATGCCTTTAGTCAGCCAGTTGTCAGATTTATGTTTATTGCAGAACACCTTTCGTAATGGTACTGACTCCTCTAAACACGATTTTAATGTATTCATAAAGTTCTCAAACTTACCATGTATTCCTGTTGTGTTATATATGTTTGTCCAGGTTGCCTGTTTAATATAGGCTCTTAGAGAATTTAATGTGATATTATTTATGATTCGTTTGATTTCTACTAGCGATATAGTTGTCCCTCCTTGTATATTAATATCATTACATTCTACTAATTGCCTATAATGATCGCTAAGTCCACCCATGCTTATTGTTACCTCTACTGATTCCCTTTTTAGGTTTGTGTATACGTGATCTATGCATGTTGATGTTTTCGTCACTCTAGTTGCACACATTTTTATTTGAATTAGATTATTTCTTTGCAAAAGTTCCAGCAACGATCATTTCTTAATTCTGTCTGTCAAGATATCTATATTCACGTCACCTATAACTATAATTTTGTTGTTTTTTATTATGTTGGTATGGCATGTATCTAGTTTTGTTAGAAAATTAGTTTTGTCTGATATTGGGGGTCTGTAAACTCCTAAAACTACTAGTTTTCCTTTCTTAAAATTTATTTCAATACCGCACAGTTCACAACACATTTCCTCAGAATATTCTTTGCTGTCAGTTTCCTTATATTTTGTACCCTTTATTACATAAATTGCTACTCCCCCACTTTTATGGTTTTCTGTTCAATAGCTACTTGCCAACACATAGTTTTCATAGCAATTTACCTTAATTTCTTCATGATACTTCCACGAAGTAAGTTCATGATAGTCCTGGAGGAGATACATCTGGGTTCCTAGGGAGGGCATCTTGGATCGAATCGCACTATTGATAAACTGCGACAGCGGTACTACTGGTTGAGACTACGGGCAGATGCTGAGAGGTGTCACCTATGTCATGTGTGTGTGGCACGTCGCAGACCAGGAGCTGAGGCTGCATGCAGCAGTATAATATGGGAGCACCCTTCAAGCATATCACTATCAATATAGCTGGACCATTTCCTACCTCTAATAGAGGCAATAAATATCTGCCATGGATTACTTTACAAAGTGGCCGGAGGTGTACACAATCCCTAACCAGGAGGCCAAAATGATCGTGGACTGCCTTGTGGAAGAACTATTCTGATCATTTGGAGTGCCTTTAGAACTGCACAGCGATCAGGGCAGGAACTTTGAGTCCAATCTGATGAAAGAAACTTTAAGAGTGATTCGGAGTGCACAAAACATGCACGATACCTCTTCACCCACAATCAGACATTATATTACACATCACACAGGTACGTTAAGACCCTTGAAGAACATCTGAGGAAAGTCATGGCCAACCACCAGAGGGACTGTGATATCAGGGTGCCGCTGTTCTTGCTGGCCTATCCTTCATCTACGCATGACACCACTGGGATGACACCAGCTAGTTTGGTCTTCTGTAGAGAATTGGCCTTCTGTATTTGGAAATCCTCCTGGATCAGGACAGTCAGCAATCGACTATGTGGACAACCTCGTGAACTGTCTTCATGATGTACACGAACTGACCCTTAAGCTACACATCCAGGTAGCGAGCGATCGGATGAAGACTCAGTATGACTGGCAAACCAATAGCCTAGGGTTCCAGCAAGGTGATTCGGTGTGATTGTATCGCCCTGACCTGGACCAAGGGGCACTGCCCCAAGCTGCAACAACCATGGCAAGGACCATACCACGTGGTGAAAAGGATAAACGATGTAGTCTACTGCATCCAGAGGCTGTCCCGCGGGAAGATGCTGGTGGTACACTCAGATCGTCCGGCCCACTATGAAGGCACTTACTCAGGGCATGCAGCGCTGAAGGAGGGCAGTGTAACATTTGGTTATGACCTCTATGGAAAAAGCTTGCCATATAGTAGATACTCTTTGGAGGTTGATCGTTGCTAAGCAGAGAAAAAGTAACAGACTGTTATAAAGGTTAAGAGTTAAAAGTTAATGTAAAGCTTGAGTATAATTGTGAAATTGGTGTATGTGAGGTCATATCAATTGTAAAAGTTGGAGAAATAAATAACGGAAAATTGAGAATTGTTACAATATGAACCTGAACAGCATCCAAGTGTAGTAACTGCTGCTAGTTGGATGCCCTCTATGATAAGGAGATTGTGAATTACTTGTCAGAACATGGTGTCACAAAGTATTGGGTAAAGAGGACAACAAACCATTTCCGCTGCAGATAGTCTTTTTTACTTTCAAAAGAATGTGCCACCATCTTCTGTAATTTGTGGTTAGAAGCAGATACCAATTCATCCTTATGTATCAAATCTCAGCATTGCTAAAGCTGTCAGAAGTTCAGGCATGTGCTGCAATATTGTTCTTGCTTGCCAATGTGTCCTTGTGTTATGTCAGTTCATGATTGGAACAATAAGTGCTCAAGATCCCATCTGTGTGAATTTGTGGAGATGCATATCTGTCAAATTCCATATAATGTCCACAATTTCCTGAGAAACAGAAGGTATAAGAGCTCCAGGTGAAGAAACGCCTTTTCCACGGGTCAAAAGAGTTGCCTTCATCCAGCTAGATGCTTCAGGTTTACCACTGCCGTCTGCCAGGCTGTACTATAACAACTTTCTCCAGTTGATATTCCTCTATTAAATTCAGCAAGATTCTTCCGAGTTGAAAACTCCTTTTATGGATACTCTAATCACATGAATACTGTTGTATCTTGCCAGCTAACTAGTATCATTACTAAATGTTCAAGCTAGAAATCCTCTTATGGATGTCCCACAGACTGAACCCATTCTCATTCCCTATACGAACCTGTTCTGATACTGCTAGAAGTGACACTGCCAGATGTCTTTCAAGGTTGTATGCCATGGAGATGCAGTATTACACATAAAAAGCCTAAGTTTAACCAACCCACTCTGGCCAAAACATAATCCTTTGATCTCCTAATTGATGTGCATGTTCTACAAAGTTAGGGGAACGGCGGATAGTATGGGCCCCTTAAGGAAAAACGTTTATAATATGTTTGATTTTGCACAAAAAAGGTCACAGATACATTAAAGTGTTTCTTTGAACACTTCCTTTACGTATATGATTTAAAAAAGTTATGATAGTCAAGAGATACACACACATATTGAAGTTTTAAAAAAAGGCTTATATTTGGTGGCCAGAGAAAAGGTCGGGTAGTATGGGCCATACAAAAAAAGACAGTATTTTAAATTAAATAAAATACTTTTGGGGTAAAATAACATACAGAACATTTATTTATTTATCTATATACGAAGCGATTCAAAATAAAAAAGTAAAAATTTCATTGACAAAAGTCATTTGTATTCACACAAATACAAATTATGGTTTTTTTGTAAACAAAAATTATCATGAAAATCAGATCATAATTTTCATAAAAAAGAATAAGGGTTTAACTAACCTTTATCTAACAGTTATTGTTTTTAGAGTAATCACAATAATAATACAAAGGGTCTTCAATTACCGCACAAAGTTCATGAGCCCACCCCTCACATGGTTTGCACTGGATCCAGTTTTCTTCAAAACTCTCCCCACACATAATGCAGTCTTTTTGCATCTTTTGATGTGCCCACCTTTGAATTGCTATAATCTATAGGCTTGATTTTTTTTTTTCCTCTTTCCTTGCGGTTTGGTTTTCTTTTTAATCTGGATTCCAGGCCTAACTCCTTCCGACTTCTGTTGTTTCTCAAATTTTAACTGCCTCTTTATCTCTTTTAGTTTCTTTTTCAAGTTCCTTATTTTTCTTTTCAACTTTGAATCCAAATCTCTCAAGCTCTAGTAATATTTATACAAACTCTTCTTCAAATGTTGGTTTGAAAAAGCCCATCTGGGGTTTCACATTGGTTTGCTGGTTTCTTAAGACATATTTTTCTTTGAAGTGTAGTTCTAGGAACCTTAAAACGATTGGCTGCAGCTCTTGTAGTCATTTGACCCTCTAAGATGCATGAAACTGCCTGTTTCATAGCATCCTCTTTCCACTCTCCACGACCCTCACCTTCAGGCTTCTTCTTGAACTTTAGCATCGCATCCTAAAAAAAATTTGCAATCTGCTTAGGTGGCCCATACTACCCGATTTTGTTTGGCCCATACTACCCGACCAACATTGTGCACTTAAAGATGTTGAAAAACGAAAACGGCTTGAGCAACCAGAATTACAATTATCGCAGTATGATGTATATTAGTCCAGCTGAATGTTAATACTAGTTTGGTAATGACTCCTTACCTTTAACAGCAAACAATGATCACAAAATTTATTCGCAGCAGCAACTCGGCCACACGAAAACAAACAATATGTTGTGGCAGCCAAAACAAAGCACTTGCATCAACCAACTTCTATAACAAAATGGAGCGATGAAGGAGGTGTAACCTTGACAATGTATGTGTCTGCTACCTAGTCGTAAATCCGAGAAACACTAAGTGGTCCATACTACCCGCCGGCCCGTACTATCCGCCTTTCCCCTAATTGCTTCTCCATTTATCTGTTGACAGTTCTTCAATAAAATATGCATGGTCTTCACTTAATGTGTGTGGAGTTGGAAATTCTGTTTAGTTCCCAAGCGTCTTAACATTTGTTTATTTATTTTCACCAAACTTACTGCTGGTGTTTTTAAACACACAAGCCGTGTGTGGGCAAATTTAATTTTTCAGTCCTGATTCAACCTCTTAAAAGTCTCAACATCTGCTTGCAGAACAAGCTTTGCCCTCAGGATCCCTTTAGTATTTGGAGGCGCTCTTTCGTGCACTTTGATCTTGCACTGAAGGAGGACTTCCCTGTGTATTGTTATGAACAGGGCCCAGATGTTTACGATTTAAAAATATTAGAAATATGCAAGCATTTAGGACCAAAACGAATTAGAAAATATGGCGATAAATATGACCTAAACTTTTTGGCCACATTTTGGAAACCTTTAAAATTTTAATGCCTTATGAATTAACATTATTTTGAAAATCTAGTTTAAAAATCTAGCACACTATAATAAATAAACAATAATTTTATTGTTACATTTTTAATTTAATTGCTCAACCCAGAGCTAGCCCTCAGCTCTGCACAGAATGAAATAAATTCACATTTTGAAGGGCAATCAGAAAGAATTACAATAGTAAATTACATACATTTCAAACTAATTTCTCTATAAAACCTTAACCCCTGGCATGCTCACCTGTCATGGCATGTAATACATCCTCTGATTGGTAATCAGAGGATATGGTTGGTGAATTTATTTTATTAATTCTCTCGGTCAGGTCGGTGAGACCCGTAAACCAATGACAGGTGCGGTCCTCCAGACATTCTGGGGGTTGTGAGAGAGCGATGTGACCGCCAAAGCATAAAAATATGGTGCTCTCTAAAAAGCGGTTACTATACTGCTATTGCTCTATCAATATGTTAAATATTGGAGAACAAGAGGATTAATGACTTCATTGTCAGAAATCCAGCATTAGCTAACAACAACATTTCAAACTTTTCAAAAAGGAACAATCTTCTATTTGTATGCAATATTGACATGCAACTGAAAAAGACAACATTCACCACAGATTATCCTCAGTGTCAGATCTTGTTATCAGCGATGCAATGGTGTATTCTATTTAAAACATCTTTGTAACAGGCAGTCATTAGTTGTTGCGAAGTCTTGTTGCATTGGAAGTGTGCTGATAGGTGTATTTCTGTAAAAAAAAATATGGAAGTGGTGATTATTAACTTTCTCCAGTGGTATATCAACAGCTACCATCATGGTACATAAAGCCCTGTTAAAATCTGAAATTTTGCTTGTCATAAATGGTGATGAAATTCTCTGGATGCTGTTGATGGTTCTCTGATGTAACATTTTGAGGCAAGTTGTTTCTATGTCTTGCTGTGCTGCAGTGTTGTTGAACATTAAATCACTTTTTGGCTTCTATTGTAGTTTTGCACAACATACAGAACAGAATAACATCTGTACTGAACTTTTTCTGTTCAAACTCACGCACAAAAAATTACAATTTTTCACTTATCAAACCATTAGTTTTAGGCATGATGAACTGAGAGTATTCGTGGTCATGTAAGGAAATCTGTGGAATAAATGAGGGCTGGTTGTATACCTGCCGTCAGGTATCTTAGAGACTGAACCATTCGATTTCTGAGAATTTTAATAGCAGAAACAATTGACTTCGGCAGAAAACCTGACAACAGCCATGCTAGGGAATAAAGCACTTACATCAAAGGAAACAAGTTTATCCTTAGCTGACACAACTATGTTCTGGATCTTTTTAACTAATTCAATGAAATTTTTTATATTCAAGCTTTCGAATTGTTCAAAAGTGCAAAATTTTTTTATTTAATCATTTTGCTAAGTTATAAGTGAGTGAATTTACACAATTTATAATGGGCCTCATATTCTTCCCTGGTTTGTGAATTTTTGGGAGAGCATACATTCTGCTTAAAGCTGGATTACTGACTTTTAACATATGTTTTTCTTTATCGGATAAAATTTTCACTTCCTTAAGAACTTTATCAAAAGATGTAATGCAAGACTTTAAAGGATCCTTATTCTAATGTAATCATCTCCTTGAAACAAAAGTTCTACTCTATTAATATAGTTAGCTTCATCCAAAATAACCATACTATTTCCTTTGTCGACTTTAGTATAAATGAGAGAAGGGGAGAAAATGACGTCAATACAGGATGTCATGGCGGGTGACGTATATGTGACGTCATCACAAACTTGTAACGGTTTTTCCATAGCTACTGCATAAGGTGAGTTTGCCTGATAATGACACGTATTGTGTTGAAACGATCGTGAAAAATATTGAGTGCAACTCAATTTATTATAGGAAGTGTAAGTCTCTAATTACTTTGTGTTATTTGTGGATCAATTACTTCACTGTTAATAGCTTCATTGTGTATGTTTAAATATGTGTTATAACTGAACATGGTTTAAGTGACAATGATATTTGTAAAGTTGATAACTATAAAATTGCTAATAGATATAATAGATCACTATATAAAGGTGGGGGTTATAATCTTTATAAAACACAATATTAATATAGAAAAATTCAGCCTGGAAAAGGTTCTCGAAGTAACTGGAATCAAAGTAGTAACAAATAAGGAAAATACATTAGCCCTTGATATGTATAAAAATTAAAAATTATTTTGTTGTTTAATGACACTGGCAATTGCCAGGATCACATCAGCGTCGCCGGTGTGCCGGAATTTCGTCCTCAGGAGTTCTTTTACATGTCAGTAAACCTACTGACATGGAGCTATCATTTTTAAGCACACTTAAAAACCATTGGTCTGGGCTGGATTTGAACCCGCTATTTTGGGATCAGTATGCCAGCGTCTAACCAACTGACCCACCCAGACCGACTTGATATGTATAGCAGCTCCAGCTAAAGACTTTATCGTACATTTAGAAACAATGGTACATAAATTGGTTAATAAAAATACAAAAGTTATTCTAGCTGATGACTTTAATATTAACCTAAATCAAATTGATAACACCTACAAAACACTAATGGAGGTGCTTAATTCATATAACATTAGAGATTTAATTACAGAACCTACAAGAATAACTGACAATACTTAATCTGTTATTGATCATATTTTGTCTAACATCCAAGAAATCTCAACTTGTGTGATAAAAAGACACATTTCTGATCACTTTGCTCAATTGGTGCTGAAACTGAGGGGATCAGAGCCTTTAGGAGCATAAAGGAGGAAAATATATAAATCTAGTCAATTTTCTTTAAACTGAAAACTGGGAAGAAGTCTATCAACAATAGGGCAAGCAATAAATATAATGAACTTTATAACAAACTTGTATTATTTTGAAGCTGTATATCCCTTATAAAAGATTGTAATAAACAATACTAGTAAGCAAAACATAACCTTGCCATTAGAAGTAATCAGACTAAAAGAAAAAATGAAAGATGTGTATGCATTATATAGAAGAACATCTGATCATTATAAAAATAAGTGTAGGAGCTTAAAACGTGAATATGTAAATAGCCTTTAGAACGCAAAGATTTCAGCCTACAGAGAACAAATTAACCATTCAGACACTATTAATAAAACTGTGTGGAGTTTAATTAACAAAGTTAGGAAGAGTAGTAAATCACATAAAAGTATTGAATTAAAAGTAGATGACAAGACCCAGTAATTATAAGCCAGGAATTCAATCAGTTCTTGATAAATGTAGCTACAGGTTCATCTACAAATGCATATGGAAATGAAACCTCTCACCTGATTTCATCTATATTCCTTAAACTCATATGAGAAAATGAAATATCTAAGATAAATGCACTACTCAAAAAAGTAGCTGTGAGTGGGATGGCATCAGTCCAATCATTCTAAAATGTTGTAAGAATGCAATCACAAAACCTTTCACACAAATAAGTAACCACTCTATTGAAAGTGTAGAATTTCTGGAAGTTTAAAAGCTGGGATTAATTAAACCAGTATTTAAAAAGGGAGACAAACGTGACATTAGTAATTATAGGCTGATCATATCAACCTCGGAAATAGCCAAAATCTATGAAAAAATATTATTTGAGTGACTAATTTGCTACTTGAATAGGAACAACATATTACAAGATTTTCAACGCAGTTTTAGGAAGGGTCCTTCAACTATCTCTGCAGTCTTACAATATGTCCATGAAATAACAAACTAAATACCAACAAGAAAATAAGTTCACTATTTCTTGATTTATCTAAAGCGTTTGATCGTGTGAATCATGGGATTTTATTAAAAAAACTAAACAACTATGGCATTAGAGGGTTCCCCCTAGAGTTAGTTTCTATATCTTGTCCCACTCTAAGATGACAGTATGGAGTTAAATGGGATATATCTGTCTGTATCTAGCACATACAAGTTACCATTAGCCTCGTCCTTTTCTACCCTCGCGCTGTTGCCAGGTTCCTAATAGCATAGTATAAATATTCAGTTGTTATAAATTTCAGGTTTGAACACATTATCCTACACAGAATTTTTTTCTTTATCAGGTTATATCCTTTTTAGAGTCATTATACATTTCTGTAGGCCCATATTTCTTCAGAAAACGTTTTTTTCAATAGAAGTCCGACATGTGCTGTTTCTATACTCATCACGCACTAACAAACAAACTGCTAGAATGCATCTATATTTTGTTCTTAGGTAGAATAAACTATAGTGCTACTACCTGCCTACTTTGAATTCTCTATGTTTACTCAGTTAAGTGTTATAATTTTTTAAATGAAATGTTTTTGAAAAATTCTATATCTGTGCACTGCAAAAGTTATGCAGTGTGAAACTTTTTTGTTATTGAGTTTACATCAGGGAACCAGCGAGAACAAATGTTGAGGAGGGTTGGAGATAGTTTTTAAAATAAACCAAAAGGCTGTAACCTCTTTCTTTTATCCAGTAAGGCAAGCAAAAGGTATTCATCTATTCAGTGTATTCTTGGGCCAGGCCTGACACAGGAGATAGTATAAGGAGCAGCACTAGCATTAGTTCAAAAGAAGTCGCGTGTGTAACTGTGTGGAATCTATGAGCTGTTATTGCGTTATTTGATTAATATTTTCGTAAATATTTGTAGTTATGGAGGGGGAAGCTAGGAAGAGACGATATGTTGGTAAATTAAGAAGTAAGGAACGCCAAATAATTATGAATGTGTTTTGAATGTTATTTTTCAAGTAAAATGCATGTAAGTAAGGCAGTAAAAGAAATAGCTAAGGCTATCGGGTGTTCAGAAGCAGTAGTGTATAGGATTAAAAAGGAAGTAATGAAAGGACTCTAAGAATGCCATCGAAAAAGAAAGCAAAAAGGGTGGGAAAATAAAAAACGCTAGGTTAACGCAATGTGACAGATTAGTGCAAAGTGGAGTGCGGTGAATTGTTCATTCTTTGCAGTTTGCAAATATTCCACCCACGCTGAATATAATTTTGTAACGGGTCAACAGTGATGAGATCCTACCAAATTTCTCAAGGGCCGCTTACATGATTTGGGGTTCAAATATGAAAGAAGAGGTAACAAGTGCATGTTAATAGAAAGAGATGATATCGTCAGATGGCGACATAAATATCTAAAAGACATAAAAAGGTTTAGGGACCAGGGGGAAATCAATTGTTTATGCAGACGAATCATTTGTAAATTTAGGTCATACAGTGACAAAGGCATGCAGGGATGCCAAAGTTAAAAGTGCCCATCAAGCAGCAATTTAAGGACTAAGTACAGGACTCCGTCCACCTCGGGGTTGTGCGCGGAGAAAGATTCACAACTACTACATGTGGCAACACTGTGCTCTATTTAACGTGTACTGCCTTCTAAGGGTGGGATGCGCTATAGTTATTTAGTCGCCAGTTATTTAGTTATTTGGTCGCTAGAGGCCAGGGAGACCCTTAGGTTTATTTAAACGTTATTGGTTTTGTACGAACGCACCTACGTAATTGGCTGACTGAGACATCTAACATCATACCTTACTCAACTGTTAGCTGAAGCAACAACCTTATCTGTTTATTTCTCTGGTTGCACGAATGAATAATCAGCAGTTACATGATGCAGAGGCCAACCAGGGCCTGCGCGCCTACTCTCATTTAACATTGCTCACATGTGTTTTTCCTGGTTAACTGTGTAATATCGCTTCACTGTAACAAAAAACTGTTAGTGCTTTGTGTTGGACACGAGTAAAAGGTATGATCTATGAAATCCTGTCATCTACTATACGATGATGATGCCTTATCCATAGATGATAATTTGTCTGAATCAGATTATTCTGATTCTGGATATAAACTGGAAACAAGATCTTTAGATTCAGAAATTGATCATAAAGAAGAGGAAGACAATGGGAGCAACCTTTGTGATGATAAAGTGTATTTTATAGGTAACATCATTTGCTTATTCAAGGCAGTGGTGGTTGTTGTTATTGTTATAATTTTTTACCATTTACTGAATATTACAGGTATTAATTAATTCTAGGGCTATTCTCCTTGGAAATCAAAACAAATATTCCATAAGGCAACAGCTACAAAGAAGAACAATGCTATTAAACCTAACCAATGATTTGAAGGTCGTCTGACAAAATATAAACTTGAATAGTCTACAGATGACTTCTCAAATATACCACCAACCTTATTGGAAAGGAAACGGTGTGAACTCTTTAACAAAGACAAAAAGAACTGCAAAACTAAATATGCATGTGGTAAATGTAACGCTCCCCTCTGTTTGAATAAACATGTCAAAATTATTTGTGATAGTTGCTTACTCACGGAAAACACGATTATGAGTAACTGAAGAATTCAAATTACTAGTTGTGTACCTGAAAGTCACAATTTATTTTCTTTACGTGTATTGCAATACAAATTGTGTGTACTGTATTCACTATACTGTATTTTAACTGGTCTTTATAGTAAGATAATACTAGTAAACAACTATGTATATTTAACTAAATAATGCTAAGCATAGGAAAAAATTAAAAGGACAAGAAAAAACAATTAAATACAGGCATATAACCACAAAGACATAGTGAGGGCCCACTGGGCCCCATGCTACTGTGTTCTTCCAAACCGCAGGCTTAATCGAAGGTTAATGGGTTGGAAACAAATAACTGAAATTGACCACAAGTCACGAAAGCACATAAATAAAATCTTATCTAAATTAGAAACAGATATGTTGTTAGCTAATGTTGGCTTTCTGACAATGAAGTCATTAGTCTGCTTGCTGATGGATGGGGCGCTAGAAGCGGCCAGGCATATTTGAAGGCGGTCTTGGTCCATTTCCTTTTGAAGATCACATAGAGGACAGAGTGGCGAAGAATATATCCCAAAACGTAAAAATATGGTGCTCGCTAAAAAGCAGTTACTTTTACTGGTATATAGCTCTCCAATATATATTATGAAATATGACTCAAGGGGTAAAATATTCTGGAGTTAAAATAGCCCCCAGTTGGATCTCTGGGCAAGGACTACTTCTCGAGAACTCAAACATTAATAGAAGATCTAACATAAGAATTCTGCAATAGAAAGCAGGTGGTCTCACACAAGCAAACGGAATAGAGCTCAGTAAAATTGTATTTGGCAATAACATAGATAAAATTGTAAGTCACCCTTGGGGTATTTATCTCTGATGTGAGATTCCCTTGTGGTCTAACCGGGAAAAGTACGAATCAGCTGGGGAATTAAATGTTGTACTGGCAAGTTGGCCATGGAAGCTTAGTGGTTAAAGCAGCCGCTCGATAAGCGGAAGACCCGTGGTTCAAATCCTGGCTATGGCATTGAATTTTTCAGTCCTGATTCCACCTCTTAAGCATTACCCACACACGGCTTGTGTGTTTAAAAACACTAGCAGTAAGCTTGTTGGCATAAATAAATAATAAACATAGGTATATTTTTCATTCAAGAAGCAAATCTAACAAATGATCAACTTAAATACTTCAGTTTTACTGGATTTTTACTAAACCTACTACCGAAAAATAGACAGGTAAGAGGTGGAATATTAGCTGGAGTCAAAAAGAATGTTAAAACCCTCCTTTCAAATTGTTAAAGAAATGGATAATGCAGCTAAATCTGAATTAATAAAGCTAGCAGTTAGAGAAGGGAGGATTAGGTGATATATGGGCATATAGGCATAGCTTAATACAGGGAGAATGGAAAGAAGTCAGATCGAGGTTTGAGGATATGGATCGTCAAAACAATGTGGGCAGAGTTGGAAGAGAAAAAGACAATGGTAATGTTTAAAATATTGAGAACAGAATTAAGATCAGAAAATTATTTAGAAATCTGTAATAAAAAGGAAAGAGAGGCGATAGCGTGGTACTGATTAGGGGTATGGAAACTGAAAGGTCTAAGAGGCAATGTACCACAAGGTCAATGCCCGATATGCGGAGACAAAGAAGATGGGGTGCATATTATATGGCAGTGTAGAGGAACAAATAAACGGAGGAAAGAAGGGATTA
This sequence comes from Tenodera sinensis, assembly GCA_030765045.1. Taxonomy (NCBI): domain Eukaryota; kingdom Metazoa; phylum Arthropoda; class Insecta; order Mantodea; family Mantidae; genus Tenodera; species Tenodera sinensis. Next base: position 3,489,000 of record JAUKNM010000021.1, read on the forward strand.
GGGAAAAATGGTTGAGAAACAAAAGCATTATAGCAATAAAGAAAATGTTTACTGATCAGAGTCAGGAAAGGCAATTAGGGGACTTTTTATGGAATGTTAGGTCAAAATGGAAATGGTTAATTGACAAGGAATGAGTCAGAGAGTTCAGTGTAATTTATAATTTATAGAATGTGCCAATAATGTGGTGTAAGGATATGTAGGTGTAAGGATATGGAATGTTAGGTCAAAATGGAAATGGTTAATTGACAAGGAATGAGTCAGAGAGTTCAGTGTAATTTATAATTTATAGAATGTGCCAATAATGTGGTGTAAGGATATGTAGTATTTGACATATACTGGATAAGTAGCCAGGGCCAATACCAGTAGATGCCATACTGTAATATCTTGGCACTAAATAAATAAATAAATTTAAAAAAAATAAAGCTACATTTTTGGGATAACAAAACACATCTACATTTATACAGTATTTACAATCCTCCCAGGAATGAATCAGATCTCTCACTTGTTGACCAATTAAATGTTGTTGTTGTTAGCTAATGCTGGATTTCTGACAATGAAGTCATTAATCCTCTTGCTCTCCAATATTTTTCACTGATGGATGGGGCACTAGAAGTGGCCGGGCACATTTGAAGGTGGTCTCGATCCATTTCCTCTTGCAGATCACATAGAGGACAGAGTGGTGAAGAATATATCCCAATTCAGTTTAGATGTTTTGCCAGACAATCATGTCCTGTAATCAACCTGAAGATTGCAACTGCTGTTATTCGAGGATACTCAGGAATCACTGTTTGAATGTTTGGTAGTTCCCATCTTTTATTCTTTGATTTTTCATAGTAATATTTTGCAATAATTTTTTTGAATTCAGAGTTGACTAATCTTTTAGCTGCATAAAATGGTAAATTAACTATAGATTTTTGTACACCGCTGGTACCCTTTTTTGCAAGAAAATCAGCTTTCTCATTACCACTCAGTCCACAGTGAGCCGGTATCCATTGGAAGACTAGGTGTTTTTGAAGTGCTGTTAGATGGCTAAGCATCTTCCAACATTCTATAATAGTTTGGTTTTTTGGTGACAACTTGGAAGTAATTGCTATAATTGCTGCCCTGGAATCTGAGAGAATAACTGCTTGTTGAAAATGTGAAATTCTGTACAAAAGATTTTGTAGGGCCATTCGAATTGCTTCAATTTCTCCATCAAAGTTAGTAGTTCCATAACTTAAAGATTTGTAATAGGAAAAGAGGTGACATGTGACTCCAGCACCTGCTCCATCTAGGTTTGATATCAATGATCCATCAGTATAAATATGGAGCCACTCATGTTCTGGGAATCTAGTATGGATTGTCTCTAATGCCAATAATTTTAGAACACTAGTTGGAGTATCACTTTTTTTAACTTCTTCTGTCAGGTGTAAATAATATGTGATGTCTAATGTATGTGTTGGATTGACTTTAGATATGAAGTTTTCCTTTGAATTAGGAAGGTGTACATTCTTCTTGATGTCTTGAATTTTGGAAAGAAAGCTCTCCTGAGTCTTTAGTGCATGTGTAAAATTTCTCTTGTGCCATGTATTGAATGGGAGTCTGATCAACTTTTCGTGTTGAATAAGAGCCGCTTTTTCTATTTCATATTCAATGGGATATTGGTTGGTTAGTATTTCCATAGCTGCTATTGGTGTGGTTTTGATAGCACCTGTAATTAATCTCAGACTTTGGTTTTGAAAGATTTGAATTTTTTTTGTGTTTGCTGTTACAAGAACTTCGCTGCAGTAAGTAAACAATGGTTTTATATATATATTATATGTTGTGTTAAGCGTTGCTCTGGAACATCCCCACTTCATTCCTGTTAGACGTTTTAACAGTGAAAGGCTCTTTGTATTACATTTTCTATTTGTTTGGTCCATGTAAGTTTGGTATCAAATGTAACTCCTAAATACTTTGCTTCCTTTGTTTCTGGTAATTGTTGACCCTCAAAATTTAGTTTTATTTTTAGTGGTTTTTTTTCTTAGTGAAAAGATTTGGTAGTTTGATTTTGTTGTATTAACAGTCATTAAATTTTCTTTGGTCCACCTCTGTAAGTTGGTTAAGGATTGTTGCATGGTTTTTTCCAGTTCTGTACTTTTGCTTTTTGGTTTTGAAGTCCACATTACCAAGTCATCAGCAAATAGTGCACACTTCACGCCTGATTTTTGTATTTGTTGTGGTAGATCACAGTGGTGGCTCGTGCCTTACAAAATAGGTGAAGAAGTTCACTTAAGCATGCTGAAAATACAATACAAAGTCGGTGTACCACGGTCCAACATTTTTTACCGAACTTTTTGTATCCAATGGAGCTATACACAAAAGAAACTGTCACACTATGATTCATTTTCGTCCAATACATATGACAGTTCGCGTAGTATGTGAGAGAAATAAACATGGCGGATGCAAATATATAGTTTTGTTTTAAAATCAAATTTAAACGGTGACCCAAACAATGTACAAAAACTACCTGAGGAGCATTTTTCTTGATTCTTTTTTGAAGTCCATTCAAATGTCCTGACATAACACTCGCTCCATCGTAACATTGTGGAACTAATTCACGTTCATAATTAAATTCCTTAAGAACACCATGCAGCAAAAGAAACAATGTTTCCGCGGACCTGTCAACACTCACATCATGAAATCCGAAAAATCGTTCAACCAATGTGCTCTCTGTATTCACGTACCTTACAATGATAGAGCACTGAGACTGTTGACAAATATCTGTAGTGTCGTCAACTTCAACAGAAAAAAAAAATCTGAGACATTAATTTCAGGTTTGTAAGTATTCCAAAATACATCCAACACCTCATTTTGTATAGATTTAGAATCACCGCTGAATATACTTTTAATTTTATTATAGTGGTTTTGGATTTCTAATGGAGTTTCAGTACACAAGCTCCTTGAAATTTCCCCGACTTAGCGAAAGCGCACTCTCATCATGACCTCAGAATGCAAGCTCTTGTTTACCTAAATACAATGTTGGTTTAATGATCAACTACAGGAAAAGCCTATTTAATGTCACATTTCCATTGAAACGCACATGAAAAAGTCTGCTGTTTTCCTGAAGAGCGTCAGCCATTGTGTTTCTATTTTTTTTAAATGTCCCGCCGAATCATTGTGCTTGTGAAGGGAACGGGTTATATTAATGAAATCTGTGAATCTCTCTTTGTCCCACACGTTACTTTTGTTGCTAAAAAGTAAACAAGGCCAACAGAATAGCGATTGCAAACTACGACTACTGCATAACCAAAAATAGTTATCGAGCCAAGAGCTTTTGAATTTAATGTTATAAGTCTTCCTTATTTTCTTATCCTCTCTTTTAAGGGCTTCATCAATGATATCAGTGGGCCGCCCAAAGTTTAAAACATCCTTCTTGTCTTCATCTTTCCACCTGGAAAATGGGGTTTCCAGCAAATTGCAAACTATATGGTTCACTGGATTCATAACAATACAGTTACATTCCGTAATTTAAATATTAAAAGCACTGGAGTCTAGCAAACTCGTAAATTATACCTACCGTTCACAGTTATCTAAAACACCACGTTTTAAGTTTACCACCAGCTCTTCCTCGAGGTAAACGAATACTATATTCTAAGCGCGCGAAAACAGAAACCATCCCCTCTACCGTGTTCTGTGCCTCTACCCAAGTGAAAATATTTCTTGTTTGCCTCAAACATGTGCATGCCCGTGTTATTTCCCCGTAGTACGTTGTTTCGTGACGTCATGTTGCCATGGCAACCAAGCTGTTTAGTGCAGCAGTTTCTTCCCTAATCGTGACATCTGCACTTGTCCTTGGAAGCGATCTGAGGGTGCCCTCCCATCAATTTTCCCTGCTGACTGCCTGGCTGTAAGTTCCAAACAAAAGAAGGGTTGGTCACTGACCCTGCTACGGCTCCTAGCAGCTGAAATTTGTGACTAAACTGTTAGAATGACAGTAATAATGCCAACATTAACAAAAATAGAATACTGCTATTTTCAGGTGAAAACCTCTTCACCTGCTTCACCTGAATAACCGCCACTGGTAGATCATTAATAAATATATTAAAAAGTGTAGTGCTGAGCACTGCACCTTGTGGCAAGCCACGGTGTATTTGTTTATATTTAGATATATTTCTTCCATATCTGGTTGCAATAAAGCGTTGTGTTAGGAAATGATATAGCCATGAAAACATTGGACCTTGTATCCCTATTTTTTTTACCTTCTTTAGTAGTTTTGTTCTGCATATAGAATCATATGCGCTTTGAAAATCAATAAAAACTGATAAATTATCTTCTTTTCTATTGAAGGAGTCTTTGATTTCTTGACTGAGAAGTAAGACTTGTTCATTTGTAGAGTGGAACTCTCTGAATCCAGCTTGACATGGGGATATTAAATTTTGTGATTCTAGAAACCAATTTAACCTGTTTGACACCATTCTTTCCATCACTTTTGCTATTATGCTGGTAAGAGCTATTGGTCTATAATTTTTTATTTCTGATGCTGTTTTGTCTTTCTTCAAGAGTGGGACAATTATTGCTTTTCGCCATTCAGCAGGTACAGTGGTTTTCCAGGATAGATTGTAGAGTTTCAGTAGTTGTTGTTTTGCTGTTTTTCCAAGGTTTTTTATGAACTCTGGATGTATGTGATCTGGTCCAGGAGACTTTTTGTTTTTTAGACTATTTATTGCAATGTTCAATTCTTGCATATTAAAATTTTGAAAAAAGATATTGCACTGAGTGTTAGGATTACATTCTCTTTCTTGTTTCGAATCTTTCTTAAATTCTTTACGTTCCTTTTTATTATTTCTTGTTACTTTGTGTGCATTAGCATAATATTTATTGAATGTTTCGGCTATGACTGCATCATTTACTAACATTTTATTGTTGTGTATGATAGGTGTGCTGTTGTTTTCTTTCCTGTCCTTGACATTTTTTATGAACTTATGAGCTTTGTTACCATCTGTCCTATAATCCATTTTTTCTAAGAAATTATTAAAGTGATTCCTTTTAGCAGTATTAATTTCTTTTTTTAATGAGGCACATTTCTTCCGCCATATTTGTGTATCTGATATGTTTTTTGTTTGTTCAGCTGTATTTCTAGCTATATCCCTTTGCTTTTTCAGTTCTTCTAACTGGGGGTTCCAAAAGGGTTTGAAATTTTTAATTCTTCAACGAGGAATATGTTTTTTTGCAGTTTCTAGGATGACTTTACAGAATTCTTTGTTCATATGATCTGGTTGGTCATGCAGCTGTGAGTTTGTTTGTTCTTTAAATTTATGTTCTAATTCAGTTTTATATTTGTTCCAATCTGCTTTTTTGAAGTTCCAATACACATTCGTAAGACCTTGACTGTTATTTGTATTCTCTAGTTTTATATCAGCAATTACCGCTCTGTGACCAGAACTTGGATCTTCTATAACTTGTTTTTTAATTTTTGAAACAATATCTGTTGTAGCTAACAAGAGGTCTGGGTTACTGCCCGCTCCAGAATAATGTATGAAGGTTGTGGGATCTTCTTTACTATAAATCAGTTCAAAAGTTGTGGTATTCAAAAATTCTTCCACAGCAGAGCAAAATTGAATTGATCCAAGCTGAACCAGAGATCAGCCTGTTCTTTATACACAAGAAGCGCCTTCCACAAGTTTCACCTGTGGTCAGAAAGAGGAAATTCTAGAGTTTTTACCTACACCCTGATAGATGTTTTGGAATGATCAGAGCTGATTACTTCAAACTCCAGAATATGAGGCAAGGCAATCAAGGTGTATATGTTCAGCTTACCTTGGGGCTTGTACATGCCTTTAAGTGTAAACTTACATTATTTTCCTATCTGACCTTACCTTGGTCATCTCTTGTTCTCTTCCGACCCCGATGCTATTAGGGTTCCTGAGGGCTAGGGAGTCCTTATTTTTCCAACCTCTCCATTTCTCTAATTTTTCTATAAAACCTTAACCCCTAACATGCTGACCTGTCATGGCATGTAATACGTCCTCTGATTGGTAATCAGAGAATATGGTCGGTGAATTTATTTTGATAATTCTCCCGGTCAGGTCGGTGAGACCCGTAAACCAACGACAGGTGTGGTCCCCCAGACATTCTGGGGGTTGTGAGAGAGCGATGTGACCGCCAAAACATAAAAATATGGTGCTCTCTAAAAAACGGTTACTATTACTGCTATTGCTCTCTTTTTTTTATGACCAATTAAATAAAACAATCGTAAATGGGGATTTCAATACCCATTCCAAAAGATGGGGTTATAAAAAGTGGATTCTGTAGGGAAGATAATGGAATAATTTTGAGCTGATTTATAATAAAGAAGATCCCACAACCTTCATATATTACTCTGCAGCAGGCAGTAACCCAGACCTCTTGTTAGGTACAACAGATATTGTTTCAAAGATTAAAAAACAAGTTATAGAAGACCAAAGTTTAGGTCACAGAGCAGTAATTGCCAATATAAAACTAGATAATACAAATGTCAGTCAACATCACATGAATCTGTATTGGAACTTCAAAAAATCAGATTGGAATAATTAAAAACTGAACTGGAAAATAAATTTAAAGAACAAACAAACTCACAGCTTCATGACCAACCAGATCGTATGAACAAAAATTTCTATAAAGCCATTCTAGAAACCGCAGAAAAAATATTCCTTGTGGAAGAATAAAAAATTTCAAACCCTTTTGGAACCTGGTGCGGGATTTTTGGATGGGTGTGGGTGATGCTATTGTTCTGGTCTACTTGGGAAGGTGTAGGTCAGAAGGTGTGGGTGCTCTTGATTGCTCCGGCTTTTTACAGTGTGACTTTTGTTTGAGCACGAGGTCCTTATCTCAGGGTTGTCCAGCTGAGGAATGTCCAAGTAGTAAATTGAAGTCTTCTATTCCGTTTAATGTTTATTTCACATTACTCATGCCCCCTTCCGACACACAAGACCATGAAGTATCGTGATCCGCGTAACGCACACGTCTGTCTATCCCGCTGAAGATCTACCAAGCAAGTGTCCTCTCCCGAAGAACTGTATTTCTCAGCTCGGCCCTTCCGCTTGGCCAGCTTCACCTTACAATTAGGCACGTACGTCTTCACGCGTTGGGTTTTTCAACCCTATTGTTCCCTTACTTTCAGGGGTTGTTGGCTTCTTGAGGCACCGTTACTTTCCCTGCCTGTACCCTCGGCCCACCAGACGAATTGTCAGGTAAAGCCTATATTCCATTTTCAGTGATATACAAATTATTACATAGGTACGCGGGTTTTAGTCGGCGGGCGCGGGTTTCCGCCTCATATGCCCTTCGGAGGAATTTTCCGTTTTTTTTTTTAAGGAAAAATCGAAAATTTCTTCTACAGTCCCACTAGCAATCTGCGTACTCAGACGATAAACGTTCCCTATATATATATTTTTTTTCTTGTTCCGTCTTGTGTGTCAGGTGAGGTATTCTAATTATGACATACATGTTATATTACAAAAATTGACCCTGGATACATTTTAGGAATTCTCAAAATATACAAAACATCTTATCCTATTAAATAGTACATCAAATTGCACATGTAATTGAAGTTACACAATATTTCAATGCCTTAACGCTAAAATTGTTGCAGTTTGGTAATATACGTATATACAGATATTACTGCCATATGTTTTTGGGGTACTGTTTTCTCTGATGCAATGACAGTTTTTGTGCACCAGGAAACTGCTGAGTGCACTTTTCTGTGGTACACTCGTGGTATTTCACTTCTAATCACACGAATATGATATGTCCACTGTTTCGCGCACTTCATGCCTATTCACACGTTTTAACTTACACTATGTGTGGATTTAGCATACATTATATTGTATATACGTTTTCCTCTATAGTACTATTATCCTATCCAATCTTATTTGGACATGTTTACTAGTAAAGTCGGCAGCACGGCCATTTTGTCAACTGGGGCTACTATACACACTGCCTTGTTCTCCTAACATCCACTTGAGTGTTTTCTGACATCAGTATAAATATATACAATTTCACTGTCTCCCTTGGATTTACAGAATGTACTACTGCTTTTATATATCTTCTTCCTTTATCTTAATACTACTCGGGAGAGTGAGTATTATTATTGTCCCTCAGAAATTCTAATTCTACTATATACAGGTACTTATACCCTATTCTACACAATCGTTAACAATACTAATGGTTTGACCCAGTCATGACATCAGGTTTATTATTAGGGTTAAAAAAAAGAAAAGGATAATGCTAAACTTGAGGTGTCGTCAGCGACATCCTACGATAGTGAAGTTTATTACGGAAAAAAAAAAACTTTTATGAAGCAAGATCATCGCTGCGTCATATAATGGATTCGTTTGTTGCATTATCTATTTGTTTGAATGGTCGCAGGAGCGCTAGATTATATCTGCCTATAACTTTTTGTGTTCTAATATCTGCTACCTCGAACGATCGATCACTCAGTTCGTTAACTATCACTACGGGACCTTGCCACAATAGGTGTAATTTCTGCGACGTTTTATTCAATAATGATGACTTGTGGTGTGCCCGCACTAGTACTTTTTCTCCCACTTTTGGTTTCCACTGGTGCTTGTGACGCCGTTTCTTCTTGTGGCGTATTTCCGCGCGTTTTACCAATCGTTCGTATGCTTTCTTAATTTTCTGCATTTCGGTTTCTTGCTGTGTGCTGATTGACGTCGGTAAGCCTGGGATTATTGCTTCCGACTGCTGTCCCGTATGGAATACTATAGGTGCGTAGCCGGTGTTCGGGTTTATGGTATTGTTTAGTATGCGTTCGATCATGGGTATTTTTGATACCCATGAAGTTTGTTTGTGATGAGACACCACGCGAAGAAAAATCGATAAATCTCTCATTGTTCGTTCACATGGTTTTGCCTGAGGGTGGTATGCCGTAGAGTGGTAAATTTTAATCCCCGCTGCCTTGATTTTATTGACGAAGTTTTTACCTTTATGAACAGATGCATTATCTGCCAAGATGGCGTCCATTTTACCATATTTGGGGACGAAGTCCTCCATGATTTTGGCCGCGCAAGCAGCGCTTGTCAATTTTTTTATGGGATACAGTTTTACAAGTTTGGTGAAAACGTCGACTAACACAAAGATGTATTTCAAGCCTGCGGTTCCCGCAGGTAATGGACCATGTGCGTCCACTGTCACTAAAGCGAGCGGTTTGTCGCGTAGAATAGATATTGTGGGCGTGTCGTATTTAACGTTCAGTGGTTTTGCTTTCTGACATAGTTCGCACGCTGAGATGCGTTGTCGGACCTTGTGATGAAGGCGAGGTATATAGAAATGTTCACCTATGGTGAGACATGTTTTTTCTGATCCAGCGTGGATAAGGGCTACATGAAAAGCATCGATAATTAAGTTCTCTAGCGGGCGAGGTGCATATGTCCGCCATGTTGGCTGGTCTCTGCCTTGCAGTTTGTATAAGGTGCCGTTCCGTTTGCCTATAGTTCCCTGTGTTTCCGCTTGGATTTCGGGTGCTTTCGTGAGTAACTCGGCGAGTTTGTCATCCTCGTGTTGTAATTTCGTAATGTTTTTGACCTGTTTTAATAGTAACTTGTTAAGGTCGATGTCCAGTTTCAGAACGTGGACTTCACGCTGTGTGTTACCCTGTCTTTCTGGTAGTTCGCCCTTGGTGCTTATTCTTGACAGCGTATCGGCGAAAATGTTCTGGTTCCCCGGAATGTGGGTGATGGTGACGTCATACGACATGATTTCATGGACGTACCGAGATATCTTTGAACTGGTCAATTTGCAGTTCTTAATAAAGGATAGACTTACGTGATCGGTGAAGATGACGATTTTGCAATTGAAAATGTAGTGCCTAAATTTTTGTAACGCGAAGAATATGGCTGCTATCTCTTGTTCTGTGACGCAAGCGACCTTCTCAGTGTTGGTCAGGTTCCTTGACGCAGTACTGATAACGTATTGTTGACCCTGGTCATCGTATTGGCATAGAATTGCTCCGAAACCAGAAATGGCGGCGTCTGTGTAGATATAAAATGGTCTATCCGTTTGAGGGCATGCAAGCAAGATAGCTTGACCAAATAACTCTTTAACTCTATCGAAAGCTAGTTGTTGGGTGCTGGACCATTGCCACCGTGCATTCTTCTTAAGTAGTTCTCTCAAGGGCGCTCGCTACTTCTTTAGCGTAATTCGCCAGGAATCGAGCTTCATATTGGAAAATACCTAATATCCGGCGAAGCTGTTTAACGTTCTTAGAGGCGGCGCCGTGGCCGAGCGGTTAGCGCGCTCGCCTACCACCTAGGCGGCCCGGGTTCGATCCCAGGGACCCGCATGTGGTATTCGTGGTGGACGAAGCGGCGTCAGGGCGGGTTTTCTCCGGGTACTCCGGTTTCCCCCGCCATCTCATTCCACCGGTGCTCCATCTTCATGTATCATCAGTGTCACCGCCTGCGGTGCCGTAGTAGTAAAAGCGGGCGTTAAACACTACAACAACGTTCTTAGGCGCTGGAATTTCTTTAATTATTTTAATTCTCTCTTGGTCTGGTGATACGCCCTCTCTAGAAATGACGTAGCCCAAAAATTTCACTTTCTCCTGAAAAAATGTTGTTTTTTGCAAATTTAGTGTTAGGCCATTTTCGCGTAATTTTGTAATCACGAAGTCCAAGTGTTGTATGTGTTCCTCTATGCTTTCGTCGTGGACGAGGAAGTCATCTACGTATTGTGTTAGGAACTTTTGGGTGGCATCGCCAAAAATTGCATACATAGCTCTAAGAAAGCCGCTACCACTGACTGATAAACCAAAGGCCAATCGTGTATATTCAAATACACGTCCTTGATATAAAAATCCTGTGTATTTTCTCAAGTTTTCCTGCAGTGGAATCTGTAGATAGGAATTGGTAAGGTCGATTGAGGAAAACCATTTTTTTCGGCCTATGCTGGCAAGCACTTGGTCTATGGCTATAGTTCGGAAATTGTCCGGTACGATGTATTGGTTTAGGTGTCTCGCGTCAATTGTAATACGGACTTTACCATTTGCTTTTCTCACTATGCAGAGTGGGTTCAGGAAGGGTGTGTTCGAAATTTGTATGATATTCTGCTCCAGCATTTCATTAATGGTTGCATCTACAGCAGGTCTAAGGTCTAGCGGAATGTTTCGGCATTTATATCGCCATGGTGTTGCTTGTTTAATCTGGAATTCGTATTGGAATGAGGTGAATAAACCCGTTCTCTCAGTAAATGCCGAGCGGTTTTTCCACAAGAGGTCAAAAAGTTTCTGTCTATTTTTGTTATTTAAGTGTGGGATTTCATTTACTCTTCTCTCAATATTTCTGCGAATATAGTCACAGCTTTCAGGTATCATTTGGGTCGGTGCAAGGGATTGTATTTCTGACGCTTCATTCAGTCTGTGCGTTTGCACATTAAGTGAACCGGTTTTTACCGTGAGGGGTGTATAACTCGTTTTTACTTCCGTACGCGCTTCCACATACCTAACATTTTCGCAGTTAAAAACGTCGCTTTCATCGTCTGTCTCCATCATCTCCCTAACTTGGAGGTGTGCCAAAAATATTCCCTCGTTTACCTGAACCATTTGAACGAAGAATTGTTCCCTTTCCAACTGAAGTTCGCCTTCAGTAAGCTGTGGTCCTTCCCCAGTCAGCTGAGCGAAAGGTACAATGACCTCCCTATTTTCACACGTTACTGTGAATATTTTGCTGTCGTAATTGATACGGGCTTGCCAAGAGTCAAAGAAATCACTACCAAAGAGTATCTGTACAGCGAGGTGTGGAATTATTAGGAAGATAAATTCCATGTGCTCTCCGCCCATTGTAAATGCAATCATGACCTGTTTTTGAATCCTTTGTCTTTTTCTTCCTATGGCTAGCAACGCATATACGTTTTTCGTTGGAAGTGTCTGTAATTTTAGCCCTTTCGTGGTTAAATGGTTAAAGAATTGTTGGCTACACACTGATGCTGTTGCCCCCGTGTCTAGGGTGGCGAGAAAAGTTTCATTTTGGATTAGGATTTCTACTTGTGGTGTTTCCGCGATTTCCTGAATTTTTTTCATTTCGACCTTGCCTCTTGCATTGTTGTGGCTGGTTGCTTCCGTGTTTTGTACATTCAGCATTGACACTGTGTTATTGTTCCCTTCGTTGAAAATATGCCTCGTTGTTGGAATCGGGAACCTCATCCAACCCGGTTCTAGTTTCCCGAATTGTTAAAAACCCGATTACCATTTTGCGCCGTGGCTCCGTCACCTGATGTAGCATTCTCGGACGTCACGAATGGTGAACCGCCAAACCATTTTTGTCGGCTTACGGCGCCTTGACTGTGTGCATGTGTTGCGGGTTGCGGTCTATCGGTGGTGTTGTGCCATTGGGTGGCGTTATAGTTCTCATGGTTGTTGCCTCCGTACATATTGAAATCCGCCATGTTGTGCCTGTCTTCAGCGTTTTCCGCGCCGTTGTACACATTATTCTGCCACTGGCTCCCTGAGGGGTTTTCTCGGGGCGGGCTACTCGTGTACTGCCTTCGGTGTGTGGTATGTCTGTTCTGGTATCTGTCGGTGTCGTTTGTTCGTCGTCGTTGTCCCCGAATTTGCACATAATTAATCTGATGGTGCCGTTGTCCCTGGTATCCGTGATGGGGTCTTTCTCGGGGTGGACGTTGTTGGTGGTATCTATGGTCATTCCGGGAATCGGATGAGGGTGCATGTTCTCGATAGCGTTCCCGGGTGTGACCCTGGTCATATCGGCGCTCATTGTAGTTGGTTCTTGCCCTCGTCCCACTAAAAATGTGTTCATTGTGTGGGACCTCATTTCGCGGGACTGGGTTCGATTCAGACATATGTGGCGCTAATGCTGTTAATAAATCCAGCGTTCCGGCTATGCTGTTGGGTCGGGCGACAATGAGATGGTTCTTTATCTGTTTCAGAAAGTGCCTTATGACAAGAGAAATGAATTCTTGTTCTTCCATTGGAGGATCCAGTAGTTGGCTCTGTTGGGCGAGGTCTAGGAAATAATCCACCATGGATTTTGCGCGTACATCGAATTTTCCGTTGTTGATTTTTGTACGTACCGCGTACTGAGTTGCACTATTCCAGTATTTGGCGAGGAAATGATGTTTAAAATCTGAGTATGTGGCATGGTCGCCTACCGCTAACCTAAACTAAGTGAGTGATCGTCCTTGTAGGCCTTTCTTCACTATTAGCGTTTTAAACGATTCTGGGATAGCTTTTAGGTGGAAGTATGACTCGAGATCCATTACATACCGCTTAGCGTTGTTTCTCGCGTCATTAAAAGTGGGTACTGCAATTTCGTTTAATAGATGGTAGTGGTTGGGAAAACCATGTGTCATGCAATGGGTCTGTGTGCTCTCCGGACTTATACTACTACACGATTCTGCAGGCGATGTTGAAGACGCCGCAGAACGCGCGTTCAACATCCTCTGGCTCTCTGACGCACTAGAAGTGGCAGTGTACGTTTGTTGAGGTTGGTTGCTCTTTGTTATGGTGAGCCCATTTATGGCTTCTTTGAGCACTGCCATTTCTTGCGCGTGGTGTTCTACAGATGTAAGTGTTGAGCGGTGAGCCGCTGCTGCCTGTGTTATTATATCTTGCATTATCGTGAGTTCATGTCTCTGTTCATTTTGTTGCGTCTGTATAACTTTTCTTACTTCAGAAAATTCGGCTTGCGTTCTCGCTTCGGCACTTTGCTGCCGCTTTTCCAATGTCGCACAGGTGGAGTGCAGCTCCTCGCTCAATTGTGCATGCAACTTATTGCTAGTAGTCGAAACACGATTAACATGGTCTTTAATAGTTTCTAATTCCTTTTGCGTGTCATGCACTTCTGTGCGCAAGTTTAGGAATTCTGCTTCAATTCTGCTTTGGCCTAGGCAAATGCTATCCAGGGCTTGTTTTTGTTGTTCTATATGTTTACTCTGTTCTGTTAGGCTACTTTGAAGTTGCGCTCCTGGAGTGGTTATTTTGTTGTCTAACTGTGTACTCTGTTCTATTAATCTACTTTCCAAATTCTGGAACTGCTGAAGCATCTGTTGCATCATAGTTGTGAGGCTGGGTGCAGTTTCAGGAGAAATTTCCTCTACGGTAATGTTTGTTGTTCTTGAGCCTGTTGTTCTGCCATGTCAACGCTTATTATTTTTCCGTTTCTCAATTTCATACAACTGTATAATTAGTTTTGTACTGGCTGCCTATCCTGAGTCGGGATGTGCCACTGGAGTATAAAAGTGTAATTACTCGTTGTCGTTGTTGTGATGAACAGTTTACCTCGTTTACGTGCTGGGTGTTGAGGATGGTCACTAATGATGTGTGTGGTGTCCTTCGGTGTGATGCTTCCTAGGCGGTGTCGTTCTCTGCGCGGCGGTCTGTGTAGCGGTGAAATCCAGCTCGGACCAGGTCGCTGCTGAAGTTGATGAGGTCTTCGTGGACGTAGTTTGGTGCTGGTGTGGGTAGTTTATGACACGTTGGGTGCCATTTTGGTGCGGGATTTTTGGATGGGTGTGGGTGATGCTATTGTTCTGGTCTACTTGGGAAGGTGTAGGTCAGAAGGTGTGGGTGCTCTTGATTGCTCCGGCTTTTTACAGTGTGACTTTTGTTTGAGCACGAGGTCCTTATCTCAGGGTTGTCCAGCTGAGGAATGTCCAAGTAGTAAATTGAAGTCTTCTATTCCGTTTAATGTTTATTTCACATTACTCATGCCCCCTTCCGACACACAAGACCATGAAGTATCGTGATCCGCGTAACGCACACGTCTGTCTATCCCGCTGAAGATCTACCAAGCAAGTGTCCTCTCCCGAAGAACTGTATTTCTCAGCTCGGCCCTTCCGCTTGGCCAGCTTCACCTTACAATTAGGCACGTACGTCTTCACGCATTGGGTTTTTCAACCCTATTGTTCCCTTACTTTCAGGGGTTGTTGGCTTCTTGAGGCACCGTTACTTTCCCTGCCTGTACCCTCGGCCCACCAGACGAATTGTCAGGTAAAGCCTATATTCCATTTTCAGTGATATACAAATTATTACATAGGTACGCGGGTTTTAGTCGGCGGGCGCGGGTTTCCGCCTCAAACCCCCAGTTAGAAGAACTATAAAAGCAAAGGGATATAGCTAGAAATAGAGCTGAACAAACAAAAAACATATTGGATTCACATATATGGCAAAAGAAATGTGCTTCACTAAAAAAAGAAATTAATACAGCTAAAAAGAGTCACATTAATAATTTCTTAGAAAAAATGGATTATAGGACGGATGGTAATAAAGCACATAAGTTCATAAAAAATGTCAAGGACAGGAAACAAAAAAAATAGCAAATGATGCAGTCATAGCCGAAACCTTCAATAAGTATTATGCTAATTCTCATAAAGTAACAAGAAATAATAAAAAGGAATGTAAACAATTTAAGAAAGATTTGAAACAAAAAAGAGAATGTGATCCTTACACTCAACACAATATCTTTTTCCAAAATTTTAATATGCAAGAACTGAACATTGCAATTCATAATCTAGAAAACAAAAAGTTTCCTGAACCAGATCACATACATCCAGAGTTCATAAAAGAACCTTGGAAAAATGCAAAACAACAACTACTAAAACCCTACAATCCCTGGGAAACCACTGTACCTTCCAAATGGCAAAAAGCAATAACTGTCCCACTCTTGAAGAAAGATAAAACAGCATCAGAAATAAAAAATTATATACCAATAGCTCTTACTAGCATAACTGATGAAAAGAATGGTGCCAACTAGGTTAAATTGGTTTCTAGAATAACAAAATTTAATTTCCCCATGTCAAGCAGGATTCAGAGAGCTGCATTCTACAAATGAACAAGTCTTACTTCTCAGTCAAGAAATCAAAGATTGCTTCAGTAGAAGATAATGTATGAGCTTTTATTGATTTCCAAAGTGCATATGATTCTATATGCTGAACAAAACTACTAAAGAAAGAAAGAAAAAAAAATAGGGATACAAGGTCCAAAGTTTTTATGGCTATGTCATTTCCTAACTCAATGCTTTATTGCTACCAGATGTGGAAGAAACATATATAAATATGAACAGGTACACCGTGGCTTACCACAAGGCACAGTGCTCATCACAACACTTTTTAATATATTTATTAACAATCTGCTACAAGAAATACAAGAATCAGGCATGAAGTGTTCACTATGACTCAGTAATGTGGACTTCAAAACCAAAAAACAAAAGTACAGAACTAGAAAAGCCATGCAACATCCTTAATCAACCTACAAAAGTGAACCAAAGAAAATTTAATGACTTTTAATACAACAAAATCAAATTACCAAATCTTTTCACTAAGGAAAACCATTAAAAATAAATTTTAAGGGTCAACAATTACCAGAAACAAAGGAGTTGGGAGTTAATTTGATACCAAACTTACATGGACCAAATAAATAGAAAATGTAACACAAAGAGCAGAAAGGTGCCTTTCACTGTTAAAACATCTAACACGAATGAAGTGGGGATGTTCCAGAGCACGATGCATTGTATACTGTATTTTATCGCATAAGGCCCCCCCTCGCATATTTCCCTCCCCTATGATTTTTCATCACTAAAAATGATTTACCTATTAAACATTGCATAATTCCCTCTCCTGGTTCGTTCTTATTGGAGCGGTCTTCAAATAACTTTATAATGGACAACAATTGGCGCAGCGGTGCCTGTCTCTGACAACAATGGATGCAGTGCTTGCCATAAATATACTCATATTGCCATTGTCACAACATATCGTAAAATTGAAATGTGAAGTTGCAGAGGTGTTTCTGAGTCAGTTTGTTACAGGTTGTCATACTGTTAAGAGGATTTTAAAAAAAAACTGGTATTTACTGCACTGCAGCGGAGTTCTTGTAACAACAAATACAAAAAAAAAAAAAAAAAAAAAAAAAATGAAGTCCTTCAAAATCAAAGTCTGAGACTAATTACAGGTGCTATCAAAACCACACCAATACCAGCTTTGGAAATACTAACCAACCAATGCCCCATTGGATATGAAATAGAAAAAGCAGCTCCTATTGAACACGAAAAGTTGATTAGACTTCCATTTAAAACGGATATGGTGTATCACAAAAACAGTTTTGGGACTACTGTTCTGAAGTTCTGAAGTAAATTATGTATGTGCAGAATACTAATATAACATAGCAGATGATGCAACTGCTGTGTGCTAGTGCGAAAAAACAGAATTGTTAAGCAAGAGTTTAAACAATACAGCCAACTTGCTAATAAAGTACTTTGAATTCATAAACCTGAAATGTAATGCACAAAAATTGGATGTGTTGTACTCACATGAATTTCTCTACTCTTGTACCAACCATTCTTACAAAATCTTATTTCTATATCTTCTTCGTGTTAGTTGAGCTAAACATGTGCAGAAATTATCTTATTGCTCTTTTTCTTGCATGTGCAATGGGAATATGAGAATACAGTAGGCTTTGCTTTGAGCAATAGTCAAATCTTTTAAAGCTTTCAAATTCCATCTCTTTGCATGGTTAACATATAAAAAACTGAATAGCAATGTTCCATTTGACAGAAGTATAAGTTCTCCAAAACTTATACAAATAATGAGTAATATTCCGAAATGGTTCGCTCTACAAAAAGATTTATTAAGACATAAATTGTGTGTTTTAGCAAGACCTACATTTTTTTTGTATAGTAAGATTTGCTCTATCTCTTACAATCCACCAGTTTTACAAAAGTCATTCAGAGTAAATATGTCTTCAAGGGGTATAGCCAGAAAATTCAAGATATACATTTAATTTTTCATAAAAATATCTCAAACATATGGTATTTTAATCAAAATCATTAGAGCAATTTTCAAGAAATTAAAGTTTTCAAAAAATTTTCCATGTAAAGGGCAGTTTAGGGTGGAGCAATTTTCTTCAAAATCTTCGTGTCACATCCTTGAAACACATTAAACTTAAATACCAAATGCGGTTTTTAACCGCCTTTTCATTTTTGAGTTACGCTGTCCACAGACGCGCACGCACACACACACACACACACACCTTTTTTTCTTTTCTTTTTTGCCCCAGGGGGCCTGAAAACATATATTTCCGGTGCAATATCGACATCTAATTACCAGCAGAGAAAGTAAAAACCGAACACAATGTACTTCAACATGTCAAAAAATAATTCAAATATAGGGTTAAACGTTTATAATAAAAGTGTGGAAGGAGTAAAATCGTACAATTTTTGGGAATTAAGTGGATAACCAAAAAACATGGGCTCAACACACAGCTAATGTGTGCAACTTAATTAGTGAATCTACATACCTACTTAGACATTTCCAAAATTAGAGGGATATGAGATTATTAAAAACAATTTATTATGGATGCATATACTTACTTCTAAATTATGGCATTGAAGTATAAGGTGCGAAAAGCCATATGGATCACTTATTAATTCACCAAAAGAAATGTATAAGGATAATATATAATCTTAAGGCAATTGAATCTTGTAGAGACACATTCATTAACAACAAAATGTTTAGCGTTTATTCCCTGTATATCTATAAAACTATACTATTTAGAACTGATAAACTGCTGTTAATTGAAAATAACCAAATTTGCACTTATAACACAAGAAACAATGAAGATTATCACCAATATAGTACTTCTAAGCATATATGTGACAGATATATGAGGGGCATCTCAAAAGTAAGTTACGCTATTTTTTTTTAAAAAATAACAAAACGTTTAAATATTTTAAAAAGGGTATATTTTGAAAGACACATTCAGTATCTAGTTTTCCACGTAATTTCCTTGAACCTCAATACATTTTTGGTACTGTGATAACAGTTGTTTTAACCCAGTGTCAAACCACTCTCCCGCCAAACTGGCTAGCCATATTCAAGATGTTCTCGGGCTTCAAGCCAGGTGTAGTAAACTCTTGTATGTCTGATTTGCAAAATGAAGTTATGGTTTACTATTACATAATCAAACTCCTTTGTCCTCTGGCACTTCATGTATATTTATGGATATCTTCTGTTTTGTAGAAGGTATTGGTAATTTTTAACCCTTTGGCTGCCAAGATCTGATTAGATCTGATGCCAATTCTTCTTCTTCTTCTTCTTCTTCTTCTTCTTCTTCTTCTTCTTCTTCTTCTTCTTCTTCTTCTTCTTCTTCTTCTTCTTCTTCTTCTTCTTCTTCTTCTTCTTCTTCTTCTTCTTCTTCTTCTTCTTCTTCATCTTCTTCTTCTCCTTCTTCTCCTCCTTCTCCCTCTCCCTCTCCTTCTCCTTCTTCTCCCTCTCCTTCTCCTTCTTCTCCCTCTCCTTCTTTTCCTGATTACCCTCCCCTTATGTAGGACTTTCACCCCCTAGGACTTACAAGTCAATGCCTAGGGTTAGACGCCTGTCGGGGAGCACAGGAACCTCTGGACCGAACAGTGTCAAGACCTGGAAGCGGGTGGTCAGCCAAGCACCAGATATGATAGTGAGGAAGAGGATGATATGAAATGCAGGCAAAATCGATGATTGGAAAGGTGATAATGGAGCAGTTGGTGGAATGAGTGGCGGGGGAAACTGGAGCACCCGGAGAAAGCCGCCCTTACGCTGCTTCGTCCACCAAGAATAGCCAATGCGGGTCTCTGGGATCGAACCCTAGGTGCCTAGGTGGTAGGCGAGCGCTCTGATGGCAATTGCCTTTGAATAATGCCATGATCCGATCCAATCCAATCTACTGAGGTTGGTTTTTCACGTTCAAATAATTTACAAATTATGCAACGGATGGCGTATGTGTCCACCTCAATCTAATCTACGATATGTAAACTGTTTGTTGGTATCATTGTTTGTTTGTTAATCTCTGCATTTCCTGTACAATTAAGTTTTCTTTCATAGGTTGTCACGCGTCAGGCATTTTAGCACGCTAGAGAAGAGAGTGGTAAACGCATTGCAGGTTATTGCGTACAGAGCTTAATTATTTATTCTATATACACTGATTTTATTCTATATACACTGATTTATCGTGGCATTTGCTTAATGACCATTACAGAATGGCATATTGGAATAAGAAATCTTTGACAGAAAACGAAATTGCGACAGCATTGTGGAAAGTGACAGCTGTAGTGATATTTCTCAATTGTCATAATGAAATGAGCAGTGATGCAAACAGTGACATAAACGAAATAAACAGCCATGTGTGTTCTACGCAGTCTCCTGCAGGAAATGCCATAGATCAGAATGAAGATGAACTGGATACTAACTAGCAAGATGGAAGTAACCATGAACATGAACACAAGTGTTCAATGGTATTCACCAAGAAAAAACTCTAAATTCCAGTTCATAAAATTAACCGTGCTCAACTGAAAGTGAAAAATAAAAATTTAAAAATAAAATTCAAACAATTCAATTTTTTTTAAAAATACGTGTACTAGAGTAATGTTCTCAAAAGTATGTATAAATGTAAAACAACATTTCAAAAATGACTGCAAAAAATCTCAACTCAACAGATTCAAAATTGAGGTGAGTGGAAAGCTTTATGTAAAACCTTACTTTTCCCCATATTTAGGGCTGGCAGTTTAAGCAGTAGTATACCACTTAGCTTGGCAGTGAAAGGGTTAAGTTATTGAACATAACAAATTCTTGCAGTTCTATTTCATTCTTATTTAAGTGGTTTTCTCCAAAATTGCCAATAACTTTTTAGATAGGCTGAATTCCCACTCTTGCATTCAGATCTTCTGCCAGAATTAAATGTTTGTTCCTACATTTGTTTATTTCCTTTTGTAATTGTTCATAAAATTCTGTTATTTACTCAGTTTTACCTTCTTCTGGTGCATATACCCCAATTACTACCAGTTGTCCTCTAGGAGTCGTAAAAATTACTGTTATTATCCGTTCATTGATAAAAGCATAACTTTCAATTCTTTTACTCCATTTTCCATCAACCAATAAAACCACTCCTTTTGCTGCTCTTCGCTTTGTTGTCTCTCCACTGTAGATTAAAATGTGTCTTCTTATTTGCTCAGTGCCTTTCATTTTCTTTTTGGTTTCAGTAATAACACTAATTATCTTCTTTGTTGGAAGTTTGAAAACAGTGTTGCAATAATCAATCTAAACCAAAAAGGTGAGTCGATTAATAACACCCCTAAATCATTGGTAGATTAAAAAGTGAAACGAGTAGAAACAAAAAAGTTACTAAAAGAAATTATAACACTCACAGCAGCAGAAACAGAAATGTTATTCAAAAAATTCACATTCCAGCAGTGGGCCTTCGAAAAATTCAAAAAGGTTTCCAAAGAACAAAATATTTAGCTAGCACCAATGAACCACTACTCCATAAAAAAATCTACTGAACTGAAACATCAAAGATGCCATCCCACCCAATAAAAAATCTGGCATATACCAAATTGAATGCGGTGACTGTAATGAATTGTGTATAGGAAAAACCAAAAGAAATTTGGAAATAAGATCCAAGGAATACTTAGGAACGTAAAAAACAAACAGTTGGAAAAATAAGCAGTTGCCACTCCACTTTTGGACAAAAAATCACAACGTAAAGCCAGAACCAAAACTCCTCAAACACATAACAAGAGCTGTCCACGTGGGAACAAATCTTCATTTTGAAAAATAGAAACAGAGTATTCAATTTCGATATCCCCCAGAGAGATATCTTCAGCAAGTTCCTTCAACCACCACCAGAGGAGATTCAGAGAAAACATCACCATCCACACCAGGGAGAACCAGTCAATGTCCAGTTGATAATGGAGGAAAGTCAGCCTCCGAAACATGTTCCGGGAAATTATATGTAAGTGTTGTGTAGTAATATTGACTCACCTTTTTGGTTTAAAAATAACACTAATGTTTACTTTCATCTGTTCTAATTCTATAATTCTGCTGCCTCTTTTGTTGTTAGTCCTCTTACGTTCCATGTTCTGCCCTTAAACACCACCACAACTATTAAATTCTTCCGTAATCCCAAGTCGTGAATCCTTCTTTCGTTGCTGTGGTCTGTGTCCAGCATTTACAGTCCAGCTATTATTGTGAGGCTTATCACTAATTGACCGCCCAGGGACCTACTATGGTAGGTATGGGTTAGGCACCTGGGGTCCCGAGCCTCTCACCCTCATTTCACCGCTTCCATGTTCATCAAATGCGCCACGTGCAGCTGCTTTGACAGCTACTCTTCATCAACCTCTTCCTCTTCTAAGCTTATTAAGATTATTAGTTTGTAAGGTCTTAGGTTTATAACTCCTGTCTCACCAGCAGGGTTCTTTCTTGTCTTTGTGGTCATGTCCCACGGTTTCAGCGCGGCCCCCGACTTGTGTGCTCTTCGGAGGTCTCAGGTGCGAAGGTTGGGTGGACCCTTCACACTGCCCTCACGTGTAGCCTTAGTGCGGAGCCCGTCCACACCGTTATGTACATCCACCTAGCTCTCGTGAGGGCCAGGCCTGTGTTAATTCCCAGAAGGCCGTGTGCCGTCGGGTTAGTATCACCGGGCGGACGTGTTACCGCTGATGGAACACCGGTGTAATCAACCACAAGTCCCCTGAATCCACGTTGACTCCGTTGAGGCAGCGTGGCCTACACTGGGGAACCACAGGCGGTTATTCGTGTGGTAGGGGAATAAAGCCGTGGTGTGCGTGGTGAGCGGTTTACCCATGTGGACAAGCCGTGGAGATCGAAGGGTAATCTTTCTGAAGTTCACCTTGAGGTCGGTAATGGAGGGTTATCCATGACGGCACAGACCGTAGAGATTTGGAGTCTTTTTTCTTTAACCCCCGGATGGCAGGCTGTCGCCGACGGTACCGGAAGGCGACCTCCTTAATATGCATCCGCGCAAAACCTCATTTGACTCATTTTTGTTGTTGACATTGGCATGTGCCGGGAAAACGGTAAAAGACCTTAGCCCCTTCTATATCAAACGAGAAGTTGACAGAATCTGTGGCCCTGTGAAAAATGCGACCATAGCTCGAGACAGTACGCTCTTGATAGACGCGATTACTGCAGACCAAGCACAGAAATTGCTCAAAGCGAATTCGTTGGGCTCCTACCCTATCCGGGTGGTCCCACAAAAATCACTCAATACATGTAGAGGAGTTGTCACCACCTCCAGTCTTGATGGTCTGTCCAACGAGAAAATATTCACCTGCCTTTTAGATCAACGGGTATGTCAGGCGTACCGCCCTCTAGAAAACAGGATGGCAAAGAGTGCGCTTTACGCACAGTGTTCTTGATGTTTAAGGGTACTCAGTTACCCGAGTATATCTTCTGCGACTACGAGCGTGCCGCAGTACGGCAGTATATTCCGAACCCTCTACGTTGTTTTCAGTGTCAGAAGTTCGGTCATACTAAGCCCTCGTGCACCCATCCTGCAATTTGTGAGCATTGTGGACTATCATACCATGAGGGCACGGCTTGCACCCATGTTAATTGTGGAGGGAGTCATCCATCCAGCTTGCGACAATGTTCGAAGTTTCTCGATGAAAAGGGTATCCAGGAGCTGCGCGTGAAAGAACGCCTGATGTTTATGGAAGCGCGTCGTCGCTTTCAGCAACGGCAACCTGCTACCACTACAGCTTTTCGCGTTCGCAGTCCGTCGCCCTCCTGTGAACACAGTTGCCATACAGCATGTACTCGTCGCAGATGCTTCGACACAAACTTACCGGCGAGCACCTCTTCACCGTCTCGTGATACAACTGCATCAGCAACTACACCTTCCGCAGTGCAGACACACGCTCACCAGCCGTCCACAAGCAGAGGCCACACCGTTTTGTCTGTCAACACAAATCGTTCGCGACCTAAATATCGGACGTGTAGTCGTACCTCCTCCATGAAGTCCCGCTCCCGCTCAGCGAGCCGCCGGGGATCTTCGGACTCCCGAACTTCCGAGGAATCGCCTGAGGACGGTGATAACCCAATCATCGGTCTCGAGTGCGCCAAGGTTAAGAAGAAGAAAAAGATAAATACCTTTTTATTAGGGAAATAATTCAGTGGAATGTTAATGAGTTCCGGGCCCGTGCTCCGGACATATATTTAGTTTCTCACCTTTCGCCCTCAATCGTGTATCTACAAGAAACCCATTTGGAGCCTAACTGCGCCTTATATCTTCGTGGTTTTTTTGGCATTTAGACATGACTGCAGCTGATCGATGAGCAAGCAGTGGTGTTGCTACCCTGGTGGCGGATAAAATGTGCCATCAGCATCCCGCTTAACACGCCGCTGCAAGCTGTAGCAGTGTGGGACCAGTTGCAGGGCCTGAGTCTTGTTATTTAGCAATGTCTATCTGCCACCGGTCAGTGTCGTACACGAGAACGACCTTCGGGCTCTTTTGACTCAGATTCCGCCACTGCTTATCTTCCTTGGTGATCTGAATGCCAAACATACTTTGCGGGGCTCCGACACTGGCAATGCTCGTGGTTGTCTTGTAGCAGACGTTTGCGATATGTCCGGCCTCCTGTTGTTAAACACCGATGTCCCTACCTTTCTATCAAAGGCCTATGGTACACACTCCGCCCTAGACTTTCCCTTATGTAGCCCGTCCTTGGTACCTCAACTTGATTGGCGGGTCCTTTCCGGCCTATTTGGCAGTGATCATTTTCCCGTTAACATTCACCTATCCAGACGCCATCCTGTGTCAACACGACATCCTCACTGGATTATTTTGAAAGATGACTAGGAGAAATTTCGCTCCCTCATTCATCTCCACGACGATGTCTTCCGCACCATCGATGAACTGGTGGAGTATTTTGCATGTTTTGTCGTGCTTGCAGCGAATTCCAGCATTTCTCGTAGTTCTACTACACCTCGTCATGTTCCTGTGCCTTGGTGGTCCGAAGAATGTCTTTTGCCTGTTAAAGCCCACAAACGTGCTCTGCGTGTTTTCAGTTCACATCCTACGGAGGAGAACCTTTAAGCGTGGTCGTGTCAGGACGCGTTTTGTACTTCGCAGTGCAAAACTTACATCCTCAGTAACTAATGCCTCTTTCCTTTCTCGTCACACTTCAGCACAAAGGGTGTGGATTGTTGTTCGGCGTATGTACGGCAAGTGTTGCCGGACTATTATTCCCGGTCTTGCCATACTGGGCCCCCATTACACCAGCGGGCAGGCTATCGCCGACGCACTCGCCGATTCTTTCGCTGCTACTAGCCAAACCCAAAGCTACGATAGAGCGTTTCGAGCCATCAAGAAATCTGCAGAGCAGATAGCTCTCAATTTTAACAGTAACTGTAGTGAACCGTACAATGCCCCATTTACTAGCAGAGCTAGCACACTCTTTATCTCTCGCGAAGGATTCCCCTCCAGATCCCGGTGACATCCACCGACAAGTGCTGTTTCATCTTCCACCTGCGGCTGCGGCTTTATCCTTCCTGCTGGGCATCTACAACCGCATCTGGCGTGAGCAGGTTTTCCAGTCTTCCTGGCGCGAGGGTATTGTCATCCCCATCCCTCGACCCGGAAAAGACGGACACTTCCCTAAAGCTACCACCCTATTTATATAACGAGTGTCGTTTGTAAGACCTTTGAACGAATGATTAACACTCGTTTAGTGTGGTAGCTAGAGACGAATAACCTGCTGAGCAATATTCAGTGCGGTTTTTGTCGCCATTGCTCCAGTGTCGACAATCTCACACGCATGGAGGCTTCATCCAAAATGCCTTTCTTCTGAAGCATGTCGTGGGTGTCTACTTTGATCTGGAGAAGGCCTACGACACTACATGGCGCTATGGCATCCTCTGTACTCTACACGGTTATGGTTTGCGCGGTCACTTAGCTGTTTTTCTTTTTAACTTTTTACTAATTCGCCGTTTTCGTGTCCGCATAGGCAACACGCTCTTCCAAAAGAGGTTGTATCGCTCACTGATCCGGTCCAAATTAGACCACGGCTGTTTTATCTATAGCGCGGCTTCCATCTCTAAACTCTGCCTTTTAGACACAATACATCCCACTGGTATCCATCTCGCTACTGGGGCTTTCCGCACCAGTAGAGTGGATTGTCTGTATGCTGATTCTGGCGAACCTACACTGTCTGTCCGACGCTCGTTGTTACTTTGTTCCTACGTGGCAGCGTTGTCTGCTCATCCAGGTCATCCTTCATTTCCACCTGCAATGCGTCCAGACCTTGCGCACCCTTATATGCGGAATAAAACTCTCTCCCGTCCAAGTGGTATCAGGTACTCTGCTTGTCACACGCCCTCCGACTGCCAGCAGTAGGGCGGCATTCACTTGACCACTGTCCTCCCTGGCAACTCCAGCTAGCACGCTTCGACCTGGAGCTGTCGGGCTGTGCGGAGATAGCTAACCCTCATTCGTTGTTTCGCCAACTTTACACCGAAGTTCTGGGCCATTACTGGACTTCTACTCCGGTATTTACGGATGGGTCCCAGTTGGGTAATGCTACGGGTTGTGTTTTTGTATACAACGGTGATGCTCACATGTACCACCTTTCAGAAGTCAGTTCAGTTTTTACCGCCGAGTTGTTTGCCATATTTTATTTCTACTTTTTATCTCCAGTTCAGGTTCTGGAAGTTTTATCCTATTCTCAGACTATTTTAGCGCTCTTCAGGCCCTGCAACTGCTTCTTGGCACCTCGGCATTCATTGTTAAAATAAAGACACTAATCTCTGAGCTACTGTCTCGCGGATACCAATTTGCTTTTACGTGAATCCCAGGCCATCTGGGTATTCCCGGCAACGAGGCGGCTGCTAAGTCTGAATTTCGTCTGCCGGAGTATTCCACCCGTACGCTCCCCTATATGGATGTGCAGAAGTACTTTAGTTGCCATCTATTTGTTCTCTGGCAGGAGTCTTGGGAAACGTTAGCTGGCACTCAGTTACGGGCAATGAAGGACACTATACAACTCGGCAGACCTCTTGCAGGTATTCCAGGCTGGAAGAAGTGGTTTTAACCCACCTGAGCATAGGCCGCACCCGAGCCACACATGGACACCTTTTGCGTGGTGTTTCAGTGGCTGTCTGTGCGACATGCAATGTTCCACTCTCTGTCACACATGTCCTTCTTTATTGTCTGTGGTATGCTCGTGAGCGCCAGTCCGTTGGCCTGGGTCTTACACTGTGCTCAGTTTTAGGCAATGACCCAGCAGCTGTAAATTCAGTGCTGTGATTTATTGCCAATATTAATTTTTGTAAGCATGTGTAAGGTTATTTTATTTTAGAGGTTTTAGCATTTTAGGGTGTTTACTTCTTGCTTTGTAACGTTTTAATCCTGCCGTTTAAACTGTTTTAACTTTCAGCTATTTTAAGTTTAACTTTTTGGCATTTTAAATGGGAAGTTTTAATAGCTGAACTGTTTTTATCTATTTTAACTTTCGGTTTTTAGCTTTCTAAGGGTGACGTTTTAACGCTTGAACATCCGTGATTTTATTTTTGGGCTCGGGGCACTCATGACCAAGTTGTCGACGGGCCCTTATACTATATGGCACGCACGCTCGCTCGCTCGCTCGCTCACTCACTCACTCACTCACTCACTCACTCACTCACTCACTCACTCACTCACTCACTCACTCACTCACTCATCAGTAATTGAAAATGTCCTCCAACATATTACTGCATAGAATAAGACCAATTGCTGGGGCCAACTCCTCAGCGTATGTCAAGCAGGTTTTCTTCTCTTAGGTAGTTGTCTTCTCTTTGACTAATGAGTGTGTCCTTCCCGGGTTTTAATTCGGTTATTATTATTATTATTATTATTATTATTATTATTATTATTATTATTATTATTATTATTATTATTATTATTATTATTATTATTATTATTATTATTATTATAATTATTATTGTTATTGTTGTTATTATTGTTATTGTTATTGTTATTATTGTTATTAATTATTTATTATTTATTATTATTTATTATTATTATTTATTATTATTATTTATTATTTATTATTATTATTATTATTATTATTATTATTATTATTATTATTATTACTATTATTACTATTATTACTATTATTATTAAATAGCCTCCTTCAAGTTCTTTGAACCATTTTGTTATTCAGGCCACATTGGACAAAATTGTTGGCTTGGTGAAGAACTATACCCAGCAATATGATTGTTTACTGATACAGACTAATGGTGAACAACACACCCTTTGCCTTTAATGTTTGGAAAACATGCTATAGTCGTACATGCAAGTTTGAATGTTGTTTGAACTGTTGCTTGTTCTGCTTTGGATGGCGTCATTGAACAATAACATTTTGAGCATTTTCTCACAAGTTTTAAGCATAGTAAAGTATCTTCTGAGGCATTTAGTTACTGAACAGATACCTGCAAGAGTAATGTTTTTGACATTTAATTTAATTTATTGAAACTTTCTTACTTTCTTGCTCTGAAAACTGGGTATGAGATAATGCATGGTTATCAATATATCAGAATGTTCCTAAACCCCGGAATTGCTTTGCAATGTCTAAGCAGCAGCTCTTATGTCTTCAGTGTACAGAAAATAGGCATGGTGCATAATGTTTTATTTCATTCTCAAAATGGGTGAATTGTGAAGATGACCATACTCTCATAACAGCCCTGTTTATATAAAAAATATGCTATTCAAAAAATCTAAGTTAAGAATAAAATTGGCCTTTGGGAGGCAAAAGAGGAGCTTTGGCTGCTGCATCTAACAAGTGAACAGTCAGGTTTTTAATCAGGCCCCTCTTTCTTGAACAATAGTTGTCTTCCATTCCAGGATTTAAAGATCATGACACATAAAAATAAACTG
Organism: Tenodera sinensis; assembly: GCA_030765045.1. Lineage (NCBI taxonomy): Eukaryota > Metazoa > Arthropoda > Insecta > Mantodea > Mantidae > Tenodera > Tenodera sinensis. Next base: position 3,517,654 of record JAUKNM010000021.1, read on the forward strand.
AATTTCAGTATTTATAGAAAGTCAACACATACATTGTGTAGGTATTTATTTATTTATTTATTTATTTATTTATTTATTTATTTATTTATTTATTTATTTATTTATTTATTTATTTATTTATTTATTTATTTATTTATTTATTTATTTATTTATTTATTTATTTATTTATTTATTTATTTATTTATTTATTTATTTATTTATAGGTTGATAAATATACCTCTTAATAAGGAAGAATTTAACAGAGAATATGAACACGTTAACGTAGGATTAATTAATTGTTTTAGTACAGAATTTATACATAGAAAGATAGAAAAATTTAAATACAAAATTACAAAAGTTTTTAAAGAGCATGGTATAACTTTGGCTCTTCAAAATAAGTATAATATAAAAAAAAATTTGCTTAGTTTTTATAAAAAGGACAAAATTCCAAATTAGTTACTGAACAGATACCTGCAAGGATAATGTTTTTGACATTTAATTTAATTTACTGAAACTTTCTTACTCTGAAAACTGGGTATGAGATAATGTGTGGTCATCATATCACTTATTGTGATAAGTATCATATAATCATATAATGATAATATAATCATGTCACTTATTGACTTATTGTGATAGTAAAGTTTGGAGGAATGTGCATTTGCATACGATACAGGTTAGCTGGATGCAGAGTATGAATGACATCAGAAGTACCGCACAACCATCAAATGTGCAAACAACTACCACTAGAAGCGAGAGTCGAAAACAAAATAAAAGTAGTACTCTGCAAACTAGTGAAGTATTGCCTTGCAGGTATACGCAGCCTCAAGGTCAAGGTGTAATATAACGCGACTAATTTGTTTTTTCTTACTGTGAGCTGCAGACATGGAGTGATAGCATTCTTTAGTGTATAAACACTTGCAGGTGTATGATGCTTGTAGGTTGTCTACAGTGAGAAAGTTTTCATGATCAGGATGTACCTACCTGCAGTTGTCTCCATGCGCAGACGATAACAGTAAAGTCCACATGCAGCATACCTATGGAAAAACTCACATGCCTCCGGCCTTTAGTGATAAGGTTTATATCGAAAAAACAAAACATTATCTAGAAACCAGATAAAGGAACATTTTAGAAATATCAAGTATAAACAGATAGAAAACTCAGCTGTGGCAGATTATTTTTGGTCATTTAATAAATCCAGAGGTTAAATTATTAAAGCAACTAAATGAACCCATTGATTTAATGGTTTGGGAAAAAATATTCATTTTGAAAAATAGGGACCATGTTATGAATTTCAAAACTCAGCTATTGATCCTATTAGTAAATTTGTTTTGCAATCAGAGGTGTGTAGCGACACCACGCATGATATCATTGCGAGTGATGTCATTGCTCGCATATAGCGGTTTGTAGCAAGGTTGGGCAAGGTCAGTTTGCATTGAAAATGACAGGAAGGACCTGTTGAAACATGTTGGTGTGTCTAATGTTACACCTCATATTTAGATAAGTGAAGCTGTTGGTTTCTACATTATTGTTGATCTTTGTGGATGATATTGCTTCACTGTTAACAGATTCAGGTGGGTATACTAAAAATTCATATAATTATGTCAATTTTTACAAAGAATTTATTACACTGTTCTGCATGGAATTTGTTTTTTTGAAATGAATGAGCATTTCTGAATCACATTTTCACACTGATTGCAAAACTGAAATCCGTTTTCGCGTATCACGTCAGAATGTTTTGTAATTAAAATTTTATGTTTATGAATATTTTTCATAATGCATGTACTGTAGTAATATTACAGTGTGCTTGTGATTTGTCAGAAAGGCTCAACAGCTTACAATTTCAACTTTATCACTTAAAATGTGAAATAATATAACTATTACTATGTTTATATTTTATAGTTTTATATTTATATATTTTTTATATTTATTAAAATCTACTAACTATATCCACCCTAGAGGATGTACAAAAGTTTGTCATGGCAATAAGACATGCAATGTTTATTCTGGGAAATGTTTATCTACGGTATCAGATACATTGCCATCTGCATCCAGTAGCACTGAAACTGAATCTCCAGTGGAGAATACTTATGAACCAGACAATTCAGATGAGGATAGATCTTTTAATCAAAGTGAGCTTAATGATTTAGTGAAGGATTGCCTAAAGAATCAGCAGAACTTTTAGGCTCTAGGTTAAAAGAAAAGAAAAGGAAGTATTGGCTGAGGGTACATATTTTTCATGGTATAGACATAATGAGAAGGAACTTGTCCCTTTCTTGCTGAAGAAGAAAATTTGGTGTATTGCCAAGACAGATCTGTTCATATTCTTCAAATGTAACAAAAGTTATAATTCCAAAGAGTGGAGGTTCTTCTTAGATTCTTCTCAAAAAGTCTTAAAGGTGTTTTGCTTCATAATGGAAACATTCATCCTTCCATTCCTGTAGCCCACTCTTTTCTTTTAAAGGAGACATATGAAAATGTTAAATTTTTGTTACAAAAACTACAGTACGAAAACCATCAATGGCTAGCCTGTGGAGATTTCAAGATTATTGGACTATTACTTGATCAGCAGGCTGATTTCACAAAATATCCATATTTCTTATTTGAAAGGAATAGCAGAGCTAGGTCAGTACACTGGGAAAGGGAACATTGGCCACATAGGACTAATTTTAGTACCAGGCCAAAAAAAAAAAAAAAAAAAAGGATAAAAAGGGAACCTCTTACTGATCCCTCAAAATATTGTTGCTACCTGCCCATGTGAAATTAGGATTAATGAAACAATTTGTGAAAAATCTAAAAAAAAAGGAAAGTGAGTACTTTAAATACCTTTACGTTACATTTCCTTCATTATTCAATGAAAAAAATTAAACTGGTGTAGGTATTTGTTGGCCCACAAATTCAAAAACTGATGGACAGTCAGTTCAAGAATACTGTGAATCGAGAAGTGAAGGATGCCTGGAATGCTTTCAGAAGTGTTGTTTGTAACTTCCTTGGAAATAAAAAAAAAATTAAATTATTTTCTTGATAATTTAGGAAATTTTGGTGAGGAATAGGATTTCACCAGGATATAAAAATTTGGAAATGAGGTATCAGGGGAAGTGGAGTGTTCACATGATGGCGGACTATTGTTGGATGTTAAAAAGGGACTGCTCTGAACAGTATGCCAGAAGGTCAAAGAGGAGAAAATTTGAAGTGTAATATTCAGGTAAGGTTATGAATGTGCTTATAATTATTATTAATTAAACTATTTCATAATAGCACCCAATGTTGGGCTTGAATAAGACAAGGAAGGAAAGAAGCAAGAGTAAATACATAAATAGATCTAATATATCTTCAAGAACTTCCAGACAATCTAAAACATATGAAGTCAGGGAAACAACTTGAGTTTGACGGATCTGCTTCAGAACCAGAGGACAATAGTGGAAGAAGAAACAAGACATCTAAGACACCAAGATCTTCATAAAATAAGCGCAGGTTCAAAAGATGAAATTGTATTCTGCTAAATTGCATGAAACTAAGCAGAATCAGTATAGAATATTAGAATAGTAGATATATCTTAGTGGTAGAATTGTAGGAAATAAGAATAACAAAATGGATGAAGTACAAGAAAATAATATGAATATTGATACAGTAAACACCAGCCTGCAAAATTTGATTTGATATTGGAACTAATTTCGATGTGCTAAATTGAATGGTGATTCCTAATTTACTATATTACACACAGCTTTTTTACAAATCACAAAATAATATAATGAAAATAGTGGTTTTGATGAAAAAAATGTGTTATAAAATGAATACAGAAGAAAAATTTCTCAGTAATAAATAAAAAGATAAACTTAGATATCTGTAAAACTTGTAACAAAGTCTATAAGCTAATAAAGATGATGATGATGATTATTATTATTATTATTATTATTATTATTATTATTATTATTATTATTATTATTATTATTATTATTATTATTATTATTATTATTATTATTATTATTGTTGTTATTATTGTTGTTGTTATTATTATTATTATTATTATTATTATTATTATTATTATTATTATTATTATTATTATTATTATTATTATTAAAAGAAAGTGTGAAGTTACTTTTTCCTTGGTTGGAGGTAGGCTGCACTGATTTAGTCATCCTCTGTGGTCTAGGGGTAATGATTTCTCAATTGCATTGATTTATCAACTATGTTAAGTAGATTTTCCGGGCTTGTGGGCCGTTGTCGAGTTGGATTGCCTTCCTCCGACGTTTCTCTGAAAACTGCGTCCAGCATCTTCAGGGTCAACCTCTGTTATTTTGGTCTAACTTAGCGGCTGCACATAAACTAAAGTTCACTGCAAACTTTCATATTACTGATCATTTTTGTTTCTTATTAGTGTCCTTGGTAACATAAATTTTCACGATCGTTCGTTCTCATGAATACCAACATGAGATTATCGCTAACAAATCTTTTCTTAATAAATTGATCTCAAATTATATTTTCAAATGCCGGCAAATGGGACGTCTCTGATCCTGGTATAAAAGAGAAAGCTTCCCATGTCTCGGGTTTTCTTCTCCCTCTTATTAGAGCTGCGAGCCAAGTTTTGCTTATCTGCTGTCTCTCTTCTTTTCTATTGTAGGAGTTTTTATGCATAAAAATCTCTATCGCTTACCGAGTCAAGCGAGCCTGGTAGTGGCTTGTCCTTGAGAGTACCTCCGTGTCTTTGTAACATAGCCGGTTGGGGCAGACGGACAAGTCAGCGGTGGCAGAACACTCTCTATTGTTCGGCCACGACGTGAATTACAAAGACACGGAGGTACTCTCAAGGACAAGGCCACTACCAGGCTCGCTTGACTCAGGAAGCGATAGAGATTTTTATGCATAAAAACTCCTACAATCAAAAAGAAGAGAGACAGCAGATAAGCAAAACTTGGCTCCCGGCTCTAATAAGAGGGAGAAGAAAACCCGAGACACGGGAAGCTTTCTCTTTTATACCAGGATCAGAGACGTCCCATTTGCCGGCATTTGAACATATAATTTGAGATCAATTTATTAAGAAAAGATTTGTTAGCGATAATCTCATGTTGGTATTCATGAGAACGAGCGATCGTGAAAATTTATGTTACCAAGGACACTAATAAGAAACAAAAATGATCAGTAATATGAAAGTTTGCAGTGAACTTTAGTTTATGTGCAGCCGCTAAGTTAGACCAAAATAACAGAGGTTGACCCTGAAGATGCTGGATGCATTTTTCAGCGAAACGTCGGAGGAAGGCAATCCAACTCGACCACGGCCCACAAGCCCAGAAAATCTACTTAACATAGTTGATAATGCCGGCCGTGAAAGCCTCAGCATTGATTTATGTTTGTCCTGGTTGAACAATTTCCTTTTCAAACACCAACAGTAATCCATTAACATCACAATGTTTCACCCTGATCTCTCCTCTCCATCTCCTTGATTTCTTGTTTCACCTTGTTCATCAGTGAGGGCTATCAAATTATCAAGAGAATAGTCTAGATGAGCATTCAACAAGTACAGTTTTAAACTCATATTACACCCAAGAGCTCATAGGTTTTGTAACATCTTTCTCATAATTTCGTCATATTGCTGATTTTTATATTTCCAAAAAACCTATTGACTACCTCTTTGAAAGTATAGCATGCTTGCAGTTCTCTTATCATTCGTAGTGTCTGAAAATGCACTGTCCATCATTAGCTGTCTTATCTGAGGTCCATCAAATGTACACCCCTTTATCTTAGTTTCAGACATCACAGAAAATTTACTGCTCAGATGTTTAAAACATGAAGCATTCTTGTAGAGTGCTATCACAAATTGTAACTAGCTTTATATGCAATGGAGGCAATAACATTTTCTTTGGAGCAATTCAACTGGCATGGCATTCAAGTTTTTCTCTTAGACCATTTTCTTGTCCAATTTTTAACTCTATTTCTGATGTCCCATGCATGAGTATTCTACATATCCTTTCAGCCCTAGTAAGATACTGGATATCTATAGGTCTCTGCACAATGGCCATTGGTATTCCTGGTAATTAATCCTTTCTGAAATGGTTTCAAGATTTTCATATTATTCTAAAAATATAAAATGTGCAACTGGTGTTGAGGGAAATTTGCTTCTCTTGTACAATAAAAGGGCTTATAGACTTCTTTTTGAAACATCAATATATAAATGCCAGTTGTTACCATGGTGTGTTGGTCTTCCCAGTTGTAGTTGTTGAATTAAACCTGGTACATCACAACAATAAATAAGCTGGTCATCACCAACTTAAAGAAGTTGGTAAATTCTTTGTTTGTATTGCTATATCAGGCAAATGTAGTTTCTGAAGCCAACATATTTTTCTGTTTCAACCTTGATCCAAGTAATTGGCTCTTGTCCTTGGGAAGACCTAAGTCTCTGTCTAAGTTGTTCAAATTTTCTTTACTGATTGCAGGGCCATTTGGGTATTTAACTTTTTTTTTTTTTTTTTGTTCCACAGAATGCAGAGCCCATATTTGACTTTTCCCTTAGCTTAACGTTTTCTTAAGAAATGGCGTAATGTTTTCTGTCTCCATAAGAAGAAAGAACCTCATGTGTAACAAAAGTTATGTGGATTGTTCACACATTTTCTCCTAGAAAAGGTGGAAGCCATTGTTAACAAAGTACCAAAACACAAACTAAAAATAAAAATTGCAATGATTAGGGCTCTAATTTTTAGGTGCTAAAAACTTGGGAAATATTTATTTTTTATGTGCAAAAATTGTCAAAAATATGTGCGAAAACAAACAAAGTGCTTTTTAAGATCTGAATGTCTGAGCTAATATAAATTTACGTGGTACTCACTAGACATTATTCCTGGAAGGGATCACCAAGTACTGTAGAGTTACAGTATTCAACCACATGCTTCCTCAAATTTTCCATCCCAAAAGATTGATGACTGTCACGAAGAAATGTCTTAAATTTCGAAAATGATTGTTCCAGATTGCAAGAAGTAAGTCTAGCATAATTATAAAATTGAATGTCACTCACACGTCAATAATTTCTTCATGTTGCCCATTCAACACATTTGAAATTTTATATGTTATCCTAAATCCATTATTATTGAACACTTCCTTGCATTTTCTTCTTAATTTTTGTGCTGCAGGTTCAGAAAACATTGTTTTTTTTTTTTTTTTTGGTTTTTATTCCCTACATCCTGAACTACTAGAACTGCTTCTCTCAAGGGCATTCCTACTGATTCCAGTTTCTTTGAGGAATCACAGAGAAAACAGATTTGTGGAAATGTGTGCTGCTAAGTCATTTCTTAATATAGTGTCACAATATCTTGAAGAATTTTAATTGAACTGGCATCTTTACAATTTAGTTCATTTATAACAGCAGCAAAACCATCCTTCCAACTGAAGGGATACTAAAGCTGACATAGTTCTTCCAATAATGAATAACAAGTTGCGACATCTGACCTGTGTAATTGAGCATAAAAGAAGTGGATGGTGACTTGTTTAAAATAATTCTTCTCCTGCTTTTATGTGATTTTATGTAAATATGTGAAAATTATTTTAAAAAGGATTTCCTTTACGAATGTAGTTTTTGTGTAATTTATGAGAATATTCAATATTTATTTAGACAAAAAAAATGAAAATATGTGTTTTCACGTGCAATAAAACTTAAAATATTTGATCCACTGTAAATATCCAGAACATTAAACTCAGTTTTCAAGTTCATATTAGGACGCAAACAAAATGTGTATTTACCAAAAAATCTGAGCCCTAGCAATGATAATTTATTGCAGGAAGTGCACAGCGGTCACCAAAAGTAATAAAAAGTGACCAAAGTTTGAGATGTTTTAAGACACAGAAGTCCCTATAAGGGCGAGTGTTCTATCAGTAGCTGTTTTTCTAAGATGCAACACTTGAAAGCTTTATTGCCTGTACTAGGTCACACATTGATGTATACATGTGAGCTGTTTGGCTCTGAACCTGTCTATAATCATCAGCTCCTGATGTAGGAAGATAAAAGATAGATGGACATGGAAGAACTCGTGCTCATATATGGTCCCAGAGCGCAAGACTTTGTGCAGTAAATTTGAGCCTGTATGCCAGTGATGCCACCTCAATGGTATAGGCAAGCATTTTCTGCACTACTAAGAAGTGAACCTATGTGGCTCAGTGGTAAAGTAAGGAGTTCCCAAGCCAGTGACACCAGATTCCAAGTTTAAGTCCTGTTGAATGTTTCTGTCTTCATCTTCTTCCTCTTCTTCTGCTCCTCTTTTGTATTTTCTAAATGTTCTTCCTTCAAATTGTTGGTTGTGAAGGATATGGAATACTGTACTGCTCCATTTGTTATTACCACTGCTGTTAAGTGTAATTGAGCAAATTAAATTAATGAATTTTGAACAGGAATGTACAACATAACATATTGTAATGTTCTAAAGGTACACATAGTATGTAATCAGAACCCTTCATGGAGGTGACTTTAAAAATAGCATTATCATGACCAGTGACTAATACACTATTATGTTTACGAATTGAAAGAATGCACTGTTAGCTCTGGAAAAGCAGTAACTAGTATAGAAGGCAAATCACAATCACATGCTTGCTTAAACTTTATTTATTCACTTCTAAGAAATGTAGAAAAATGTATTTCTTGTTCAGGTGTATGGAAACTGCTAACAGTGAGCATTCTCATTTGTGAACTCTGATTTTCTATTGTTCAGCAATACATGCATTACTCTTGTTCAAATGGCGCCGTTGTAATGCATAGATGCCTGCTCCTTTCTTAAGGTTACTACAGTGATATTCAGCACTATTTAGTTAAATGTAGAAATCTGAGCAATAGGTTTAAACGTTGCATGAGAAAACTGCATGTAGACAGGACTTTATTATATTAAAGCTAAATGTTATCTTTCACTGCATTATTCAGAAATTAGAATTACTATTACTATTTGCATATAAATGCACCTTTTGTCTTAATCACAAGAAGAGAATAAAAGTTATTTTACAGAGGGAATTGAACACATCATTATTTCACTATAGTCAATAATGTTACCAAATGAGCTATCTGTGAGAGTGACAGCAGGCGCTTTCAATTTGACTTTTTGCAAATATATTGTAATTCACTGGCGCTTCCCAAAAGGAAAATATTTCAGAAAATCAGATTCACAAATGTGAATGCTCATTGTTAGCTGTTTCCATACATGTGAAGAAGAAATACGCTTTTCTATGGTTCCTGGAAGTGAATAAAGGAAGCTTATGCAAGAATATGACTGATTTGCCTTGCATACTAGTTATTTATTTTCCAGAGCTAACAGAGCATTCTTTCAACTCATTAGCACAGCCACAGGTCATGGTAATGCTATTTATAAAGTTACCTCCGTGAAGGATTCTGATTACATAACATGTGTATCTTTAGAACATTGCGGTATCGTATCTTATACGTTGTTCAAAATTCATTTGTTTGATTTGCTCAATTACATTTAACAACAGGATAATAACAAATGGAGCAGAGCAGCATTCCACAACTTTCACAATCAACATTTTGAAGAAAGAAAAATAAATACCTATACACAAAAAAAGGAAGAGAGAAACATTTGGCAGGACTTGAACTTGGAATCTTGTGGTGCTGGCTTGGAAACTCCCCACTTTACTACTGAACCACTTATGTACACTATGGGGTTATGAAAAAGTGGATTATACAGGGAAGATAGTGAAAGAAATTTTGAATACCACAACTTTTGAACTGATTTATAGTAAAGAAGATCCCACAACCTTCATACATTACTCTGGAGCAGGCAGTAACCCAGACCTCTTGTTAGCTACAACAGATATTGTTTCAAAAATTAAAAAACAAGTTATAGAAGATCCAAGTTCTGGTCACAGAGCAGTAATTGCTGATATAAAACTAGAGAATACAAATAACAGTCAAGGTCTCACGAATCTGTATTGGAACTTCAAAAAAGCAGATTGGAACAAATATAAAACTGAATTAGAACACAAATTTAAAGAGCAATTAAACTCACAGCTGCATGACCAACCAGATCATATGAACAAAAATTTCTGTAAAGTCATCCTAGAAACCGCAAAAAAAACTGGAAGAATTAAAAATTTCAAACCCTTTTGGAACCCCCAGTTAGAAGAACTGAAAAAGCAAAGGGATGTAGCTAGAAATACAGCTGAACAAACAAAAAACGTATTGAATACACAAATATTGCGGAAGAAATGTGCCTCACTAAAAAAAGAAATTAATACTGCTAAAAAGAATCACTTTAATAATTTCTTAGAAAAAATGGATTATAGGACAGATGGTAACAAAGCTCATAAGTTCATAAGAAATGTCAAGGACAGGAAAGAAAACAACAGCACACCTATCATACACAACAATAAAATATTAACAAATGATGCAGCCATAGCCGAAACATTCAATAAATATTATGCTAATTCATATAAAGTAACAAGAAATAATAAAAAGGAACGTAAAGAATTTAAGAAAGATTTGAAACAAGAAAGAGAATGTGATCCTAACACTCAGTGTAATATCTTTTTTCAAAATTTTAATATGCAAGAACTGAACATTGCAATAAATAATCTAAAAAACAAAAAGTCTCCTGGACCTGATCACATACATCCAGAGTTCATAAAAAACCTTGGAAAAACAGCAAAACAACAACTACTAAAACTCTACAATCTATCCTGGAAAACCACTGTACCTGCTGAATGGTAAAAGGCAATGATTGTCCCACTCTTGAAGAAAGACAAAACAGTGTCAGAAATAAAAAATTATAGACCAATAGCTCTTACTAGCATAAAAGCAAAAGTGATGGAAAGAATGGTGTCAAACAGGTTAAATTGGTTTCTAGAATCACAAAATTTAATATCCCCATGTCAAGCTGGATTCAGAGAGTTCCACTCTACAAATGAACAAGTCTTACTTCTCAGTCAAGAAATCAAAGACTCCTTCAATAGAAAAGAAGATAATTTATCAGTTTTTATAGATTTCCAAAGTGCATATGATTCTATATGCAGAACAAAACTACTAAACAAAGTAAGAAAATAGGGATACAAGGTCCAATGTTTTCATGGCTATGTCATTTCCTAACACAACGCTTTATTGCAACCAGATATGGAAGATATATATCTAAATACAAACAAGTAAACCATGGCTTACCACAAGGCGCAGTGCTCAGCACAACACTTTTTAATATATTTATTAACGATCTGCCACAACAAATACAAGAATCAGGTGTGAAGTGTGCACTATTTGCTGATGACTTAGTAATGTGGACTTCAAAACCAAAAAGCAAAAGTACAGAACTAGAAAAAACCATGCAACAATCCTTAACCAAATTACAAAGGTTGACCAAAGAAAATGTAATGACTGTTAATACAACAAAATCAAACTACCAAATCTTTTCACTAAGAAAAAAGCCACCAAAAATAAAACTAAATTTTGAGGGTCAACAATTACCAGAAACAAAGAAAGCAAAGTATTGTCACCGCGCCCACCGCATCTAATTGCCGACAACAGCAGTGTCACCCATCGCATTATTGTCGGCACTACCGCAAAGGAGCCGAAGGAAAGAGACAGAGAATGGCCGCATTGTTGGGGCGCTTGCCGAAAGAGAGAAAAGGATAGAGGCTTTTGGAATCTTCTGCTTTGTATTTCACCGCAATAACTGAACTTTCCAGAATAGTGCCTGGGAGATATAAATAGCGGTAAAGTGCGACAGACAGTGGACAGACGTATGTGAAGCGTTGAGTAGTCGTGCCGACGGAAAGGAGAGACGTATGCGAAGCGTTGAGGAGTCGTGCCGACGGAGAAGGGACAGTTTTGTGACGAATTTGGAGCCGTGCTGTTGGTGAATGGGAAAAGACTTTCTTGCTGTTGCAACGAGTGTAAAAAGTTACTGTTTACGGAAATAAAAGTGTATCTTTATCCCGACTACATCTGTCTTCTTTACTTCACACCCACACCAAAAGTCACACTGGTGTCAGAAGTGGGATCCGTCGAATTGCTTCTAGTTTCGTTACATCGTCGTTAGAAGTTGCAACGTTAGAACCAAGATGGAGAGAGATTCGGAAACCAGGATGATGGCAATGATGAAAGAATTATTCGCCGAAATGAAGACAGAAATGTCCAAGATGAAGACGGCAAACGACAACCTCGCTGCCAAAATAAAGACGAGAAACGACAACCTCGTTGCCGAGCTGAAAGAGATGCAGACGGAGCTATCGGCGAAAATTGACGGCGAACTGACTGGCGTGACGGAAGACGTGGAACAACTCGGCGAACTGACTGGCGTGACGAAAGACGTGGAAAAACTCGGCGAAAAGGTGGAAGACCTCTGCCAGCATGTGGACGTCGTGGAGGACGACGGGGGACGTCTTGGCGCCCTGGTAGTAAGAGTTGACGAGAGCGTCAAAGTACTGGATGCCAGGGGCAGACGGAATAGCGCGGAGCCGGGGAGGGAGCACCTAGTGGCCGAGGCGACAGTTGCGCCCGTTTCAGATGATATGAGGGAAGACGTGGAACAACTCGGCGAACTGATTGGCATGACGGAAGACGTGGAACAACTCGGCGAACTAATTGGCGTGACGGAAGACGTGGAACAACTCGGCGAACTGACTGGCGTGACGGAAGACGTGGAAGAACTCGGCGAAAAGGTGGAAGACCTCTGCCAGCATGTGGACGTCGTGGAGGACGACGGGGAACGTCTTGGTGCCCTGGTAGTAAGAGTTGACGAGAGTGTCAAAGTACTGGATGCCAGGGGCAGACGGAATAGCGCGGAGCCGGGGAGGGAGCACCTAGTGGCCGAGGCGACAGTTGCGCCCGTTTCAAATAACGAAAGTGTACGTCTCGGGGAAGATAAAGGGGCAGTTCAGGGACGTCGTCGAGGATCCCCTGGAGGAGTGTGTCGGGTACGTAACCAACCAGGATATGACGTGGAGGACGATCAGCAGGGAAGCAAACGAGCAACACGCGTGAACCGACTTGGCGTGTGACATGGGGGGACCGTCGGAGCCATCCAATCACCTGACGCATAGTGCCGTGAACGGAAGAATGGTGGACATCATCTTGGACGGCAGGATACAGGAGAGGCCGTGCCGAGCACGTGTGAACACGAGTGCAGCGGTGGACGCGACTCGCGCGGATGTGGCGGGGTTTGTTGCCGGACCCATCGGAAGCAAGGTGGCTGCGAAGGTGCGCCAGAGAGGTCGGCGGACATGGTACCCAGTGAGCCGTTTCCAAGTGCGCAGGATGGCCCGTCAACACACCAGGAAGAAGGGCAACTGGACGAGGGACCGTCAAGACCGGCGGTACTGTTGCAGAATTTCGAAGCAGGATGGCATACATCGTCCTACCCGGACCAAGGGACACTATCCAACAGCGATACCTAGGATCGTGCCTCCTGGAGAAGAGGTTCGATGGGTTAGTCCACCGGGGCGCAAGGGAGATGCCGCAGTGATAGTGCTGGTCGGGACGACCAGCTCTGAGGAGGGAGCAGTGTCACCGCGCCCGCCACATCTAATTGCCGACAACAGCAGTGTCACCCATCACATTATTGTCGGCACTACCGCAAAGGAGCCGAAGGAAAGAGACCGAGAATGGCCGCATTGTTGGGGCGCTTGCCGAAAGAGAGAAAAGGATAGAGGCTTCTGGAATCTTCTGCTTTGTATTTCACCGCAATAACTGAACTTTCCAGAATAGTGCCTGGGAGATATAAATAGCGGTAAAGTGCGACAGACAGTGGACAGACGTATGTGAAGCGTTGAGTAGTCGTGCCGACGGAAAGGAGAGACGTATGCGAAGCGTTGAGGAGTCGTGCCGACGGAGAAGGGACAGTTTTGTGACGAATTTGGAGCCGTGCTATTGGTGAATGGGAAAAGACTTTCTTGCTGTTGCAACGAGTGTAAAAAGTTACTGTTTTCGGAAATAAAAGTGTATCTTTATCCCAACTACATCTGTCTTCTTTACTTTACACCCACCAAAAGTCACAGTATTTAGGAGTTACATTTGATACTAAACTTACATGGACCAAACAAATAGAAAATGTAATACAAAGAGCAGAGAGGTGCCTTTCACTGTTAAAACGTCTAACAGGAATGAAGTGGGGATGTTCCAGAGCAACTCTTAACACAACATACAATGTATATATTAAGCCATTATTTACTTACTGCAGCAAAGTTCTTGTAACAGCAAACACAAAAAAGATTCAAATCTTTCAAAACCAAAGTCTGAGATTAATTACAGGTGCTATCAAAACCACACCAATAGCAGCTATGGAAATACTAACCAACCAATGCCCCATTGAATATGAAATAGAAACAGCGGCTCTTATTCAACACGAAAAGTTGATCAGACTCCCATTCAATACATGGCACAAGAGAAATTTTACACATACACTAAAGACTCACGAGAGCTTTCTTTCCAAAATTCAAGACATTAGGAAGAATGTATACCTTCCTAATTCAAAGGAAAACTTCATATCTAAAGTCAATCCGACACAAACATTAGACATCACGTGTTATTTACACCTGACAGAAGAAGTTAAGAAAAGTGATACTCCAACTAGTGTTCTAAAATTATTGGCATTAGAGACAATCCATACTAGATTTCCAGAACACAAATGGCTCCATATTTATACTGATGTATCATTGATATCAAACCAAGATGGAGCAGGTGCTGGAGTCACATGTCACCTCTTTTCCTATTACAAATTTTTAAGTTATGGAACTATTAGCTTTGATGGAGAAATTGAAGCAATTCGAATGGCCCTACAAAATCTTTTGTACAGAATTTCACATTTTCAGCAAGCAGTTATTCTCTCAGATTCCAGGGCAGCAATTATAGCAATTACTTCCAAGTTGTCACCAAAAAACCAAGCAATTATAGAATGTTGGAAAATCCTTACCCATCTAACAGCACTTCAAAAACACCTAGTCTTCCAATGGATACCAGCTCACTGTGGACTGAGTGGTAATGAGAAAGCTGATTTTCTCGCAAAAAAGGGTACCGGCAATGTGCAGAAATCAATAGTTAATCTACCATTTTATGCAGCTAAAAGATTAGTCAACTCTGAATTCAAAAAAAATATTGCAAAATATTACTATGAAAAATCAAAAAATAAAAGATGGGAACTACGAAACATTCAAACAGTAATTCCTGAGTATCCTCGAAAAACAGCAGTTGCAACCTTCAGGTTGATTACAGGACATGATTGTCTGGCAAAACATTTGAACAGAATTGGGATATATTCTTCACCACTCTGTCCTCTATGTGATCTGCAAGAGGAAAAGAGGAAATGGATCGAGACCACCTTGAAATATGACCGGCCACTTCTAGCACCCCATCCATCAGTGAAAAATATTGGAGAGTAAGAGGATTAATGACTTCATTGTCAGAAATCCAGCATTAACTAACAACAACAACTTAGGTACACTTCTTTGCAGTGCAACAAATACATACATATACCATTGAAATGGTATTAATGGCATACTGGCTCAAATTTACCTCACAATATCATGCATTCTGGGACCATAAGTGTGCCGTCTCCAATTGTTCTCCCAACACCCTCTATAATCCCTTGAAATTAATCATTCGAATTCCGAAACACCTGTATATACACCCTGAAGATCCATAATGTGTTAATTTTGTATCATCATCATCATCATCACCACCACCATCACCACCACCATTATCATCAGTATCATCAACATCATCATCATTGCTGTTCGTCTTTTGCTGTATAATATTTTATAATCGCATATTATATATATAGTATCCAGTATGATTAACAAAATATCGAATTTTAAGTAAACTATAAGTTATGGGAAAACTGTTATCATTTTTACAATCAGCATGTTCTTTTTCATATAAATAGCCAGTGTTCATCAAACCCAGGAAACTGTCACAGGGCTGTATGATCAGGCTAGTACAGGACCAGTAAATGTGAGCGAGGAACATCTGACCCTAATACAGCTACTGAGTCAGATGGACTGGAGATCACAGAAAATCAAAAGGCATGAAAAGGATTATTAGAACAAATAGATTAAATTAGTGATGAACAAAAAGGCATGTTAGAAAAACAAGAAAAAGTTAATATTGACCAAAAAGAAATCTCACAAAAGCAGGACCAACTTGCTACTGAACAAAAGCTAGAACCAAGTCAGTTAGCAGCTGAGTTAAATAACAAAATAAATGAAATCAGGGCTAAGAAACTATAATTTCAATCCAAAACAATAGTAGAAATAAAAGCTGTTCATAGAACAGAAACTGATAAAGTCAAAGAAAATTGTAGTAAAGTTAATGTTATCACACACCAAGAAATAGAACACTTAAAATCCAATTTTGGAACTTTCAATGAAAATGTAATCAAGGAAATAGTAGCTGTCAGTAAAAATATAGAGGAAATAAGAACTGAGATGTGCACACAACAATAGTTGGTTACCAAAATAGCAGATGTCCAATGTAAAATAGATGAATCTTTTGAAAAACAGATGAATGAAATCAATAAGAAAATTAGTATGAATACTGAAAATATAATAAAATACAAGAGGTTGTGGGCACATTTCAGAGTCACAAAGTAGATAAACATGTAAGTAGTAATATGCAAAATGAAATACATGATATATATATGAACAACCAAGATGTCAATAGCAACTATGTGTCAATCAAATTCTGTAGTACTTACTGTGACAACATGCACTCACATACAAACACATTCCCACCCAGCAACACAGGATACTCAAAACACTTAATGTCTGATGATGAACAACAGCATAATCCAAAACTATTCCTATTGGAAATCAGATTGTATTTTGAAATCAAATGGATACCAAATGAGCTTTGAATGTATATAATTTTAAAAAGCCTAAGAAGGAAGGCAAATTAAATGGCCAAGAATGACTTTGTTGGGAGACAAAACATACAACACATTCAGTAATTTGTTTCTGAACTGATATTGGGGAGTCGGTCAGTTCAAAACCAAATTATATTGAACTGGCTAGGGGTGAATATAATCTTGAAGAAAATTTGACTATGGCAGACTATTTCATGCATATTGCTAACAAAACTAGAATGTCAGACCCACTAATGAGCAATCAGGAATTGATTAACACAGCAACTAGGCACTTTCCAGTGCAAATACAAAATAATTGACTTTTCAGATGTCATAGAATTACTAATAGCATTCCAGAGCCAAGAGAGGAAATGCAATGGCATTAATGCTAATCATAACAGGCATGAATACCATAAAGCAAATCATGACCTAAGAAATCAGAATAAAACAAATAACAATACAGTACACAGCAACTGGTGTCATCGAGGTGAGCTATCACCAAAATTCTGTGAGGAGAAGGGAGGCATATATGTAATAAATAACCAAACAGATGCAAACAATGTGATAATGGGACACAAAGATACAATGCCATGGTCAGATGGGATGTGAAATAATAGATTTCCATCTGCTCCAAAAAATACACCAGAAAGGAATCCATAAATAAATTGCATGACCTTCCAGAACCGTAGCACATGACAATATGCCTCATAGTTCAAGGATAAGAACATGATTCCAAGGCATGCAAAGAGGTAGTTACACTCCAAGGCCAGAATTTCCCACACATTTGGCAAAAGAGAAGGAAATCCTCACGGAAGCTGAAAACCACTTAGCAGATGTGATGAGCAGTGATGCTAAACTTCCACTAAAATCAAGAACCAATGAGCAGGAAAACTAATAAGATGTTATTTTACAACTCACACACCAAAATTCCTTCAGATAAAGTCAACCAAACACTCAAAACGCAGATTAAAAACCAAAATGACAAAATGCAGCTAGAACTAAGAAGTCCACTGCAAATACTTGTAGAAGTGCAAATCAATGGCATAACATGTAATGTGATGATTAATATAGGCACATCAGCATCAGTTTGTAGCGAATAATGGTTCTGGAATCTAAGCAAAACGAACAGGCACTTGCAATACCTATGCACTTGTAATGTGTTCTACAGCACAGCTGTTGGAAAATAAAAAGAAAGGGTGAATATTACTTGATGTTAAAGCTAAGCTAGAAGAATGTGTATATGAATTCATTGCACTAATAGTACCAAGGCTAGAAGCAGACATAATCATAGGATGCATCCTATTATACTATTTGAAAACAAAGCCAGAATTCGATGAGCAATGGATGTTAATTAGAGTGGTAGATAAGAGGTACAGATATTCTTTAGAATAGGTCCCGCGAGCACTTGGTCAGAATTTCGGCTAAGTCCCACTCGGCAGTGCGGACGAGTTCTTACGAAAGCTACAGTGTTAATTCAGCGCTGCCAACAGCACTATTTCTCCATTAATTTGTTGCCAATCTGAAATTTGAATGCTTTAGCGGGACCCGGCAGTATGCTCGTGAACTTGTTAGAAGCAAGTTCTGAGGATGCCACAACTCGCTTCATTAGCGTAGTAGATTTAGCACCTTTGTGTTATAATGAGGAAGAATGTATACAATTCCTCTACGATGAGGGCCTGCTGAGAACCCGAATGCTATGCAGGGAGTGTGATGCTGTGCTACACCCCATAGCAAAAATTAATTAGTGTTAATTCAGCGCTTGCGGTGGAGTTTTTTTATTGGGTTGTTCCCAAGGGCGAAGCCTACAGTCCCCCCTCTGTGCCATCCCAGCACATAGGGCTCTGTAAAGGGATTTTTTTCTCCACTCGAAAATAAAATAAAATGAGCCAGCATTTTGTGGACCCAGTAACAAGGCAATAAGGGTAATGTACACAATAATGCACACAAATATATATATTGGCGGTATGTCTGTGGCGGCAACGACGCGCGAGTGCATTTGTGTGTAGTGTGTTGGCAAAAAAACTAGTGTAGTTGAAAAAGCAATGTTGGCAGATAGAATTTGGCCGGCAAGTGCTATGGGACCTTTGCTAAAGAAGAGCCAGAGGTACGAATTCCCTTATTACAAGAAGAGATAACTAAAACTAAACCCCGGCGCAACAGCCCACGAAGGGCCAAGGCCTACCGCCCAGCCGCTGCGTCCCCCACCTCTGCCCCCTACAGGCGTCATTGGTGAGGTGCAGTACTGGAGGGTGGGACGTGGTCAGCGCCCCGAGCCCTCCCAGCCAGATATACGGTCTTCTAGATCTGGGGCCGCTATTTCTCCATCAAGTAGCTCCTCAATTGGTCCCCTGGGACCTAACGAGGCTGAGTGCACCCCGTACCAGACCTCCCAGAGGGGATAAAATCCCCATGCTGGTACCAAGGATCGAACCCGGTTCCTCCGCGCCAGGGCAAGTGTGCTACCAACTGCGCTACGGAGGTGGTCACAAGAAGAAATAGCTATAGGCAAATCTAGCAGCACAAATGGTTGCAAGCACCCTCTAGAATGAATGATTCTTCATTAAGCAAATGAAAATGTATAGTAATGATTTAATTATCTAGAAAGAAATTATGCCACCAAATGCTAATTACCTTTGTGAAAGCAACTCCTGGGACAAAGTATATTGTTTCTCGTACATCAGTGAGAAATATGATGCTCTTAAAGGAATGTCACATAGAAAAACAAACAAGAGAGATAATAATCAATGTAAAGAAATGACTAAGATCAGAAAATATTGGATAGAAGAAAAAGTTAATGAAAACAATCTTAACTCAATTGCATCATATTTAAAGCCTACTCAGCTAACCAAGAAATTAGATTTAAATCCCCTACCAGTGAGGGTGGTGACAACTTAGTGCTTAAAAAATGATTTACAAGCAACCATTAAGTATTTTTCGTTGAAAATTTGCATGCACAATATTTATGGCATATGCCCGCCAATACTGTTGTCATAGTACTGCTGTTGTGTGAGATTCACCTCATAACAATCCTTTTAATGAAGATCAACATCAATTTTTACATTGCAATACACTTCCAGTTCATTTGCCTCTGCTTTAGCACACAACACACCTTTAGGTAGCTTTTGTTTTATTTTTGATGGAGAGAATATGCATAGGAAGGTGAGCTCATGATTTTGCCTGCAGTCTCATAGGGGTTATTCTGCAAGAAGGTCGGCCTCAAACTGAATACTCAGACAGCTGGCTCAGGTTCCATGTATTCCGAAGAAATTGAAGGCACAGATGGCATCTGTGCCACATGCTTGTTCAGAAAATACTTGCAAACACCACTATCTGCAGTAAAATGGTAGAGAACAGGGTTATTGTCAGTTTTAGTGAAATTCATCACATTGTTTCTTTTTACTTTCTCTAGTGGTAGGTAGAGGAAGTATTGTATTCCATCCAAAAATTTAATGTTGAGATTTCACTGGAAATACATGTTTTGAGGCCCTCTGAATAAAAAAAAAAGCATTTTTAGAAAAAGGTCAGTGTGTCTGTCAGTCTGTGAACAGCATAACTCAAAAATGAAAAGGCGCTTAGAAACCAAAGTTGGTATTTTAAGTTTAATGTCTTTCAAGGATGTGACATGAAGATTTTGAAGAAAATAGCCCCACCCTAAACTACCCTTTACATGGAAAATTTTTCAAACATTTTGATTTTCTTGAAAATGGCTCTAACGATTTTGATTAAAATGCTATATGTTTGAGATATTTTGATGACAAATGAAATGTATATTTTGAATTTTCTGGCTATAGCCTATGTGGTCCTGTTTACTCTGGATGACCTATGACCATTAAGAAGAAATACTATGTGTACATAAAGCATGGATACCGGTTTTAGATAGACTTTCAGACACACAGAACAGTTGTAATAAAACCCCACCTACAACTAGCCAATCACTACCGTAGCCAGAGCAACAATGCCCCACCCACCCCTACCCATATAAATAATCTTAACGAACGTTAACGGTCATTTCTTCCACTACTTCTCTGCTTCCACATTCAAGCTCTGACCAGTGCAGATGGAGGATTGTGTTACCCTGATGATGCCAAGCGCAGTACTTGGCAAAACGTTGGTATCTACCATGCTTTCTAGACCATGGCCTACAAGCCCGGAAGAACTAAACATTTCGAATAATCAAACAATAAGACAGTTTGTACAAATGCTTATCTCAACTAACACAAAGAAGATATAGGCATGAGAGTTCGTAAGGATGGTTAGTGCAAGAGTAGAGAAAGTCATGTGAGTGCAGCACATCAGATTTTTTCTGTTTTGTAATATGAGTGCATTTTAAAGGGCCTGGTGCACCATAAGGGGTTTCATAATTATTTTCCCCACTGCTTTCTGCGCTAGATTGATTATGACATCTATAGAACTTTCTTCAGGCTCAGTTTCATATTTAGAAAAATCACCACTTTTACTGTCACTGTCCAATATACTTTATCAGTTTTCTCAAACTCTCCTTGACATCTGTACAGCTTCTTTTTGCAACCATTATGGCTGCTCACGTGAGTGAAATAATACTAATAATAAAACTATTTGTGTGTGGTTGAAATGCAGCAGGCAAGGTCGTGCTGGAGGACACATCCCATGGCAGCACATCATTCCAAACATGCACAAATGACATCTGTGAGATGGAAGCTAAACCACATGTATTTATGTAGAGCAATACAACATTGCGAGCTGAGGTCTTCATATGATTCATATGCCAAAAAAGTGTGTGTGAGCCCTGTTCGTCTAATGATGTGAATGGGTTAGTGTTCAACTGAAGAAAAAACTACAAAACTTATTAAAGTGTAATATGCACATCTTTACTTTTTTGGTTTCCAGTATGGGCTGCGTCTTGTTGGCTTTTTAAGAAATGAAGATTATGCCGATGTTACGCCACAAAACTATGTTAGGCTTCTTCAATGGGTGACTGCAAAAAATCCATCCAATTAATCACTGGCTACTCTGACTGGCCTCATTGTCCCATCCCACTCGTAATCCTATTGGTTCCTTCTCCTCCAATAGAGGCCAGTCAGAGTAGGCATTGGCTAGTTGGATGGAGGTTTTGCAGTTACCCATTGAAGAAACCAAACATAGTTTTGCCGTGAAACGTTGGCATAATTTTAATTTCTTAAAAGGCCAACAAGACTGGCCCATACCAGAAACCAAAAAAGTAATGGAGAAAGGCTGTGGAAGTCTACGTAACCATGCATATCTTTAGTACAAAACCAGGTACATGTAATGTGTATGAGCATAAACTTGAAGTAACAGATTTGAAACAATTGAACACTAAGGCAAGACTGATACCAAATGCAATCTAGGGAAAAGGAGATAATGAAATTGAGAAAATGCTAGAAGATCAAGTAATCGAGGTATCAAAATCAAAATACTCACATTCAACCTGCTGGATATATAAGCCAGAATCTAATCAACTGCACATAATGATAGAAGCAAGAAGTTTAAATTCTAATACTAAACCAGACAACTTGAAACCAGAAGGAGTAGTCCAAATTCTAGGAAGATTAAAATAAGTAAAATACTTCACAAACATAGGCTTAACAGCATCATTTTGGCAAATTCCATTGCATCCAGATGTGAGAAAGTATGTTTCTTTCAACCATCAAGGAAAAACATCTAATTGTTCAAAATGTGTCTTTGGATTGTCAACAAGTAACAGTGCTTTGCTAAGAGCATTACATATTTGATAACGTTGAAGGATTTGTAGCTCAGTATGTAGACAATTTCCCAACCTATGACAAGAATCTCAAAGATCATTTAGAGCACATAGAATGTAATAAAACATTCACACGCTGCAACAGGGGCCACTGGTGTGGTTTAACAACTCATAATTCCCTAAAGCTGAATCTTGAGTATGTACCAGAAGCATCAGCAGATGACAGATAGCTGGTACCTGGCAGATGGAGCTGGCTGACAACTGACATGATTGTCAGGCCAATCTCTGAATAACCGATAGGAGACCATAAACCAACTCCCCAATCCCAATGTGGTAAGTGATCCATTCCAATGGGGTGCATGGCACATGTGCGATATGTTGCTAACAGACCTATGATGACCTGATGACCTATCTTACCGAGGCATGCGGGGCTCTGTCTAGGCAGACCTTAGTCATCCCTAGCTAATCAAACTATGAAACTGGAGAGCCCTAACAGGAACTCCGAAAGACCAAAAATGAAACATGGGGTTGGCCAAGGCCCTGTATGGGCAACCGATCACCCAGACACCAAAAATGGAGGCGGGAACTGCAGCTCTCAGAGATCAGGGAAAGTGGAACTTGCCTTCAACAAGTACTGAAAATATGGTATCCAGATCTTTAAAAGAGGGCCCTATTAACCACAAAATAATCAGAGCCTGGGATAGCTTCTCCCAGAAATGTGGGCAAGTAGGCCCTGATGTCTGAAGGTGAAGAAGAAACTAACTCCAGTGGCCTACATGGGGGTTCAGCCTTACTGGAAGAGAGGGAAGGGTGCTGCAGAGTTAGGCTGCAATGATTTCTTTCATACAGGCCAACCTGCAGCACAGTATTATTGACTCAAAGATGTTATGTAGTAACATGAGCCAGGATATTGAAGTCACTATAATACAGGAGCCAAGACTTCGACAGGGCTGTATTATAGAGCTAAATATTAAGGGTTATTCTATATACAGTCCTTCAGCCAATGATAAACCCATGTGTCATGACAAGGCACAGTAATGCTTAGGCATTGCCAGATTTTCTTATGAGAGAACTGACAGCAGTCCTTGTAAAATATGAGAACAGACAGCACTGACAGTTAATAGTCTCTTCTTCCTATTTCTCATAGGACTCCAAGGAAGTACTTTCTCCTCAGGAGTTGTGAAGCAGTATTGCAAGAAAAGAAGCCTCCACTTGTTGGTTAGCTGTGACTTAACGCACATCATTGCATATGGGATAGCACAGATATCAATGAAAGGGGAATGGCATTGCTTGAATATTTAAGCATAACAAATCTTGAGATCTTGAATTAAGGGAATGTTTTGACCTTTGTTAATTTCCAAAGGGAGGAAGCTCTAGACCTGACACTAGGGTCTTTTGGGATTTTAGAAAAAGTTAAGAACTGAACAGTCAGTAAGGAACCTTCCTTATCAGACCACAGACATATATTTTAATGTTGTGTGAGCCGGCACTGGTATGTTCCACCTGTGGTGTTCAGCTCTCTGTGGCCCATGTCCTAGTCGATTGTCTGCGCTACAATCGTGAGCGTCAGCTGTTTGGCCTGGGTTCCACTTTAAGGTTGATCTCAGGCGACGACCCAGTAGCTGTTGATTCAGTGCTACAGTTTGTCGGCAGTATTGGCTTTGGTAAGCAGGTTTAAATTTTATTTCATAGTTTTACTTTTTACCTTTTACATTTTATCTGCTTACCTTTTTAGATCACTACACGTTTTAACTGTTTTGAGCTTACCTTTTAGACAAGTTTTACGTTTTAACTGTTTTACCTTTTATCTGTTTTAGCTTCCGTTTTAATATTTAATTTTGAGTTTTAAGTGGAGGTGAGTTTTTTCCGTTTTTTATCTTTTAACTTGGGGCTCTAATGACCTAGCTGTCGACAGGCCCTTAAACTCTAATCACTCACTCACTCTTGCTGTTGTGGGTGAAGGAAGGAAATGTCTGCATAGGACCCTAGGAGAACCAATTGGGACTCCTACCTGGGGACAGTCAAGAATGGACCCCAGATTAAAATCATATGGAGGGCCTTGATTTGTCTGTGGAGTTTTTCATGAACATCTCGGTTTCTGCATATGAAAGAAACTGCTCCCTTATATGTGAAATCAAGTCAAGAGATAAATATAATGGAATTCCTATTTGGAATCCATCAGGAAAAGGACACACAGAATTTATAATATGTATAAGACCAATATGTGTCTTGCAATCTGGGATAGGTATAAAGAATTCCAGTGACAGTTCAAGAAGTGAGTGAGTGAGTTGTGCTTAAGGGTCTGTCGACAACTAAGAGGTCAGAAAAGCCTCATACAAATCATGGAGGCTTTTCTGTGAAAATATTCAAGAGCAATTGAGCGCTGCTAATTTGCAGAAATTATTGGTCTCCGGGGATAGGGACAGACTGGCCTCATTGGAGTATCCTACCATTTCATGGACGCAATCAGAGGGGGGAAACCTTGAGGCTATTGCTTAAAACTCACTTCGTGGGGAAGCAAATTATGGATCATAAACCTGTCTCGGTAGGGACAAGTAAGTGCTGAAAAGAGGGCTGGTGTGTTGCCTCTGAGATTGTCAATTATAAAAAAGTTAAATGGTCCATTTTTTTCTTTTGAGTCTTTTAACTATGGATGACATTTTCCCTGTGCTTCTTCAGGAAGGCTGAGAGATTGTCTCTCTACACCCAGTGAGAATATTTAGGGCCTGCCTGGCCATAAAATACGTTTCACACCTCCAGAGTTAGGCCAAAGTGGTTTTCATACCTAAGGCAGGCAGACAATCTTACTGCAGGCCAAACGATTTTCGTCCTATCAGTCTGACATCTTTCATGTTGAAAGCACTGGAAAGGCTGATAAGACATTTGAAAGGTGGGGTGTTGGTTCATAGACCTATACACCCTTATCAGTGTGCCTATAAGCCAAGTAAATCCACAGAATCGGTGCTCATCAATTAGTCAAGACTTGAGGGGGCACTGGACTGTGGTGAACTGGCAATGATAGTTTTCCTATACATTGAGGATGCCTTCAGTAATATCTGTTTAGGCATCATCAAGCAGAGTCTGGAGTGTAGAGAAGTTAATCCAGTGGTTACCAACTGAATTAGGCCTCCTTGGAAGGCCGGCCGGCAGGCAGTGCTGGGCCTCAGGAGTGAAACGATGAGGTCATCAGTACCCCTGGGCTACCTGCAAGGAAGGGTTTTGTTGCCCATAGTGTGGTGTCTGGTCATAGATAAGCTCCTGGGAATACATGTCCAAGGCTATGTGATGACATGCCAGATTGCAAGTGGAAAGTTCCTGAATACTGTTTCGGAGCTCTTGCAATGCTTCTTACATACTCTAGAGGAATGATGCAAGGAAACACACTTGTCCATTAATCCGGATGAGATAATGCTGCTTACAAGGAGGAGGCTGCCTGGATTGGTAGAGCCCTTCTCCTGGGTAATAGGTTAAAGGTGACTGAATCAGTTTATTATCTGGAAGATATCTTAGATGCAGGACTGATCTGGAAAAGTCATGTGGAATATAAAGTGAAGAAGGCATACAATGCTTTGTGGGCTTGTAGGAGGACCATAGAACTGAGGTGGGGCCTCTGACCCAAAGTGGTCAGATGGTTATACACAGTGACCATAAGACCCTCGCTAACCTATGGAGCATTGGTCTAGTGGCCTTCCTCTTCAGTGGAGACAGTAATTGCCAAACTGAATTCAGTGCAAAGATTGACATATTTGATGATAATGGGAGTGACACAAACTACCCCGTAGTCTGCTGTGGAGATCTTGGTGGATCTTCCTCCTTCGCACTTATTTGTGATGGAGGTTACGAGGGTGAGTGTGCATTGCCTCTGGATTAAGGTTAAGGGGATGTGCTTTAAACTACTCCATAAGAGATACTGATCCTGTTTGGATTACAGGAGACATGTCTATTACCCAAATGAGAGAGGACTTGATGGGGACAAGATTCAACCTTAGTTCAGGTTATGCAGTGGCAATGCCGTCCAGAGAGGCATGGGGCCCAGAGACAAGATTTCTCCTGAAGCAAGGGGTCCTGATGTGGTACACAGATGGGTCCCACTTCAGGGGCAGGACAGATGCAGGGGTCTATGGCCTCAGTACTAGTCCTGCCTTTCCCCTTGATAGTGTTGCCACTATTTTCCAGGCTGAGGTATATGTAATTTTATCCTGTGCAATGCATATAAATACTTGGTCATGCAATTGGATGGAGATCAGAATCTGCCCAGAAAGCATGGTGGCTTTGAAAGTCCTAATAGTGGTCAACACCACATCCCAATTGGTATGGCAGTGCCAAAAGATATTGGATATACTGCGCCAGTTGCTTGGTTACCCTTATGTAGATACCTGGGCATTCTGGTATTAGAGGTAACGAGATGGAGGATGCTCTGGGGGTGCAGCCTAGGATTCATAGGACCGTATCCCGTCTTTGGAGTGTATACCCCAGAAGTATTTTTATTATGGCATCTGGTAGTAAACTAAGTGAATTTCTCCTGAACTTAACTAGGTCTAGGCTGAGGGATTTTGTTGACTATTTGATTGGCCAGAACACCCTGCGCAGATATTTATGCATGATGGGGCTCAGAAGATCCCATGTACAGAAAATATGGGATAGATTTTGTATCTTCCCAACATATACTATCTGAATGTGAAGCATTTGCTGTGCATAAATATGTTACCTTGGGCTCTTTCTTCTTGGTATCTGAGGATATAAAATGGACAGATATTAAGATCATTGTCTGCTTTATCAGAACTCAGATTTGAATAATCTACCTAGTGTAAGAGGCACAAAGGGCTCCAAGAGCTTACATGCAGGCCTCTAGTAGTGACACTCATCATCATCACCATCATCATCATCATCATCATCATCATCATCATCATCATCGTCGTCGTCGTCAAAAAAAGGCAGTGCCGCAGCTGAGTGGTTAAGCCATTCGCTTCTCAACAAAGTGACCTCGGTTTGATCTCAGGCAACCACATGTGGAATTTTTGGTGGATGAAACGATACTGGGGCAAGTTTCCTCTGGTTTCTCCGGTTTCCCCCGCCATCTCATTCCACCGGTGCTCCACCTTCATTCCATGTATCATCAGTGCCACCACCTGCAGTGCTGTATGTAGTAAAAGCAGGCATTAAATTAAAATATTTACTCAAATTTAATATGACAGTGGATTTAGAGAAATGTGTGTGAATTCGTAAGCACTGAAACAACATTTTCAGATTATATTATATCACAGGAAGGGATAAAGGCTGATTTCGAAAGAATCAACATAATTCAAAACTTACCATCACCCAAGAATCAAAGACAATTAAAGAGATTGCTAGAAGTATTACAATAACCCATTCAGGGCACAACTACCCATGTGGGCTAAGACCTATCACCTGACCGCTGCATCCCCCACCTCTGCCCACCACAGACGTCATGATTGGGGTACAGTACTGGGTGTGGTCAGTGTGTCGGTCTCTCCCAGCCAGTTATTCTGTCTTCTTGACCAAGGGCTGCTACTTTTCAATCAAGTAGCTCCTCATTTGGCCTCTCAGGGATCTAACAAGGTTGAGTGCACCCTGGAGCAGGTCTCCCAGCATGAGAAAATCTTCACGCTGGTACCAGGAATTGAATCCGGGTCCCCTGCTTGGCAAGCAACACTGCTACCACTGCTAAGGAGACAACTGGAGTATTCCAATATGATAGTAAATTTGTGATAAAATGTGTAGACAAAATTATATTGTTGGGAGAGCTATTGAAAAAAGATAATAAATGGAACTGGACACAGGAGCACCAAGAAACTCTTGAATATTCAAAATAGCTTACCAAAACAGTATACACTGAATGACCAAAGCCAGAGTTACATGCTATATATACTCTGACATCTCAACAAAAACGTATGCAGCAGTACTAACCGACAAAGATGAAAATGAAAAATACGTAATAAGTGCAGTATCAAGATTACTCAACAAAGAGTCAAATGCATGTATTAGAGAACTGGAAATTGGAGCAATTTATTTTGTATTATAAAAATTTAAACAATACATACATAATTGCAAGGTGATAATATACACAGGCAATTTAAGTCTGTCATAATAAAAACATGCACACTCACAGATTAAAGAATGTTATGTTACACACACAAGATTACATTGTATGACATGGAAATAGACCACATTTCTGAGAAGGACAACATATTTAGTGATATGGTATCCAGACTACAACACAAACATAACAGATTCCACAAAGCTTCAAAAATCTTTGCAACAACATGAAAATCATGCAGACAAATCTTCAAGAAAGTAAAGAATTTACACAACAAATGAAAAAACTAACTAAAGCGCGTCTCACCCTTAAAAGACAGTACACGTTAAATGGAGCGCAGTGTTGCAACATGTACTAGTTGCGAATCTTCCTCCGCGAGCGACTCGAGGTGGCCTGAGTCCTGTACTTAGTCCTTCAATTGCTGCTTGACGAGACGGGCACTTTTAACTTTGGTGTCCCTCCACGCCTTTGTTACTGTATGACCTAAATTTACAAATGACTCGTCTGTATAAACAATTGATTTCCCCTGGTCCCTAAACCTTTTACGTCTTTTAGACATTTATGTCGCCATCTGATGATATCGATATCATCTCTTTCTATTAATATGCACTCGTTACCCTTTCTTTCATATTCGAACCCCAAATCAGAGTGGCCCTTGAGAAATTTGGTAGGGTCTCATCACTGTTGAACTGTGACAAAATTATATTCAGCGTGGGTGGAATATTTGCAAACAGTAAAGAATTAACAATTCGCCGCACTCCACCTTGCACTATTCAATCATATGGCGTTAACCTAGCGTTTTGTGTAGTCCCGCCCTTTTTGCTTTCTTTTTCGATGGCGTTCTTAGAGGTCCTTTCATTAGTTCCTTTTTAATCATACACACTACTGCTTCTGAACACCCGATTGCTGTTTCTTTTACTGCCTTACTTACACGCATTTTACTTAAAAAATAATCTAACACATTCATAATTATTTGGCGTTCCTTACTTCTTTATTTACCAACATATCGTCCCTTCCTAACTTCACCCTCCATAACTACAAATATTTACAAAAATATTAAACAAATAATGCAATAACAGCTCACAGTTACACACACGGCTTCTTTCGAACTAATGCTAGTGCTGCTCCTTATACTATCTTCTGTGTCAGGCCTGACGCTGAATAGATGAATACCTTTTGTTTACCTTACTGGATAAAAGAAAGAGGTTACTGCCTTTTGGTTTATTTTAAAAACTTTCTCCAACCTTCCTCAACATTTGTTCTCGCTGGTTCCCTGATGTAAACTCAATAACAAAAAAGTTTCACACTGCGTAACTTTTGCAGTGCACATATATAAAATTTTCCGAAAACATTTAATTTAAAAAATTATAACACTTAACTGGGTAAACATAGAGAATTCAAAGTAGGCAGGTAGTAGCACTATAGTTTACTCTACCTAAGAAAAAAATATAGATGCATTCTAGCAGTTAGTTTGTTAGTTAGTGCGTGATGAGTGTAGAAACAGCAAATATCGGACTTCTATTGAAAAAAACGTTTTCTGAAGAAATTTGGACCTATAGAAATGTATAATGACTCTGAAAAGGATATAACCTGATAGAGAAAAAAATTCTGCATAGGATAATGTGTTCAAACCTGAAATTTATAACAAATGAATATTTATACCATGCTATTAGGAATCTGGCAACAGAGCGAGGGTAGAAAAGGACGCGGCTAATGGCAACTTGTATGCGCTAGATAGAGACAGAGATGTCCCATTTAACTCCATACTGTCTTCTAAGAGTGAAACGCTATATAGATTGTGACAAGAAGACTCAGAACTAGGCAAATTGCCTCTCATTTGTCATGTGACTCCGAAGCTCTCATAGTTCTTAGGGTTAAATACTTTAATCAGGAAATCAAGCAATTGCAGGGATATCAAGAAGGGTCTACTAAGAAAGTTGCATGTTTTGCAAAGGAAGCAAAGAGCTTAAGGGATTAAATGAAGGGAAGCACAATAGGTCATACATAACTGGTTGCAGTGAGTAGTGCATTTATTGTTGTTGTTGTTGTAGTGTTTAATGCCCGCTTTTACTACTGCGGCACCGCAGGCGGTGACACTGATGATACATGAAGATGGAGCACCGATGGAATGAGATGGCGGGGGAAACCGGAGTACCCGGAGAAAACCCGCCCTGACGCCGCTTCGTCCACCACGAATACCACATGCGGGTCCCTGGGATCGAACCCGGGCCGCCTAGGTGGTAGGCGAGCGCGCTAACCGCTCGGCCACGGCGCCGCCGTGCATTTATTGGCCTTCACTTTTTTTTAAACTGTCTGAACCTAATTAATCCTTCTGTACATTTAAAAAACAGATGATTTCCTGTTGGTATTCCTAAATGATAGTTGAACAAAGCAGGTTGAGCACTCTGTTCCTGCTTAGACTAATTTTCTGAGTGTGAATTTTCTACCATAGACAGCTTAGTGGCATACCTGGCTTCCACTGATAACTGTTTCCCATACATCTTTTCATCCTAGATGTTAAATGGTTCCTTGGTGGTCCTAGAGTGTTAAAATGGTGTTCTGTCATATGGAATAAGTTCCATGTGTAGCCAATATGTCTCAAGTTTTATCTGCACCTGGTCTTCGGGTCATTGATCTGGATACTGTTATAGACACCCTGGACTTCCAAGATGATTCTAACTCGTTTCATTTCTTTTTCATAAAACTGAAATGGAAGCCAAGAAGATCTTATTCTATTTTAACAATAGTGAGATTATAACAGCTAATATGGGAGAGCTGGAGCATATATTAGCTTCTCAGCACTCAGCCTGCTCCAATAATGCATATGTGTTGTTGCTTCTTCATTTGTCTGTCAATGAAATGTGCTTTCTCCCTGCAGGTATACAAACCATATATGACAAGCCAGTACATTTCCCAAATACCATATAATACCAATACAGGAAGTTCGGCTTAAAGCATAGACAGCAAACACTAATGCTTCTAGAGTAGTGGTCTGGAGCTTTTGTAACAGGTGTGTAGAAAACCTAGACTGTTAGATGTTCATGTTTGGTTTTACTGAGTTTTAAGGATTAAATACAGGAGGGTGCTGCCGTGTTTTATTGCCAAAACTGAAGCTGGCCAAGATATAGTGCTTCTTTCTTTCTTTCTTTCTTTCTTTGTTTATTCAAACAATATATATTTTGTCTTAAATATGCTGGTTATAATATATAACATTTTTCTTTATTTCCTTCTTGCTTTCTTTTTCTCTTTCCTTCTTTCTTTCCTTCCCTCTTTCTTTCCTTCATTACTTCCTTCCCTCCTTTCTTCCTGCCTGCCTTCCTCACTCTCTCTCTTCCTTCCTCTCTTCCTCCCTCACTCTCTTCCTCCCTCACTCTCTTCCTCCCTCACTCTCTTCCTCCCTTCCTTCCTTCCTAGGTAGGTATATATGTAGGTGGGTGGGTTCGTAGGTAGGTGGGCAGGTACGTGGGTCAATCCACGTCAAATCGAACACCCGTAAAACACGACTTTTTCGTAGGAGGTTCAATTTTTTTTTATGAATAATAGGCATAAAATAAGGAGACCCGTATTTTTTTATTTCCGTATTTTTAAATTATTTGCTTAGTTATGGCTATTAGAAACTAAGCAATTTCTGCGCGCACTGTAATATAAAATCACTTGTTACTCTAAGTTCATATAGAGTCGAGAATTGGGGTTTGGCGCACTGGAAAGGTTAAATATAACACTTTTAACAACTTTCGATCAATCATTATTACACATAAATTTTGAACTGTTTTTTTGATGGTATATTTTGTAAAACCAAAAATAGATTTTAAATCGATGTGTTAAAACTCTAAAAAGAATACACACGTATTCTCTGACATTTTATCTATAAAATAAGATGTTGAAAACTATGGAGCTTGCATTAGTAATTTTCTACAATTTTTTTTTCTGGAGGCCTGCAAGCGCACACGGACAAGTAACAAGCCAGGTGACTGCAGACAGCCCGTGAATTGCCGCGTCAGCTATGCTAGTCAGATAACTTCTTCTTACTAACGCAGTACAGTCCATGCAGAAAAATGTCTCCCCGATGTACCTTCTTTCTGATACTCCTGTGGCATCTGATACGTGCTTTTGAGCTTTTGAATTTTTTTGAAAAAAATCTTCTGATGTAAACAATTCTTTGCTTTTAGCTTCTTCTTTCATGTGCGTCCATACATTTGAAAGAATTTCTCTACTCTGACTGTGTAATGTTTTGGTCCCTAATTTAGAACTTACAGGTGGCATAATTGATTTACGCTATGATAAATGTCTCACAAATTCACTATATTCACTCTTTATCGCAAAGGTCTATGTCTTCAACTGCACGCTGCACTAAAAAGCACCTTTGAATTAGCAAGACATGCAGATATCACTACCTTCCCCCTTCCTTCCGCTGTGCATGGTTTCATTCGCAGAATTATACAATATGAGCTGATGAAACAGACAACAGCTATGGATTCGCCAACAGGACTTCCAGTCAAGGTCAGAGGCCAGGAACGATGGGTCCAGCTGTGCTTTAAAATTACACTCCTTCATTCCTTTGTCAAAAATTGAAGCTTTAGTGAAACAATTTTCTTTCGAAGAAGGAGGTAAAGCTATGTGTTGTATGGAAACATTAGCTTAAAATGCATATTTTAAAAACATTTTGAAGATGCTAATAGTGTACATGTAATAGTGTCAGCTAGAAGTGTTCTCCTTACTGTACTGTTGTAACGTTCATGGAACCTCAAGCAATGAACAGTTGCCGTAATGGAAGGTGGCAATTGTGTGAGGTTACTGTAGCCGCCACCGCTGCCACGCTGCACTGATTTGCAAAGTTAATTACAACTGAACTATTAGAGACTCCATTCTGATTTTTTCTGAGAATATTGAATAAACTTCATTGTATTTTTAGTTTTTTTCCAGATTTTTAAATAGTCAAGTTTATGTTATTATCTAACTTTAAAACTTTAATCGTATAAAATATAATATTAATAATAATTAATAAAATTTTCTAATAAATACCTCACGAAATACTGCAATTTATCTTTAATTTGAGCCAAAGATCAAGTAATTTGCTTCATCACAATCAGAGGTATGATTGATCGAAGAGTGAGGAGCGCGAGATTTTTGGGACATTTCAAAAATTAATATCTGCGAAAATAAATTTTTTTATACAAAACGAAGAAACACGGGTCAAATATATTTTGTTCCAAAACACCAAAAAAAAATTCAAGAAAATCTGAGAGATCAAGGTCATTTTTTGCCATATTTTGTTTGATTTGACGTGGAATGACTCGCATACGTTGGTGGGTAGGTACGTACATGGGTACATATGTATAGGTATTTATGTATGTACGTAATGTAATGTATGTTATCTATGTACCTAATGTATGTATGTGATGTATGTAACGTATGCATGCATGCAATGTATGTATGTAGTGTTGTATGTAATGTGTCATGACTGTGTATGTCATTTATGTAGGTAGGTAATGGAATGGGATGGGTGTGTGTGTGTGCGTGCATGTGTGCTTGTGTATGTACTATGTGTGTGTGTGTCTGCATGTATGTCATGTGTGTCTGTGTGTTTGTTTGGGTCCATGAGTGTGTGTATGGTCGGTGGGTGGGCAGGTAGGTGGGTAGGGTGGATAGGTCGGCAAGTACGGTGGGTTGGTAGGTAGGTATGGGGGTAGGTTGGGTAGGTAGGTGGTTAGGGTGGGTAGGGTAGGTAGGTGTGTCGGGTAAGGTAGGTTGGTTGGGTAGGTAGGTAGCTAGGTGGGTATGTTGGGTAAAGTAGGTAGGTTGGTTGGGTAGGATGGTAGGTAGGTGGGTTGGTTGGGTAGGTAACTAGGTGGGTATGTTGGGTAAGGTAGGTAGGTAGCTAGGTGGGTATGTTGGGTAAGGTAGGTTGGTTGGGTAGGTAGGTAGCTAGGTGGGTATATTGGCTAAGGTAGGTTGGGTAGGTAGTTAGGGTGGGTAGGTAGGTATGTAGTTAGGTTGG
This sequence comes from Tenodera sinensis, assembly GCA_030765045.1. Classification (NCBI taxonomy): domain Eukaryota; kingdom Metazoa; phylum Arthropoda; class Insecta; order Mantodea; family Mantidae; genus Tenodera; species Tenodera sinensis. The sequence goes on from JAUKNM010000021.1 coordinate 3,552,192, forward strand.
ATGGGTAGGTAAGGTAGGTAGGATGGGTAGGTAGGTAGGGTAGGATGAGTAGGTAGGTAGGGTAGGTAGGTAGGGTAGGATGGGTAGGTAGTTAGGTAATGTGGGTGGGTAGGTAACGTGGTTATGTAGGTAACAGAATCTTTTGACGTAATTTTCACCAACTTACAGTCATGACTTAAAAATTTGCATGTGTGTCAAGGACCAACGACAGCACAATAATATCATAACTTTGTCCTAAGATCCTGACCAGGATCATCAGGATAAAAAAAAATATTTAGCTAATTTTATCAATGTAACAGAATCTGTCGACGTAATTTTCTCCAAGTTAGAATCGTCTGATTGACTTGAAAATTTGATATGTGCCAAGGACCGATGACAGTACAATAATATCATTACTTTGTCCTATGATCCTAACCGGGAGCATCAGGATGAAAAGTGACCTGAGTAAATTTATCAATGTAACATAATTTTCACCAACCTAAGAGTCGTCTAACTTGAAAATTTGCAAACATATCAAGGACCGATGACAATAAAATGATATCATGACTTCGTCCTAATGTCCTAACGAGCATTATCAGGATAAAAAAGCAACTTGGCTAAATTTAACAATGTAACATAATTTTCACCAACTTAAGAGTTGTCTGATTGACCTGAAAATTTGCACGTATGTCAAGGACTGATGGCAATACAGTAATATTATAACTTTGTCCTAATGTCCTGACCAGGATCTTCAGGATAAAAAGGTTACATAGCTGAATTTATGAATGTAATATAATTTTCACCAACTTGGATTCTTCTGATTCACTTGAAAATTTGCACACATCTCAAGGATCGATGACAATACCATAATATCTTGAATTTGTCCTAATGTGCTGACCAGGATCTTCAGGATAAAAAAGTGACTTAGCCAAATTTATCAATCTAACATAATTTTCACCAACTTAGAGTCGTCTGATTGACTTGAGAATTTGCACACGTGCTGAGGACCAATGGCATTACAATAATAATATCATGACTTTGTCCTAGTGTCCTGACCAGGATCATCAGGATAAAAATATTACTTACATAAATTTATCAATATATCAATCTTTCGACATAATTTTTACCAATTTAGAATTGTCTGATTGACTTGAAAGTTTGCACAAATGTTAAGCACCGATTAGAATACAATAATATCATGACTTTGTCCCAATGTAGTGACTAGGATTGTCAGGATAAAGAATGACTAAGGTAAATTTATAGACAATTGTACAATTATGACATCTTAGATGTTGGTAAGGCACACTTCTGCATTCGGCCTGAAAATTGTCTTAAATAAATACTATTGGCTGACGTAGGTGCCCAGAGAGAGGACCTGAAAGGAACACAAACCCAGGGGAAATATGGACCGGAGTTCACACAGGGCCAAGACACCCACAGCAGCTGGTAGTTTTGGAAATCGACACAGGTTACACTGGACGAAGGCATTAAATCACTTGAAAATATTGAAAGTTGGAGGTCCTGGAGAGAGGATCTGAGAGGGACACGAGATTTCAGGGGAAGAGTTGCAGATCAGAGTATACCCAGGGTCAGGAAGTCACAACACTGATAGTGTAGTTAAAATGTAATTGTAGTCTAATACTATTGCAAAAATGTGATTGGAAAGTTTTCGAAGAAAATTCAAATTTAGAAATTTTAAAAAAATTTCAAATTAAAAATTTTGAAAAACAATTTGAATAGAAAAATTTTAGACTAAAAAATTAAAAATAAATTATAGCTTTAAAAAACTAAAAATGACACGCTTTTATAACAAACCAAACTAAAATAAATTTTAAGTATGAAGAGTTTGTTCTATAGCGATATAAAGTCAACTAGTTCATTTAAAACTAATATATATATTAACAAAATAATAAATGTTATTGTTAAAAAGTGTGGGGGGTCTGACATCAGATGTTATAAGTAGTTCATTGATAGCTATTTATAAAAGTAAAAATATAATAAAAATATTTAAAAAGCACCCCATGCTTTTTTACAATAAACTGTTTTATTTTGTGAATATAAATTAGCTTTTATTTTAAAATTGTTACAAAATGGTGAAATATAATGAACTATAATCTTTGCAAAACTTAAAGGCATATGGAGTACCTCGGACTCCAGCGAATCCTACGCTTGGCCCTCCTACCAGCGCTGCCGAATGTGGTGCATGCATCTCACACACTGTTATGTACGAACCTCTGCCGGTACACGCACTACGCTTGGCAACAGCGCTCTGCTTGAGCATTGGCCAGCGTTCACATGCCTTTAACTTTTGCGAGCGGCATAGTTGACTCTATATCGCTATAGAACAAACCCTTCATACTTAAAAGTTATTTTCTACCTTTTTGTTTGGTTTGTAATAAAAGTGTCCTTTTTAGGTTTTTCAAACTATAATTTATTACTCTTTAGTCAATTTTAGGCGACAACCCAGTAACTGTAAGTATAGTGCTGTGGTTTGTCGCCCATATTGGCTTCAGTAAGCAAGTTTGACTTGTATTTTATTTTGTAGCTTTTTTTTTTCGACTTTTAGGATGTTTTAGCTCTTTTTTTTTAAGTTTTAATGACTTACCATTTTGTATTCAGTTTTAGGTTTTAACTTTTATCCGTTCTAACAGGTAGTGAGTTTCCTTGTTTTTATCTTTTGACTTCGGACCCTAATGACCTAGCTGGCAATGGGCCCTGAAACCCTACTCACTCACTCACTCACTCACTCACTCACTCACTCACTCACTCACTCACTCACTCACTCACTCACTCACTCACTCACTCACTCACTCACTCACTCACTCACTCACTCACTCACTCACTCACTCACTCACTCACTCACTCACTCACTCACTCACTCACTCACTCACTCATATAGAGTTTATTTTGAAAACCTCACTTTCTTTTTAAAATAATAAATGTTTCAAAATTGGCTCAATAATAATATTCAAAGTTAACTTTCTGCCAAAAGTAGCAGCTTTCCAATCGTGTCACTCTTACGGTAACTTTAACCTACACATGGCATGTGTGAAGGACAGTTAGTTATCATTGATTGACCTAAATGTGTTTACCAAACCCTGGACTTTTGTAAGTTGCCATTCGGGTACATTATCTCAAAATAAATTTGAGAATGCCTTGTGGTTTATATGAACTATTGCTATTGTTTTCAGATTTCTCTTATAATGGGTCCTTGTGCCGGTGGAGCTGTGTATTCACCTGCAATAACAGACTTCACGTTTATGGTGCAAAATACTTCATATCTGTTCATCACAGGTCCAGACGTTGTAAAGGTATGGATATATTTATAGCAAATCACACACTTAGAATAATGTGACATATAAAAATAATAACAGTTTATAGGAGAACAAGCAAAAGTCCTTAACCAATGTAAAACATGTGAGAATTGCATTAAATTATTCAGCTTTCTTTGAATTTATTGTCGTATGTGGCTACTTCAGGCTTACATAATATATAAAACAGACAGTTTTGGATACATAGCCTTAAAACAGCAAAATTTTGAGAGCTATACACTGCTCTGAGGCCCAGTGTTGCCATGTCTGCCAATGAAAAAGCTGAAGATTTGATTTGAAAAAATCTTATGTGTTGCACTCACATGACTTTCTCTACTCTTGTACTAACCATTCTTACAAACTCTTATTCCTATATCTTCGTGTTAGTTAAGATAAACGTTTTAAAAAATTATCTTATTGCTTATTTCCTTGTAGCTGCAAGGGGAATGTTGGAATACAGTGGGCTTTGTGCGATAGTCAAATGTTTTAAAGCTTTGAGATTCTGTTGTCTTTGCACACTTAACATATAAAAAATGAACAACGATGATCCATTTCACAAAAGTTGTTTTCCAAAACTCACACACATAACAAGGAATATCTCCGAAATGGTTCACCCTACAAGAAAATTTATTAGACATAAATTGTGTACTTTAGCAAGATCAACATTTTTTGTATAGTATGATTTGGTCTACCTCTAACGGTTTACCAGTTATGCAAAAGTCTTCCAGAGTAAATATGACTACAGGGGCTATAGCTTGAAAATTCAAGATATACATTTCATTTGTCATAAAAATATCTCAAACTTATGATATTTTAATCAAAATCGTTAGAGCCATTTTCAAGAAAATCAAAATTTTCAAAAAATTTTCCATCTAAAGGGTAGTTTAGGGTAGGGCTATTTTCTTCAAAATCTTCGTGTTGCATCCTTGAAAGACATTAAACTTAAACACCAACTTTGGTTTTTAACCGACTTTTCGTTTTTGAGCTATGCTGTCCACAGACACACACACACACACACACACACACACACACACACACAGACCTTTTTCTAAAAATGCTTTTTTTGGATTCAGGGGATCTCAAAACATATATATTTCCAGTGAACTCTCGACATCGAGTTTTTGGGTGGAATACAATTCTTCCCCTACCTAGAGAAGGTAAAAAGCAGGAGAAAACGGTAGGTTTTTTAACCAGCAATTTTGCTTAGTATATACATATTTATAAGATGATGAGGATGATGATGATGATGATAAGGATGAGGATGATGATGATGATGATGATGATGATGATGATGATGATGATGATGATGATGATGATGATGGTAATTTATTATTCCAGTTTTCATATAATGCAATACACATTTTTACCTGCACCCAATAATTCACAAAACAAACTAACAAATCATATGTAAAACATCTTTCCATTCTTGTCTATTCAACCATAGGCCCTCTTCAATTTCCCACTCCCTCTTTGCTTCATCAATGCCTTGGATCCATGTAATCAGGGGTCTTCCCTTCATCATCCTTCCTGGCGGAGTCCAATCCATGATCTTTTTTGGCAGTCTTTTGTCCATTCCATTTTAGTTGTCTCTTTGTAATAAAATTTTAAATTGAATTTTCAACCTTCAAGATTTTCTTAATGTGAGCATTTCTTATTTTGTCTTTTCTAGCTATTCCTGCTGAACGTCTTTCTGTGGTTATTAGTTTCTTTTTTAACTGTGCATTTAATGTCCATACCTCTGCTCCATAGGTTATAATGCTTCTTACTATTGTATTAAATATAAAATTTTTTTTTCTGTGAGTATATGTTTGTCCCATAAAATACCATTTAGTGTAGATATAGCATTTCTTCCTGTGTTGATTTTTGTTCTTATCTCTTTTTCTTGCTTCCCATCCATTGTAATATTAATGCCTAGATATTTATATTCTTCACTATGCATGATCTTCCCCAAATTATCTTCTAATATTAAGTCTTGAGGATCGTCTCCTATTTTCACATATTTTGATTTATCCATATTTATTTTCAAACCCCATTGATTATACTCTTGTATTAATTTCCGTGTGAGGTATTATAATAGCTTCTAATTCCTGTGCCACAATCAATTTATTGTGTGCAAACTGGAGGGAATATACTGTTAAATCCTCATCTATTGGTATACCCATCGTTTTACATCTCTTCTTCCATCCTTCTAATGCCTTTTCAGCGTAAATTTTATGTAATATTGGAGATATACAACGTCCTTGTCACAAACCTTTATTAATTTTAAACCCATTTGACAAGTAGTTTCCCATTTTCACTTGTACATATGACTCTGAACATAAATTTTGAATTGCTTTAATCAATGTTGAATTTATGTTGCTCAATTTTAAAGCTTGCCATAATTTTGTTAATGGAATATTATCGTAAGCTTTCTCAATATCTATCAATACTATATGCAATGGCTGTGCTCTAATATTTTTTCTCTATAATTTGTTGTATGCTAAAAATGTGATCAATTGTTGATCTGCCCACTCTGAAGCCAGCTTGTTCTTTTGGTTCTGCTTCATTATATTGTATTTCTAAAAAGTGTTTAATTACTTTTCCGTACAGTCTGCTTAATGTGCTGTTAATAGTAATTCCCCTATAATTTTTACATTCATCCTTTTTTCCTTTCTTATGTATAGTTGAAATATATCCTGTTTTCCACTATGCAGGTATATCCTCTCCATTTAGGCATTTTTCAAATAAATCCCTCTAAAGTTCATATAAATTGTCTGTGCCATGTTTTAATAATTCATTTGGAATATTTCCTACTCCAGGCGCTGTTCCTCATTTCAATGTCTTCACTGCATTTTTTACTATTTCTAGATCTTGATGTATGAATTCATTCTCTTCTTCTTCGTCTAATTCATATTCTAAAATATTTATATAATCTTCCCTCTTTTCTATTAATAATTCTTTAAAATAATTTTCCCAAATTTGGAAACTAATATATTTATTAAATTTTTCTTTGTCATTTCTTCTTATATTCCTTATTCCATGCTTCTGCATTTCTTTTCCCTGCAATATACATTTGTTTATTTTGACATGTGTTTTGCCAACCATTGTTTTTTGATTCTGTTATTTTTCTTATCTTTGCCTGTTATTTTCTAAGCTTAATTTTGTCTTCTATTTGTTTTGTATTTAGCCATTTTGAATATAACTCCCTTTTTATTTTAACCTTCTTTTCTATTTCATTCCAAGATAGCTATGTATTATTTGTTTTATATTAATGATAATTATATTAATTATTATAATAATATATTATAATATAACATAATATAACATAATATAATAATATATTAATAATTTATATTAAAAATAATGATGATGATAATAATAATAATAATAATAATAATAATAATAATAATAATAATAATAATAATAATAATAATAATAATAATAATAATAATAATAATAATAATAATAATAATAATAATAATAATAATAATAATAATAATAATAATAATAATAATAATAACAGCAAGAACAAGAACAATAGCAATAGTGTTAGCGTTAGCATTAGCATTAGCATTAACAATAACAATAACGACAACAACAATAGTAACAGTAATAGTAATAATAATGTGGTGATGATGGTGATGCTGATGATGATGATATAGTAGTAATCAGTGCTCTTTTTCTAGGGGAACGGTGGCAGACCAGTTCCCCTATACATTTTCTGAAAACAAAATTGAAAAACCACTTATTTTCCCAGTTAAAAAAGTAGAAAATGTGATTTTATGGCTAGTGATTGGTTCTATTAATATTTGTTGGGTTGGTTTCCATTTAATGGGGTTATTGTAGCATTAGAATCTCTTTGCAAGCATAAAAAATAAACGCATAACAACAGCAACATTCGCTTTGCTATCTATCATCTCAGCGAGCTTCTTGTTCACTATTGGTTAATTCGTGTTTATGAATAATAATTCATGTGTATGTGATCTGAGCAAAGAATCGAAATCAGTACTCTTTGGATCTGAGCAGATCTGTTCTGTGTTTGTAGGTATAGTTCAATTCCTCGCAGTGTAGATGTGGTAATACGTTGTGTCTTGTTTAGGCTTAGCGGCTTATCCACGCTTGTAGTGTATTGTACAGTGTGCACATGGTTTTTCAAGTTAAAAAATGTGATGAGTCGAAAAATAAATATTTTACGTGGTCTCCAGCATCCAAGAAAATTAAACAGAGCAACGATGAGTACATTGCAACTTGTAATGCTGGGTGTTTGATGACAGTGTATAATAGTGCAGCCCAAAACAAAAGTAGTGAAAGTGTGTATGATGCACCTTGAGTGAACGCGTGTGTGATGAAAAATTAGATGAGACCCCTGATTGTTGGTCTTTAGATAAAAAATGCATTTTGTGCAAAACATGACTGCTGATTGATTAAAAACAACAAACTTGTTTGCAGAATATGTCGAGAAGATGGGAAAGTAGGACCAGACAGAAACAAACAAGGGATGAATATTGCACAGGTGTGGGCTATAATTTCTGCATCATCTTATGGGGATGCAAAGAGGAACGAGATGATCTCTCTCCAAAAGAAAATATTCAAACATATGGAAAGTTCTGCTCATCAAACTGCATCTTAAGATTTTATGTAACTCCAAAGAAAACACTTTAGGAAACGCTTGCACGAGAGCCTTAGAAAACAATAAAGAAGTGAGTGCAAATGTGTTCCATACGGTGTACAAAGTTGCTAAAAAGAGCCAGGTTTTTAATGATTTTCAGTTTGACATTGAGCTCTAAGAACTAAATGGAGTAAACATGGGCCGCATTTTACATTCTGGAAATGCTTGCACAAACATTAGTAATCATATTGCATCAGAGATGAGAAAGACCTGTTCTAAATAAAATAATAGACTCCAGATGCAAAATATTATTAATGATTGACGAAAGTACGACGATTAGCCAACTGGCATCTTTGATAATTTACGTGAGAACAAAGCATCCTGAAATGAATGAACCTACTAATATTCAAGATGTAGAGCCATTGACGTTTTGAGCATCTCTCCCATCATCATCACCTACTAATGTTTTTGTGGATATAGTTGAGCTGCATGAAGTGACTGCTGAAGGTATGTACAGTACATGGTTAGTGTTTAAATGCCCATGGCTTTTCAATAATTTTCTCCGAGAAAATCTTATTGCAATTGCAACAGATGGAGCTGCAGTAATGATGGGAAACAAGAAAGGTGTTGTAACACTACTGAAAAAGAATTTCCTACATATTTTAGTCTGGCATTGTGTCAACCATAGACTTGAGGTGTCGGTTGAGGATGTGATAAAATAAGATTTTCCATCTCAAGTAACTGCTTGCTACTAAGTATTTAAGACACTTCAAGTCTTTTTTAGATAAATTGTATTCACTGTATCATCAGTCACCAAAGAATGCAGGAGAGCTGAGACAGCATGCTGAACAGCTTGAAACTCAGTTATTGAAGATAGGTAGAATTTTAGGCAACAGATGGGTAGCCTCAAGTTTCAAAACTGTATCAGCTCTTTGGAACAATTTTCAAGTTTTGGTTGTTCACTTTATGGCTGCTCTAGGTGATGAAAACGGACTCTACTGAAAGAAGTATGTTTGAGGACTTGTTAAAACATATTACAAAGATTGATTTCATTCTTGATCTCGGATTTATGTGTGATGCTCTTCAGGAATTGTCAGAATTAAGCCTTGAGCTGCAATCACGAGATATGACATTGTATTCAGTAAATCAAAAGATTACAAACCAACTACTAGTCTTTGTAGAACGGCAAGTGAATAGTGGACCTCATTATAGTGAAGCATTTGAAGCACATCAACTGAGCTTCAGAGGTACTGTTTTAGATATTGGATTAAAACAGAACTGTCTTAGCCCTTCAGAATTTTATGAATCATTGAAAGGAAGAATGGAGAGTCAGCTTCTACAGGCAGAGGACACAGGAATTTCTGAGTGTGGCCAAATAATCCCAGGATTACATATGATGAACATGAAATAAAATCCTTATGTAAATGTTCTGAACTGACTCAAAGAGAAACACTGAGGGATTTCATAGATTATATTATTGACAAGAAAGTGCTACAGTTTTATTTTCTCTTATGAATGTATTGAAGTGTGCTCCAATTTCTACCAGTGAGTGTGATGGGGCTTTTTCCTGATCGTCACTCCTACTAGAGGTTCATTACACCATTCTATAGTCAGTCAGCAATTTAATGTTTATTAAATTATAAATTTAACTATTTAAACTATTTAGCCCAACAGTTTATGTAAACTCTTGGTTTATGAAGGGTCGACACCTTGCAACGGACCACAAGAGCAAGCAGAGATGGTGTAATGATTGGACCAAAGATGAAATGATGCCACTGTGGAAGCTGCTGTAATAAGGTATTTTTAATTCAATATAGTTTGAAGGGAGAATCTGAAAACATACCACTGATGCCCTCTGCACCCGTGGGTTTATTTATTCATTGTTATTATTATTATTTAGATGATTGGAGCTGCAGTGACAAGTAGAAGGTAGGAGCAAACAGCCCATATTGAAATCTGGCCTATTTATGTAACTATTACACACAGTAATGTTATCTGCTCGGCTTACTTAATTTCTTGTGCAACATATAGGCTACTTAGACTTTAAAGTAAACAAGTCCGAGAGTTCCCCTAACTTTTTTTAGAAAAAGAGCACTGATAGTAATAATAATAATAATAATAATAATAATAATAATAATAATAATAATAATAATAATAATAATAATAATAATAATAATAATATACATAACAATAATAATAATTAGTAATAATAATAAGAATAAAAATACGCATAAGAATAAGAACAACAACAATAATAATAATAATAATAATAATAATAGTAATATACATAACAATAATAATAATATACATAACAATAATAATAATAATAATAATAATATACATAACAATAATAATAACAATAACAATAAAAATAACAATAAAAATAACAACAATAATTATAATAGTAATAATAATAATTATTATTATAATTATAATTGTAATAATAATTATTAATAATAATAATTAATAATTATAATAATAATTAATAATTAATAATAGTAGTAGTAATAGTAATAATAATGCGGCTGCTGACGGCGATACATTTTTATTGAAGCATTGCCCAATAGAGTTAGGCCCAGGCCGCTGTTTATGTGGCCAGTCCAATTTAAGTTGCAAACAACATATTACGATATATACCCTATTATTGCTACTAAGCTCTTATATACATCTTCATAAGGTATTATTTTTTTCTCTTTTTACAGTCCATTTTAATTTATCTCTAACTTTTTCTAAATGTTTCTTCATGTTCTTGCAGTTTTTATCTATAATCTATCTAATATCTTAAAAATGAGCAATTCTTGTATATATACATATACAGGTGTAAATGAATAACAGCACACGAATTTTACTGGTAATAGACGGTACATAGACAATCAATTTTGGATAGGGAACCTATGGTCTATGATTACAAATTACAAAATAGTGCCTTAAAATTGTTTGGAGGTATGCACGCCACTGATCATGTCTGCTGCAGCTGTAATGTATAATGAGAAAGCAAGTGGACGGCTTTCATAGCCTGAGTATTTAGCATAATAGATATGTTGCCAGGCCGACGAAGGTGAATATGGATTAAAAGCTCAGGTTCAAATCCCCATAGCCACGTATATTTTTATGTTCCTTTTTCTTTCTTTCTCTCAAAAGTACATGCTGAATTTAATTAGATTTACAGGAAGCATTTGTGCCATGTTGTAATTTTTCACTTAACCAATGCTCTTTCAAATTCGTTTAACTATTATGTACTCTTTCATGGTGTAAATAATAGATACACACAGAAAACTTCATACATACTTAAACAGAGAGTTCATGCTTAACTGTCAGCTTACGAATAAGTAAATAATTGATAAGCATTTGAAAGACCCATATGTGAGTGAATTATTATAAATATAAGCTGTATTCATCACTACAATATGTAGATACAAGCAGAACAAAGATAAGGAAACAAATTATAGTAAGCGTAGACTTCAACAGAACAGCTCAAAATGGTGACTTCTAACATCAGTGCATAGGTGACATTGGTGCAGAAATGAATTGCGAACCCTGTTGAGCATTTTGGTGCGTGGTGAATCTTATCACTGGCTGCAATAATGCTGGCAACCAGTCCAAGCCATCAGATGTGAGCTGAAGCAAAAGTAAACAATACTGTGTACATTACATATGATGATGTTTTGCTATTTTGAAGCATAAGCACAACATTGCTCTCAAAATGGTAAAGAAAAGAAAAAAAAAAGCAAGTTTACCCATCTTGGGGTTTGAACTCCATTGCTCAGATTTATTAGCTCCACAGTCAGTTGGCATATCTGCATGGCCAAAGCACACCTTTTAGAACTGCCTTATTCTTCTTTAGCTGTTCGCCACAGCCTGTTATTCGTTGCAGTGGCATGCAGCCACACATTAGGCCCACAATTTAAGCACTTTTGGTTACACTACAATTTAGAAATGCTTCTTCAGAGAAACAAAATACAAGCTTTACTAAGTGCCCAAATAAGCAATGCTTCATATCCAATGGCTACTATTTACATATTTCTTTCTGATTATGGTTTATTGATCACAATCTCTAAATACTTAGAATACACATAACTTGGTAATTTGACTCCATAGATCATAGGTTCCCTATCTCAAATTGATTATCTATGAACCACCTCTTACCAGTAAAATTTATGCGGTGCTATTCATTTACACCTGTATATATGTTCTGCGCATCTTGGAAACGGCTCTGACGATTTGGATCAAATTTTGTATTCAGATAAGGTTTTGCTTTTTAAGTTTATCTATATAGGTGTCATACCTGAAAAAATGTGATTTTGCATAAAAAATAACATCTTTGTTCCCTCTTCTACAGAGCAATTCTTGTACATATATTCCTGGTATCCCAGTAACGGCTCTAAAGATTTGGTTAAAATTTTGTATACATTCAAGGTTTACTGTATATGTAGGTGTCTTTCCTGAAAAAACGTGATTTTACACAAAAAATAACAATTTTATTCCCTCATATACAGAGCAATTCTCGCATATATTATGTGTATCTCGGAACTGGTTCTATAAATTTTGATCAAAATTTGTGTTCAGATAAGGTTTTGCTCCTTCAGTTTATATCCATTGGTGTCTTGCCTGAAATAACACAGCTTTACAACAAAAAAAGCATTACAAATAATTTATACAATTGTCTATATACCTGAAATACAAATCCTTTGTATTACATTCACACTGTTTTCTCTACTCAAATTCAGGTAATACATTCAAATCTCTTTCTCTACTCACTCTTCTATAACAATTTTCCTTAAAAAACATTTTAATCCCCTCTTTTAAAATAAGCCATACAATTTTTTGTATGTTTGAAATGGAAATACTAATATTATGTTCACACTGTCTTCTCTACTCACTTTTATATAACACATTCACATCTCTTTCTATAAACAATTTTCCATAAAAAGTGGTTTCACACACACACACACGCATGCATGCGCACGCACACGCACGCACAGTTTTTATCCCCACTTTTAAAATAAGTCATACCGTTTTCTGTATCTGTGAAATAGAAATGCTATTACATTCACACTGTTTTCTCCACTCAATTTTAGATAACACATTCACATCTGTTTCTCTACTCACTCTTCTACAAACAATTCATATCATCTACATATACAAAATGGTTGTTTGTATATATGTAACTGCTAATCTCAAAAACTGCTTGACTGATAACCGCGAAATTTGGCAGATATATGTATTCTTTCCAGTGTTGCCAGATCTGTAGAAGTAAAAGCAGGAGGAAACAGATTTTTTAACTGGCAATTTTGCACAGTATAAACTTATTAATGGCATTATTAATATCATCACCATTACCATCACCATCATAATCATCACCATCATAATCATCACCATCATAATCATCACCACCACCATCACCACCACCACCACCACCACCACCACCACCACCGCCGCCGCCGCCGCCGCCGCCACCAGTATTATGATTATCATCATCACTATTACTATTATTATTATTATTATTATTATTATTATTATTATTATTATTATTATTATTATTATTATTATTATTATTATTATTACTATTATTATTACTATTATTATTACTATTATTATTACTATTATTATTACTATTATTATTACTATTATTATTATTATTATTATTATTATTACTATTATTATTATTACTACTACTACTCCTGCTGCTGCTGCTTGCTGCTGGCTGCTGTTGCTGCTTGCTGCTGGCTGCTTGCTGCTTGCCGCTGCTGCTGCTGCTGCTGGCTGCTTGCTGCTGCTGCTGGTGCCGCTGCTGCTGCTGGTGCCGCTGCTGCTGCTGGCGCCGCTGCTGCTGCTGGCGCCGCTGCTGCTGCTGGCGCCGCTGCTGCTGCTGGCACTGCTGCTGCTGCTGCTGCTGGAATTTAAAAGGAACTGATGGCAGGCTCCCCTAAGCAGGATGACTTAACCTCACAACGAGATATCATACATAAACACTCTGTTCTTCGTATACTTCAAGGTAACATTGACAGAGGCAGAGAAGCCATGGACCTCATGAAACAGATGGCTATAGAATATGAAGTGGACATCATACTGATGGCGGAACCGAATAAAGCCAAAGTCACACAAGAACGATGGTATGTCGATCGAAACCTTCATGTTGCCATACACATTTCCAATAACACTATTCCGGTCTTACGTACAGGACACGGGGAGGGGTTTGTGTGGATCGAGACACCATTTATGGTTGTTTTCGGTTGCTACATTTCTCCTAATGTGGATTTGCTGGCTTTTACCACATTTTTACACAAATTACGACTGGCAATGAAGAACCATACTAAGGAGATTATGGTCGGTGGAGATTTTAATGCTAAATCGCATCAGTGGTCCTCTCCTGTGGAAGATGCCAGAGGACGTGCCTTAGCAGAGTGGCTGGCTGAAGAGGATCTCATCACTCATAATTGTGGACAGGCTCCTACTTTTGTACGAGGTAATAGTGAGTCGTATATCGACATTACTTTCAGCACCCGTAATATTTCTCAGAGGGTAATTCGATGGGAAGTATTGGAAGAAGAGACACTGAGCTACCACCAACACATAGTTTTTGACATTTTGATGACTAACTCTTCTTATAAGTTTGGTCATCGCTCCCGTCCCACAGGTTGGCGGATAACTCCGGAATGCCTCCCAAGGTTAATTACAGAGATCAGAGATAGACCGTTTACTCTCATCACACGGAGAAGCATTTCTAATGGCCAAGGATTTTTCCCATCTTATACAGCAGGCCTGTGATAATACTTTTCCCAGGAAGTCTTTCACAAACTTTCGAAAGCCTGCATATTGGTGGTCTGATGAGATAGCCGTCAAAAGATGCCAGACCCTACAGAGACGTCGTGCCATGGTAAGGGCCAATAAAAGGGACGAAGTTCAAAAACACCTATGCTGGGAACAATATCGAGAAAGTAGAGCCCTATTGAAGACAGCCATATTAGAAGCCAAACGGGTAGCTTGGCAAGAAATCCTCACCGAAATTGACTCCGACCTTTGGGGTCAGGGCTACAAGATTGCCACAAATAAGTTTCGTTCGCCATCTGCTTCCCTGCCTGATACCCGTCAGTTAGAGATTGCACGGACACTATTTCCAGCCCACGTTCCCATCTCTTGGGCTAAACGTATTGTGCCCCAGGAGGAAATACCTCTGTTTACCTTCGATGAACTTGCTACTGCCACAGAAAAAATCAAAGACAACAAAGCACCTGGTCCGGATGGCCTACACCCTATGGTAGTTAAAGCAGTCATCAAGAATTATCCGGAGAGGTGCCTGGAAATGTTCAATCATTTATTAATAAATGGTATTTTCCCTCCAGAGTGGAAACTGGCACGACTCATATTGATAGAGAAATCGAAACGGGATCTAAACGTCACCACGTATCGCCCGATTTACCTGCTCAGTGTGATGGGAAAGCTGTTTGAAAGACTGATTTTAGAAAGGCTGAACTCAGAATTGGAACGCAGTGGAGGGCTGGCTGATGCCCAACATGGCTTCAGAGCTACAAGATCTACTATAACAGCCTTGAGAAGAGTTCAGAAGCTTGCTGAGGAAGTAAAATCTCAATCCCAAGAACGGAGGTCTCTATGTGCCCTTATTACGCTAGATGTATAAAATGCATTTAATTCCGCACCCTGGGGCGGTATTCTCCAAGAGCTTAGTTCACGGAATCTGCCCCCATACCTGTACAATATGATAACAAGCTTCTTACAAGATAGATCACTCCTAGTTGGAACCCATAGTCGAATGACAATGTCGTGCGGCGTCCCACAGGGCTCCGTATTAAGTCCTTTTTTATGGAATGTTTATTTCGATGGAGCCCTGAGACTAACCATGCCTCAGGGAATCACTCTGACGGCCTACGCAGACGACTTAGCACTCGTAGCTATTGCTGAAGAAGCATCGACATTGGAGAGGATAGCCAACTTGGCGCTGGCTTCTATAGACTCTTACCTAATCTCCAAAAAACTTAAACTGGCACCACATAAAACAGAAGTGGCTCTACTTGTGGGTGGCTGAAAGACTCCAAATATCTGTCTCCGACTTGGCGATTCACACATCATTAGTCAGAATACAATCAAGTACCTCGGTATTCATTTAGACCATAATATGTATATGGGACACCATATAAGAGCCGTTGTGGCGAAGGCAGGAACAGCCTTAGTCCATCTAAGTCGAATAATGCCCAATACTGGAGGACCGAGAGAAAGCAGCAGAAGAATTCTATTTTCGGTCGTGACATCTATCCTACTATACGGTGCTTGTATATGGCGAAAAGCACTAGACCGGAAGATCTACACCACCAGGCTCCTGAGTTTGCAACGGAAGGTTGCAATTCGTATCACAAGTGCCTACCGCACCACACCTACAAAGGCTTTATTGGTTCTGGCAAGGACGCCTCCCATTTCTCTCTTGGTCACTGAATGCCTCCTAAGAGAGCAGACTGACATAAGCAAGAGTGAGGCTCGTCAACAACTGTTGGAACAATGGCAAGTGCTTTGGGACACCGATGATGGAACTGCACATTGGACCAAGAGTTTAATCCCGGACATGATAACTTGGATTAGTCGTCGGAGTGGAGAAGTAAACTTCTATTTAACACAGCTTCTCACTGGGCATGGTTGCTTTAGGCATTACCTCAACCGATTCGGCCTTAGTGCTTCAGACGAGTGCATCTACTGTGGGAAGGTGGACACAGTGGAACACACGTTTTTTGAATGCATTAGATGGCGCAACCTCAGACAACAAGTTGAATTCAAAATGACATCTTTCATGCCTCAACATGTCGTCCCCTTTATGCTTAAGTCTGGCACTAATTGGCAAACAATCAGTAAGTTCGCACATGACATATTGTCTCGCAAAAGACAAGAGATGAATGATGCATAAGACAATTACCGACCTATATAGACAACTAACTTCTTGAAGTAATACCGCCAGGTAGTTCCAAGAAGCTACTCTAACGATTCTGGAGGGGTTTTTTAGTTGGTAGGAACCCAACTCGCCGGATCAGCGGTTGTCTTTTGAAGATTTTTCCCCTGCCTACAAAAAAAAAAAACTACTACTACTACTGCTGCTGCTGGTGCTGGAGCTGGTGCTGGTGCTGGTGCTGGTGCTGGTGCTGGTGCTGCTGCTGGTGCTGGTGCTGGTGCTGGTGCTGGTGCTGCTGCTGCTGCTAGTGCTGCTGCTGCTGCTAGTGCTGCTGCTGCTAGTGCTGCTGGTGCTGCTAGTGCTACTACTGCTAGTACTACTACTGATAATCTATGAAAACCTACATGTGGTATTAAACGTTCCATAAAATAAATTGCAATTGGAATAGACCTCACCATTTCTGTAGATCATTCGCGTGCAGACAGATAAGAATGTAGATCCTATTATGTACATATTATTGTTAATCACTATCGTACATATCACTCTTCACTTTCTTTAACATTGAACTTAAATTGCAAAGGAATGACACTCTGAATATGACATAAGTCTCTTTGCATGACAATCCGCACATTGTTTTGGTTGACAACTGATTCCTTATTTTTGTTTTCATCAGATTTACAGTTGAAAAACTCCTTCCACTGTAGCACTAGAATTTGGAAGACTCAAAAGACACCAGATAAATTTGGATAAAAGAGGGAAAACTTGTTTTGAATTGGCATATTTCTTTTTCTTTACTTTGCTCCAAAATTCTTGCGCTGTAGAGTTACTGCCATATGCAATGTCAGTATTGCATAATAGTCTCCATTCTGTATCTATTTGTTGGATTTCATCTGCTTTCACAAAATTAGGAAAACAATAAGCAAGTGGTGCAACTGACTGAATTGTTTGTAGTTTAGCTGGTTCTAACAATTCCAACATTGCAAGAAGAGGATCACTTAAAGAAAATCGACTTAGTATCTGGCAAACTGATTCAATGTAAAAATCAACATAGGGTAATTTGAAAACTTGTACATGTTTCTTTGGCAGGGATGATTTTGTCAGAGATATTTGAACTTTGGCACTAAAGTACATGTTTTCAACAGGAAGAAATACTTCTGGATCACTATATTCAATGTTATCTATTTCAGTGGATTTCAAATGTTCAGGTTTAATGTAGCAGTCAAGGATAGTTCACAATGCAGAAACAATATCCGCTTTTAGATTGTGAATTTGAGGTTCTTCATTTTGCATTTGCTTGTTTGGACCATTAAAAATAGGTAAAACAAACTGAAGGAACTTGTTGTAGGGAGATTTTAGCTTGTTCAGAATTACTTCAGTTGCTTGCAGATTCTCTTCAAGAGAAGCATGGGTGAAGTATAGAATAGAGGTATCATACTGCTGTAATACACGAGAAACAACTAACTTGAGAGATAACCACTGTGTTTGGCTTGGCTGTAATAATTTGTGTGGCTTAGTGTTTACAAAAGTTTGAAAATCTTTGAGAGCTTCTCTATGCTTTGCACTGGCATCAAAATAATTGAAGACATCTCGAGCAAAATCTTCTGGTTCCCGCAGAAGTTTAGTGCAAGCATAGAATGAGCACAAATTGAATGAATGGCAAACACATTTCGTTATAAACAAGTCTGGCTTACCATTCTTTTGAAGAACAGACAAAGAACATATTTTACCCATCATAACACTAGCTCCCTATGCGGCTAATCCAATGAGGTTGTCTTAAGGAATGTTTCTAGAAGTAAAAGAGTTTACCACACTTTGATATAAGTTAATTGCATTAGCATTACTTACAGATATCACATCGAAAAAGGAATCCAAAACCCTACCAATACCAGAATCAAATTGAATAACCAAACACAAATGTTGAGAAGAACTAACGTCTTTAGATTCATCCACAATTACAGAAAACTTATTGTTTCTCAACATTGCATATAACATTTCCCTACTTGCAAGACCCAAAATGTTATTTAGAATAGCTGTTGCTTTTGTTCGAGAACGGGTTATCCTTTTTGCAATTTCAGAATCAAGGCCTATTGATTTATCTAAAGAGGGCAGATGTTCCATAACATTAAAAGAAATATTATGTTCTGCTAGAAAAGCAACAAGACGAATTTCTGTTTCTTTTACTTTGTTAGTTAAATCAGGACTGATGTGCAAATATTAGAGTTTTTTGTTATTACGTTATGTTATGTTTGTTATTACGTGCCTCTTGAAAGCAGTTTTACCACTGGATGCAATATTTATAGTATAATCACATACTTTGCAAAATGCGAAAGTAGACCCCTTTTTAGAAGATGTTAACCAGTGACTATACTTACCTTCTTGCTTCCATTCAGCTTTGTAGTTCTGACTGAATTTCTGTTTCTTACTCATGTTCAGTGAACACTATAACAACAGCATAGTTAGTTAAAATATAAAAACACACACGCACTAATTTAATACTACCAAACAACACTGACAGTAATTTCGGTTCGTCCTTAAGACATGACTGCAACGCAACTGAAAAACTGATTTAGTTTTTAAGTTACTGCAGTATAATTATTTTATTGAACCAAATACAGGGCAACTGTTATGTCAGGTGGAGGAAAGAGGAAGGGACAAGCTAATCGCAACAGCTTTATCCCTAGGATAAAGATGCATAATATAAATAATGCTGTATATGCACATAAACACCCAAGATTTAATGCCTTATTAACAGAAGTGAGAAGCGTAAACCCAATTGATAAATAGAACATTTCAATAGCCTCCTAACTAAGCTACTGGGAAGGGAAATATATCTCTCTCCAATGTATGTTGAATAAGATGTTATTGTTTCTTCTTTATCTCAAGTGTACGGTTTAAAGGAGTGTATATATTTCTTCCACTTTCTTATCAGCACAGCCCAGATTTCAAAAGCAAGCTCTGTGACGATGAGGCAATCCTGATGTGGTATACTGTTTATGTTCGCATGGTTTCTCTACTCCCTTTTCTTTTACGCAACACACTACCCCCTCTTCTACAAACAATCCATACATTTGAAATATAAGTGCAACGTATAACATTAACACAGTTTTTCTACTCATTTTTCTTTTAATAAACACAATCATGTTTGTTTCACTACTCCCTCTTTGACAAACAACTCCTACAATTTTCTATATGATTGAAACAGAGATGCGTATTACATTCACTCAGCCTTATCAACTAGCTTTCCTTTCCGTAGTATTCGTTATTGTTCAACAGTGCTTTTGCTTAGTGTTGTTCCAATGTTTTAATTAAAAGTAAAGTTGTCACAATTGGTCAGTGCGACGAAAACCACAATATGGAACTGTTAATGAAACAAATGATAACCAAGATGGACATAATGGGAAATGAAATGAATTCCAGAATGTGGCAGATGGAGACAAATATGAAAGCTGAATTGAAAAATGTAAACTACAGAATGGAAAATGTGGAAACAAAAATGGAAAAACTGGAGACAAAAAAGGAGGCCAAACTGAAAATGTAAACTTCAGAATGGAAAAGATGAAAACGGGAATGTCTGATATGAAGATGAGCTATCAGAGAATGCTAACAACGACTGGACCAGGTTAAGCAAGTCATGAAAGAACTCGACGGAAAGATGAAGGACCTTGGCCAATGTGTAAACACCCTGGAAGACAGTTGACTACAGCACACAAGAACTGAACTCCATAGTGGAACAAATGCTTGACGAAAACCTCAAACTAGATGGATATCTATGGGGGAGGCCTGCGCTCAGCAGTGGATCTTTTACAGCTGAAACAATGGTGCTTATGAAATATTTATATGTATCTCTATATCTCTTTTATCTCAGGAATTACTCTTAACAATTGTGACAAAAATTTTTATTTAGGTAACATTTTGCTTTTCAAGGTTATCTAAATAAGTATCTTCTACCAAAAACAAGATTTCACAAAAAGGGTGGGGGGACTGCTGAGCAAAGCTCAGTCACCCAGGTACTTTTATGTATATCAGATTTTCTATTCATTCTTGACCACACACTTTCTTTGCTGCACATGTTTCCTTACCTCAAATACTATATGTTGTTCAGTGACTGATAGTTGAATTGTGCGGTCGAAAGGTTGGCTAGCCTATGTTCAGTGACTGATAGTTGAATTGCTATAGATTGCCAGCAAACTATATAGTAACTGAAATATTGATACGCACTTGTAATTCACACAATGGTAACCATCTTATCTTCTTCATGCCAGCATCAAGAGGGAAACCGAAGTGGCCAGAGTAATTACTAATGCAGCATCAGCACCAGGCAAGAGTGATTCTATAAAGGTTAGCTGTTATCTAGCTACTAGCTATTTAGCCTACCTTGACTAGCTTTCTGTATTAGTAACATTGACACATTGCCTTATATCTTCTATAATTAGTCACATGCCATTCCTTTGCTCACTTTTCATTGCTGTTCCTCACTAGATCTTTTATTATAACACGTTGGTGGTACAAACTGGATCATATCTATTGCTGTGCAACTAATATTATGGAAGAGCAAAATAAGAAGCTATTAATTACAAAATGAGCCTGACGAAAGCAAGTCTTACTCGCCTTGCCAAATTTGTTAATGAATTTCAAGCTGGCTCAGATATTTATTCAATAGAGGTAAGAGTAAAGGAACTGCCTAAAATTAGTGATAAATTTGAAGATGCACAATCTCAATTAGAATTCGAGAGTTATTCTGCTGACAGAGAAAGTTTTGAATTACTGTACTTTAGCCTAGAAGCAACGATGGCTAAATTATTAGCTCAAAGTGCAGATGGAAATGTTGGCAACAATTCTGTTAGCCCTCCCTTGTCACATACAAGGAGCACGATGAAGGCAATAAAACTGCCAACTCTTAAAATACTTTCATTTAATGGTGATATAACCAACTTTAAGCATTTTATTGATACCTTTGAGAGTCTAGTTGTTAATAATGAAAACTTAGATGATATTCAGAGATTTCACTACCTTCTCTCTTCACTAACAGGAGAAGGACATAATTTAATAACTAATATTCCTGTCACAAGTTGTAATTTCAAGGTTGCATTGGAAACTATTAGAAATCATTATGACAATTTAAGACTTATTGCTTCTGCTCATCTTGCACGTTTGTTGAGTTTACCCGCTGCTCACAAATCGTCTGCAAAGGAACTTAGGGCCTTAATAAATCAAACCATGAGTAATTTAAATGTAATCAAGGCGTTAAACATAGAAATTCCATTGGAAGAATTGATAGTATCTTAACTAGTGTTTAACTGTAAAGAAAGAATTTGAAGACACATTAGATTCAAATAACTTTCCTGCATTTAAAAATCTTATTACATTTCTAGAAAGAAAATGTAAATTGCTAGAAATAATCAGTCCAAAATGGAATACAACTTGCTCAAGCATGTCAAACACAGAAAGTTGTAAATCACAAACACAAATCCAGTTTTCAACAGGCTTATGCTGTTACAGCCTTAAACTGTGCATATTGTAATTCCTCACATGCCTTATCAAAATGTAAGGCATTTGTTCAGGCTCCTGTATAAGAACGCAGAGCTTTTGTTAAGGATGCCAACCTGTGTTTTAACTGCTTACGATCTGGTCATACAGTCAGAAATTGCAAATCATCGAATTGCCACACCTGTGGTAAAAGGCACCACACTTTAGTACATCTTGATGCTTCCAAACAGCAATACAGTTCCAGTAACAATGAAGGTTATTCAAGTCATGATCCCTTGCACACAGATAATGGTGTAAATAGCTACTGTGCATTGAAATTTGAACCTCGTAAACACATTTTGTTGTCTACAGCATTGATTAAGGTTAAAAATGACAAGGGTATTTGGCAGACGTGTACAGCTTTGCTAGATACCGGTTCTCAGTCATGTTTCATATCAGAGGCCTGCGCTCAGAGGTTATGACTTAGACGACGTCATGATCCTAAACCTGTTCAAGGAATTGGCAATATAGTTTCAGAAACCAAACATGGAATTTGTATCAAAATTGGATCATTTGTAACTGACTTTGTTATGTCAGTAGATTGCTTAATTTTACCCAAGGTGACAGAAAATCTGCCTGCAGAGAAAATTGACTGCAGTAATTGGAAATTACCTAGGAATATTTCATTTGCTGATCCTAAATTTCATGAGCCTGGAAAGATAGATATTCTGTTGGGAGCAGAAGTCTGTTCATATATTCAGTGCCAAGGTACATTACATCATGATAATAATCATCCTGTTTTAATGGAAAAAGAGTTTGGTTGGGTACTTGCAGGAAAATATTCAGACTATGGAAGATCCTGTAATATTCCACTGCGGCCGGTAGTATCATGTTTCGCTAAGACTGAAATCAGTATACAGCACCAATTGCAGAAATTCTGGGAGATTGAGGAATTGAATACTACTCCAAAAACAATGGATGATAAAGCATGCGAGGCTCATTTCACTCAGAATACAACAAGAGATTTCTCAGGAAGATTTGTGGTTGGACTTGCACTTTTTACAAGAATATGAAGCACTGGGTCACATGCAAGTGGCAAGACCCACTACAACACTTTGCTATTATATGCCTCATCATGCAGTACTTAACACAGACAGCTCAACTACGAAGACAAGAGTAGTTTTTGACTGTTCTGCAGCTTCCAAGAATGGAATTTCATTGAATGATTTATTGTATGTTGGTCCTACTATTCAACAGGACATTTGTTCTATCATCCTAAGATTTAGGACACATGAAGTAGCATTTACTGCTGATGTTGCCAAAATGTATAGACAAATTTGGTTACATCCAGATGATCAAGTGTATCAAAGAATACTGTGGAGAAGCGACCCTACAGCTCCAATACAAGAGTATCAGCTGAAGACTGTAACGTATGGTATGGCTTGTTCTCCATTTCTAGCTATTCATTGCCTGCAGCAATTGGCTCATGATGAAGCACATAAGGCTCCAAAGGCTGCTGCAATTGCATTGAATGATTTTTATGTTGATGATTGCATTTCAGGATGTGCAACCTTACATGAGGCACAAAAACTTCAGAAGGAATTGGTAGCCATGTTATCAAAGAGTGGATTTTTGTTGCGTAAGTGGTCCAGCAATTATTCTGAGTTTTTAACTAACATTACACCAGACCAAAAAGAAACTAGTTTACCATTACAGCTTGACAAAAATGGAGTGAAAACACTTGGACTACTATGGCATTCTACTGAGGACAAGTTTCAGATTGCAAGAAGTCTTAAAATTAACTGCTACGCACAAGGATTTACAAAAAGAGTAGTATTGTCAATAGTTTCTGGTATATTTGATCCCTTAGGCCTCATAACATTGTTATTATATGCAAGATGTTTCTACAGAGGTTATGGCAAGAAAGATTAATGCGGGACCAACCCATATGAGGAATTGGCTACAGATTGGAAGAAGCTCCACAACCAACTTCATCTGATTGATAACATTCGCATAGATCGCAAAGTAATTGGTTATGATTCTGTAGGCAATATAGAGTTACATGGTTTTTGCGATGCTTCAGAAAAGGCATATGGTGGATGCATATATGTCCATTCATCAAATAAGAAAGGAGTTACATGTGTAAAACTTCTTTGTGCCAAGTCTCGAGTTGCACCACTAAAGAAATTATCACTTCCACGTTTAGAATTATGTGGTGCATTGCTTCCTGCTTGTCTATTAGAAAAAGTCAAAAAAGCACTGAACTTATCATTTAAGCACATATACTTGTGGACAGATTCTACTGTGGCATTGTCATGGTTGGTGCTGACCTTCAACACGATGGAAAATTTTTGTAGCTAATAGAGCTTCTGAGATTCAAGATATTTCTGAAAATGCAGTATGGAGACATGTTCCTTCACAACACAACCCAGCAGATTTGATATCAAGGGGTGTGTTTCCTGAGAACCTTATAAATGACAAATTATGGTGTTGTTGTTGTAGTGTTTAACGCCCGCTTTTACTACTACGGCACCGCAGGCGGTGATACTTATGATACATGAAGATGGAGCACCGGTGGAATGAGATGGCGGGGGAAACCGGAGTACCCGGAGAAAACCCGCCCTGACGCCGCTTCGTCCACCACGAATACCACATGCGGGTCCCTGGGATCGAACCCGGGCAGCGTAGGTGGTAGGCGAGCGCGCTAACCGCTCAGCCACGGCGCCGCCACAAATTTTGGTGGGAAGGACCAACTTGGTTACATGAAGAACCAAAGGTGTGGCCTGTACTCTGTACCATTTCAAGGAAGCTCCAGAGTTAAGATTCAAAACAACTTGTCATGTTGCAACTATTAGTGACGATGGAATAATCACACGATTCTCCAGCCTATCCAGATTTCAATACACTGTAGCATATGTATATAGATTTTGTAAGAATTGTGTTAAACCAAAGGCAGAAAGAATAACTGGATCTCTGACACTTACAGAGATTCAAGATTCATTGAGTAAATGCATTCAAATTGCACAGCAATCAGTTTTTAGCGTAGAAGTGTAGCAACTAGCAATGAAACAGGCAGTTAATATTAACAGTCGATTGAGATCTTTAAATCCTTTTCTCAACAGTAGAGGATTACTTTGAGTTGGTGGACGGTTAGAACACTCTAACCTAACATACGATCAAAAGCATCCTCAAATTTTGCCACGCCATCATTTAACAAATCTGATTATACAGTATGAACATAAACGATTGTTGCATGCAGGTTGTCAACTTTTATTGGCTTCTCTTAGGGAAAGATATTGGATATTAAATGGCAGAAACACTATTAGACATTTGATTTATAATTGCATAATATGTTATAAGCTAAAGGCAGAAACAGCAAAACAGTTAATGGGACAACTACCGCGTGCACGAGTGGAAGCAGCTAAACCATTCTTGAATTGTGGCATTGATTATGCAGGGCCATTTTACATAAAGTCTAGCACTCGCAGAACGACAAAGGTAAAGTGTTATGTATCTTTATTTGTTTGTTTTACTACCAGAGCAGTGCACTTAGAAGTTGTGAGTAACTTGTCTACAGAAGCATTTATTGCAGCATTGAAGAGATTTGTATCTCGACTTGGCATATGCCAGAATATTTATTGTGACAATGCCACAAATTTTAAAGGTGCAAGAAGGGAGTTGAAGGAATTACAAGAGCTCCTTAACTCTCAGCAGACTAAGGAAGAAATACAGAGATTTGCAAATTATGAAGGTATAACTTGGCACTTCATACCACCCAGGGCACCACATTTTGGCGGCCTGTGGGAAGCAGGTGTAAAATCTTTTAAATACCACCTTAGACGTGTTATGGGTGCATCATGTCTTATGAAGAATTCCATACCCTAGCCTGTCAGATAGAAGCTTGTCTGAATTCCAGACCCTTAGTTCCTCTCTCATCTGAATCTAATGATCTCAAAGTTCTGACTCCTGGTCATTTCTTAATTGGTACAGCTTTAACCAGTTTACCCCAGCCAGATCTCGGTAGTGCTAAACTTAGCTTGCTAACTAGGTGGGAGAAATTACAGCAACAACTTCAGGAGTTCTGGTCCAGATGGTCACGTGAATATTTGCATCATCTTCAGCAGCGATCTAAGTGGAACAGTCCACATACAAATGTCAAGCAGGGTGCAGTCGTCATAGTGAAAGAAGACAAACTCTGCTGGAAGCTGGCAGTGGTTGAGGGACTGCATCCAGGAGCAGATGGGTTAGTGCGAGTTGCAACAATTCGCACAGCAACTGGGGTATTTAAGAGACCTATTGTTAAACTGTGTCCTCTTCCTCAAGAGACAGACATAATTTAATGCATGCACTGATATAATTGTTTTATCATTAATTCATTGTATTTTGTTCTTTCAATTGTGTTTATGAAGAAATAAGACTTATTTCTTGGCGGCTGGTATGTTCAGTGACTGATAGTTGAATTGTGCGGTCGAAACGTTGGCTAGCCTATGTTCAGTGACTGATAGTTGAATTGTGCAGTCGTAAGGTTGGCTAGCCTATCTGATGGTTGCCAAGGCGATGTTACTAGGTAGAAGGAAATCAATAATTTGATACAGTCTAACAGCTGTAAATTCTTATAGATATGTGACTCATTTACATGCTGCATTAGTATTGTTATTTGGTAATTGATTGCTTTGTTTGACTTGTGTATTTAGTGAAAGTAAATCAAATTGTACAACCTGTTCTAATTGGTTTCTTGCTGGCAAAAACAAAACATTTTGATACAGTCCATTTTTATGCCAAGATGGTAACAGTATGTTAGGCTTCTTTTCCCCCACATAATGAGCATTTGCCTTGTGGATGCCCATTTCATTGTCCTTTTAACCTCCACATTCCTGCTCTTAACCATGCTATCCCACTGTAGGAGACGATTACCACTTTCGCTCCAATTCAGTCCAGATTTTCCTTTGCAGATGAGATACATTTCCTGGGGTTGACCTTGGATAGGAAGCTTAGTTGGTCATCGCATGTAGCACAGCGAAGAGCATGATGTGGTCCTTCCCTGAATATCTTGCGGGTACTAAATGGCAAATTGTGGGGAGCGGATTGGTCAATTTTGCTGTGAGTGTATTGCACACTGGTCCTATCTAAACTAGACTATGGGTGTGTTGTTTATTCCTCTGTACGACCATCTGTGCTGAAAATATTAGATGCGGTCCATAATAGGGGCATACACATTGCAATAGGAGCTTTTCCAACAAGCCCAGTCATGAGCCTTTACACTGAATCCGTTGAACGTCCTCTGTAATATCAGTGTATGTAGGAGAAGCACCCTTATTCCTAAGCCAGCAGTTCTTCATTTCCAGGAGCTTCTAAGGAGGCTTGCAATTGAAATGCCTAACATGTTTCCCAAGGGCGAGAAGCTCTACCCCCCTTGGTTACCTGGTACGCCCCATGTAGATCTTGGGTGACAATACACCGGAAGTCTACAATGCCTATTTCAAGTATCCACACTTGTTTTTTAGAATTCTTGTCAGGTTGCACTGACCGACATTTTATTTACACTGATGGATCAAAGAGCACCAGCAGTGTTGGATGTGCTTATGTTTACGGAACCTAACTACATACATTTGGTTTTCATAGTAGCACTTCCATTTATACTGCAGTGCTGTATGCAATATACCGAGCCATTTTATATATACGCCATCGTAAATTAGGTGACTGATGTTGAATGATTCTCTTAGTGCACTTCAGAGCCTTTGTGAGCTGTACAACTCCCATCCTATTGTACAACATATCCAGGATGCCCTCCAAGTTTTACATGCTTCTGGCATTAATGTGCTGTGTGTATGGATTTCTGATCATGTAGGTTTGCCGGGAATGAAATGGCAGATTTGGCAGTAAAGGCAGCAACCACAGAACCCAGTATTACCTTCTCTCATGTTACTTTGAAAGACAGGCTTGAAGTGCAGTGAGCGGTGCTGTCATGTTGGCATGAAGAGTGATCAGCTCTCTGCAGTAATAACTTACGATAAACTAGGTAACTTCCTCTCGTATATCTCATCGCGAGGAGGTTAACTTGGCTTGGTTGTGAATTGGTCACTGCAGTTTTTTGCATGTCTACCTCTTTAAAAGGGACCCTGCTCCTTTTTGTCTATTGTGCAACAACCTTTTATTGGTCCATCACGTGTTGCTAGTTTTTTTCCCTAGCGCACCTTCGAGACTCTCTGCAACTGCCTGCTAGACTTGCAGAGATGTTGGCAAATGACAAAAAAGGATTTTTAAGTTTTTAGAGGAAAGTAAGATGAGTTTGAAAATTTGAAATTTTAGATATCTAGCTTTTATACTTTTTGACAGCTATATCAGTTAGTTTAAATTCTGGCTTTTGCCTCCCTGTTTGGTATATTTATGTACATTTATTTTCCTTTTTACTAATAATTTTATTTTTTATTGAAGTTTATATTTGGCTTTTGCCATAAATTGTTTTTAAGGGTGCCGATAACCATGTAGCTGAGCACCCTTAAACCTACATCTCTTTCCCTCTCTCTCTCTCCCCCCTCTCTCTCCCCCCCTCTCTCCCCCCTCTCTCTCTCCCTCCCTCTCTCCCTCCCTCCTTCCGTTCTTCCTTACTAGTATTATCAAATACCTTTCTCTTTTCCAGCTCTTTCATGGCTACATAGAACTCAAGTGATCCCTGATAGCCACCTGAACAATTTCTAAATTGCTTTATCTTCAAATCTGTTTCTTGCTCCTTCCAAAAACCTTTATAGTTTGTTTCTTGTTTCCTCCAAATGTCACCTAGCCCATTATTTTGTATGTTATTTCTTAAATAAATTACTTACGCAGTCCATCAATGGAGTGAAATACTGCAAAGAACAAAGAGAGCCGTACTTCACATAGGAGAAGAAAATTATACAACAAAAATCTAGTGTACAAGAAGATAAACAAAGGAAAGCTAAAGAAAGCCATAAGGGAAGCACGAACACTCTCCACAGAATAGGAAGTAGGGGCACATTCAGGAGATGCACTACACCCCAAAATATTCAGAAAATTCAAAAAGATCTTTAGAGAACAAAATATCACCTGGGCCCCCATAAATAGATACTCATTAATAGAACTGTTAATTTGAAAAACAAAAAATGAAATTCGACCCGTCAATCAATCCGGAATATAGGTACCAAATAAACTAATGATTGTGAAAAGTTCTACATAGGGCAAACCAAAAGAAACTAAAAATCAGAACCAAAGAGCATTTCAGAAATATCAAATTAAAATAAAAAGACAAGTCAGCAGTAGCATTTCACTTTTGGAATAAAAGCCATAACCTAGAACCAAATTTGAAACTACTAAAAAGCATGACAGGTCACAACAAATGCATATCATGGTAGAACATGTTAATATAAAGGCACAAAAACTGACTAATAAATTTTGAAATCTCACCGGTCAACAATGTAGTAAACTAGTTCATTGTTCCACCTAGGATCACCAGATTATTTTATGAAAATATAGGACACAATAGTAAAAAATGAAGGGTATTTGACAAAAATCTAGGACATCATCGGTCAATGCAAGGATAAGTTATAATT
Organism: Tenodera sinensis; assembly: GCA_030765045.1. Classification (NCBI taxonomy): domain Eukaryota; kingdom Metazoa; phylum Arthropoda; class Insecta; order Mantodea; family Mantidae; genus Tenodera; species Tenodera sinensis. Next base: position 3,581,994 of record JAUKNM010000021.1, read on the forward strand.
TAAATACTATCTATGAATAGCATATACATTTACATTTTCTGAAAATCCCGGAACATGCAATGTAAGTGTGATCATTGTGTCAGTCATACTTCTCTAAAAAACTAATGTTACCCAATTAATATAGGTATGATTTTAGTTTGGTGAATACATTTTTATCCTCTGGTCGACTAATGCCACCAAGATTTGTGTTTGTATTATCAGCTTCATTTATTTTCTATTCCTAAACATGTAAAAAGTGTCTCAGATGTATGATGATATTGTTTCTATGTATTTGTATGATGTGTGGTGATGAACATGTTACCTGTGCAGCGCTAACATTATATGCTGGCTGTATTTGCTGTGCAAAGAAACCTTTAATATCTGAGTAACACTTTGGGAAGTTTTGTTTCTTAGAAGACAGACTATTTACTCTTCAATTCCTAATTCTTCGATAGCAAAAATTCAAATGGAAGAGTAGGAGTGAAGCATCACTTTGCCTCTACAGAGCACCAACGTTTTACCTCAGAGTGCAAATGCCACATTGCCAATCCCCCGTACTAATGCATGAGTCTGCTCTTTGACTGTAGCCAGTGTAGCCACGTTCCCATAGTGAGTTGCAGTTACAGTATTGTTGCTTTTATTATAAACATCTATTTTCCATATATATATATATAAGGTCAATCAATAATGATTAATTGTTCTAATACACACAAACTGTATATAAGCAAACTTTGAAAGGTAGAATCAAAACTTAGAGCAGTCTGCTTGGAACAGAAGATCTGTGGTTCAAATCCTAGCTATGGCATTGAATTTTTCAGTTCTGATTCTACTTTTCGAACATTATCTATTGTTTTTTGAGCTAAGTCCTGCTTGAAACTGTGAGACTGTTCGTACCTTTCAGCCGAATTCCTTAACCTATCTGCCAGTATTCCTGTATAAACTTTACTAAATACTGACAGTAAACTTATTCCTCTATAGTTTTCTTGGGGCTCAAATGACCTAGCTGTCGACAGGCCCTTAAACACTACGCACTCACTCACTCTATAGTTTTCTCATTTATTTACTCCCCACTTGCCCATGCATATTGCTACTATCATACTTGTTTTCTAACTATCCAGTATTTCATTATTTCTCTGATTTTATCTGTAAAGTAGTCATTATTTTTAAACCATTTTGTGTTTCTCTATATATTTTTCAGGACTCTCCAGGTATCCCATCAGATCTCACTGCTTTACCTTTTTTTATCCTTCTGAGTTGCTTATATATTACTTCTGTTTTAATTTCCCCATCTACTTATACATTTTCCGCTTCTCTAAATCTTATCTCCCATGTCATGTCCCAAATCCTCCTTGTTCTTCGAATCAGCTCTCAAAAATACCCTAAACATTCGCTATGTGTAATTTCATTCTGCTTCCCTTCCTACTCATCTCTCTTATTATCGCTCATATCGTTATAGTTCCCTTATTTTCTCTTGCCTCTAATACCAACTTTTTTTTTTTATCTTTTACTATCTCTACTGGTAAGTAGGGGAAGTATTGTATTCCACCCAAAAACTCGATGTCGAGATTTCACCGGAAATATATGTTTTGAGACCCCCTGAATCCAAAAAAGCCTTTTTAGAAAAAGGTCTGTGTGTGTATCTCTCTCTCCCTCTCTCTCTCCCTCACCCTCTCTCTACCTCACCCTCTCTCTCCCTCACCCTCTCTCTCCCTCACCCTCTCTCTCCCTCTCTCTACCTCCCCCTCTCTCTGTCTCCCGCTCCCCCTCCCCCCTCTCTCTCCTCTCTCTTGTCAGTTTGTGGATAGCGTAACTCAAAAACAAAAAGTAGGTTAAAAACCAAAGTTGGTATTTAAGTTGAATGTCTTTCAAGGATGCGACACGAAGATTTTGAAGAAAATAGTCTCCCCTAAACTACCCTTTACATGGAAACTTTTTCGAAAATTTTGATTTTCTTGAAAATGGTTGTAAACAATTTTGATTAAAATGTCATATGTTTGAGATATTTTTATGACAAATGAAATGTATATCTTGAATTTTCTGGCTATAGTCCCTGTAATTATATTTACTCTGGACGACTTTTGTATAACTGGTAAACTGTTAGAGATAGACAAAATTTTACTGTACAAAACATGTAGATCTCTCTAAAACACACAATTTATGTCTAAATACATTTTTTTGTAGAGTGAACCATTTTGGAGATATTCCTTGTAATGTGTGTCAGTTTCTGAAAACTTTGGTGAAATGGAACATCATTCAGTTTTTTATATGTTAAGCGTGCAAAGAACACAGTATCTCAAAGCTTTAAAGGATTTAACTATCACTCAAAGTCTACTGTATTCCTATATTCCCGTTGCACCTACAAGGAAATAAACAATAACAAATTTCCGTAAATGTTTATCTCATCTAACACGAAGAAGATAGAGGAATAAGACTTTGTAGGAATGGTTAATACAAGAGTAGAGAAAGTCATGTGATCAGATTTTTTTGTCTATCTTTTCTTTTCTCATTCACTAAGCATTTATATCTCCATTAAAAGTTAAACAGCTTTTTTTTTCTGTTTTTCTCTTTTACTGAGATCCTCCACTTTTTCATTTCTTTATATACTTTCCTTCTTGCAGCCCTACAATCATCATAATACCATCCCTTGATTTTTGCTCTTTTATTTATCCTTTCCATTTCTCCCCCAGCTCTCATTTCTAACATTTGTAGCATCCATAATGCTTTTTCTATAGTGTTCTCCATTATTATTATTAATATACTTCTTTCTATGACTTTGCTTACTTCTGTCTAGTTCCTTTTTAAACTTTTCTTCCCAGTCTTCCCTCAGCTTGTGTTTTTATATTTTATGTCTGTATTACTTCTATTTCTTTTGCTATCTGCTCTATTTCTTTTATTTCTAAAATTATTGCAAAGGGACTGCTACTCACTTATCTCATTTTCACTTTAAAACTTGTGATATATTGTTTCTTCATTACATAACACAAAGTCTCTTACACTTTGTCCATTGGCACTTATAAATGTGAACCCACCCTCTTCATGCCCTTTCATGTGTCCGTTATATATTAAGAGTTGTTGTTGTTAGCTAATGCTTGATTTCTGACAATGAAGTCATTAATCCTTTTGCTCTCCAATATTTAATATATTGATAGAGCAATAGCAGTATAGTAACCGATTTTTAGAGAGCACCATATTTTTATGTTTTGGCGGTCACATCACTCTCTCACAACCCCCAGAATGTCTGGAGGACCACACCTGTCGTTGGTTTACGGGTCTCACCGACCTGACCGGGAGAATTAACAAAATAAATTCACCGACCATATCCTCTGATTACCAATCAGAGGACGTATTACATGCCATGACAGGTCAGCATGTTAGGGGTTAATATTTTATAGAAAAATGGAGAGGTTGGAAAAATAAAGACTCCCTTGCCCTTGGAAACCCTAATAGCATCGGGGTCAGAAGAGAACAAGAGATGACTCATATAGAAAAGTTACAGTGAGGAGCAAAACACCAGTAAATGGAAGTAATGTTCTGCTCAGGGCACAATGTTGAATTCAAAGTATACAGTAACTTTCGCCCTGTGTCACAGGATATCTGTGCCAAGTTTGGTCGAAATCATTATGATGGTGTACAAATCTATTAGGACCACAAACACTCATGCACCACCTTTCTATACAATATTAAGATACAGATAACATGCACATTGCTCTGTTTACTTTATTGATATAAACAGGAACTGTAAAAGTCCCTAAAAAGAAAAGGGAAGACCATTTAGTGTTTTAGGCAAAGTGGATGACTGTTAAGTGTTACTCGCTTTAAAATGCATAGTTTCTTTTTAAACAATCGAAGAGTATTTCCCTCACAAAACTCTCCCCCAGGGGGTCCTACTATGGTAGGTACGCGTTTGGTGTACCCGGGGCCCTGAGCCATACTTTCAATTGGGTTCCTCTAAGGAGTGAGAGGGCACATGCCAAATGCCCAATCAACTTTGGTCCACTTTTGTGTTCAACCTCCCACCTAATACCTCCCTGTGCACAGTTTGATGGATAACCTACGCGCGGGTTGTAGGTGGATGGGGATAGACGCAAGGGGTGACTGGGTAACCGTGAGATTCCCAGCCCCTGGTTATCATGTAGGATCTGTGTTCGTATCCGCTGCTAAAGGTCAGTCCTGGGGAAGGGCCATTGCATCAGCTGTTGCACTCCTGAAGGGGATTGGGTCCCTCTGTCTATACACTGGGAGGTGAGACCCTAGGGTGAACAAAGTCCAGGCCAGGACTCTCACCTAAGCCGGGGTGGCGACCAGGATGTGAGCATGCCATCAGAGACATTTGCAGTGGTGGAGGATATCATCGCCATGAGTTGTTCAAAAACTCAAAAGAACAAAAACAGTAAAGTTAGCGTAAAGGAAGTAGTCGAGTGTTGTGGTCATCGCTACTTGGTTATCTCAAGAACTGAGGAAGGTATAACATTTAGGTCGGTGAATCCATTTGTGATCAGAAAGGTCTGGATAAGATAGCTGGCCTAGCTAAAAGCTGCACAAGATCTCGCAACGGCTCACTGCTGGTTGAATCTAATTCAGCAGCCCAGGCAGCTACTATTTTAAAAGCCAACATGTTAGCCAGCTATCCGGTGCGTGTAGAGATGCATAGAGTGCTGAACTACTCTCTCGGTGTTGTGAACACCCGTGCATTGGACGATATGTCCAATGTCATCATTGGATCCTTAAGTTCATACTTAAGGAAAACCTAGCAGATCAAGGTGTGATATCTGTTTATCGGGTTCAGAGAAAAGATGGAGGTGAATGTCTGCCTACCCGTACCCTTTTCCTTACCTTTAATCGGGTAGATCTCCCGCAAAGGATTAAGGCAGGGTATGAGGCCATTGAAGTAAGGCCTTACATCCTGAACCCGTTGAGATGTTACAAATGCCAGCGCTTTGGTCATACAAGTGACACATGCAATAGTAGAGCTACCTGCGTGAACTGTGGAGGCATCGCCCATGACGATGAATGCATATCACTTTGCAGCTGTGTTAACTGCAGGGGAGAACATCCAGCAAACTCCCGAGAATGTCCCCATTATATGGAGGAAAGAGCCATCCAGGAGATCTGTGTTAGAGAGAAGGTGTCCTACTCAGAAGCCTGGAAACTCTTACGTTTGCGCCAGCCCACTATCCTGAACCTATAGCTCGGTTGCAGCTAAACCGGCTCCAGCAGATCAGGAAGGTCGCCAACAAAAAGGTTGACCTTGACAAGTAGACCGATAGTATACGATGCTTCACCGATAAAGTTTAAGATCTAATATAAAAGATCCGATTTCCTCAAAGAGACTAAAGCTTCTCCCAAGGCATCAAAGGGAAAGAAAAGCCCTAAGACATCCCCTAGGAAATCCTCTGGGGTGGCTACAGACCGGCGACTGTCATCTTCGCTGGTCTCCGTGTCGAATCGGTTCGAAGCTCTCGAACCAAAATTCACTATGGGAACACGGACGTTCTCTGCAGAGGACATGGAGCTAGAGGAATCTACCCACACTGGGAGAGCCCCAGTGGAAAAGAGTCACGAAAAAGCCTCAGATAAAAATGTAGAAGAAAAGGGCAAAATTAATTCTACAACCACCTACTCCAAAGTAATGGAAAGTTACCTTGGAATACCTGTCCCATACAGATATCAATATGGCTATCCTACAATGGAACATACGTGGTATTAGAAAACAACGACCAAAACTTGAGCTTTTGCTCAAAGAAAATGAACCTTTGGTCGCACGTTTGCAAGAGACTAAGCTGTCCTCAAGACACTTCCCATCTAAGGCAATACACCCCACTGCAGTGTGATGTCACACCAGAAGAGGGTGTTCCGGCACATGGCAGCGCTATGATGCTTGTCAGAGATGATGTATGTATACAATCTGTACCACTACACTCTGATATATAATGAGTTGTTGTAAGGATTGTACTGCCAAACATCCAGATCACCATTTGTACCTTACATTTGCCTCTCTCCCATGACTTATTGCATGATGATTTAGAAGATCTAGTTTCCCAGTTACTAACACCGTTTCTGTTAGTGGGAGAATTCAATGCGCACCACCCACTGTGGGATTCAGTCGCTCTTGTGCGAGAGGTGTGAGAGGTGTGCTCATTGCCGATTTCTTGGACAGTTACAACCTAGCTCTTCTCTACACTGAAGAGCCTACATTTCTTTCTGACTCTTTCAATAGCTTTTCACACCTTGATCTTGCAGTTTGTTCACCTCAGTTGGTAATCTCCTTACAATGGAATGTCATCTCTGATTTACACTTTAGTGACCACTTCCCATGTCTTATTAGTCACTTAACGCAAGATACATGTTCCACACGTATGCCCAGATGGCATTTGGACCATGCCAACTGGAACCTTTACACCCAGTTGGCTGTCTTTACGTATAACAAGCATGACTCAGTGAATGATTTGGCGCAGTATCTCACGAAGACAATTCTTTCTGCTGCTGAGCAATCAGTTCCATGGTCGACTTCACACCCCTGTCGATTGGACAACCTTCGAGAATGGAGCTCAAAAAATGGCTTCTGTTTCTCAACTGGATAGTCAATCTATGTTAATTTCTGGCACCGTAGGAGACGATTACCACCTTCGCTTCATTTTGGTCCAGATTTACTTCGCAGATGAGACACGCTTCCTGGATTTGATCTTGGAAGGGAAGCTTAGTTGGTCGTCGCATATTGCACAGCTAAGAGCACGATTTGACCGTTCCCTAAATATGCTAGTACTAAAAGGCAAATTGTGGGGAGTGGATCAGACAGTTTTTTGCGAATGTTTCGTGCACTGAGCCAATCCAAACTAGGCTATGGGTGTATTGTTTATTCGTCAGCATGACCACCTGTGCTGAGAAGATTAGACGCGGTCCACAATAGGGACATCCGCATAGCAGTATGAGCTTTTCCAACAAGCCCAGTGGTGAGCCTTTACGCTGAGTGCGCAGAATCTCCTCTGCAATATCGGCGTGAAATTCTCTTGGCAAATTATGATTGTGGGCTTAGATGTATGCCTAAGCACTCAACGTTCGCTTCTTTTTTCACCACCACACTAAGAGAAGGGTATAGGTATCTAGCTTAATCCTAAGCCTGCAGGGTTTTGTTTCCAGGAACTTCTGTCGAAGCTTGAAATGGAACTTCCTAGGATGTTCGCCAAGGGCGAGAAGCTTTACCCTCCTTGGCTATCTGGCACGCCCTATGTAGATCTTGGGATGACCATACACTGAAAGCCCATGATGCCTATTTCAAGTATCTGCATGTGTTTTTTAGAATTTTTGTCGGGCTACTCTGACCATCCATGCATTTACACCGATGGGTCAAAGAGCACCAGCGGTGTTGGATGTGTTTATGTTTATGGAACCGAACCACATACATTCAGTTTTCCAAATAGCAGTTCCATTTTTACTGTAGAGCTTTATGCAATTTACCAAGACATTTTGTATGTGCGCCATTGTAAATTAGAAGACTGCTTGATTTTGAGCGATTCCCTTGGTGCACTTCAGAGCCTTTGTGAGCTTTACAACCCCCACCCTATTGTACAATGTATCCAGGATGCCCTCCATGTTTTACACACTTCTGGCGTTGACGTGGTGTGTGCATGGATTCCAGGTCATGTAGGTTTGCTGGGGAATGAAATGACGGATTTGGCAGCAAAGACTACAGAAACTACAGCAACTACAGAACCCAGTATTACTATCTCACATGTTACTTCGGAAGACTTTAGGCTTGAAGTGCGGAGAGCAGTGCTGTCGTCCTGGCATGAAGAGTGGTCAGCTCTTCACAGTAATAAGCTTAGAGAGTGAAAGAACTTCCGATAAACTGGGTAACTTTGTGTCGCATATCTCGCCGTGAGGAGATTAATTTGGCTCAGTTAAAAATAGGGTACTGCAATTTTTCACATGGTTACCTATTTAAAAGGGACCTTGCCCCTCTGTCCGCTGTATGACAACTTCTTGTCAGTCAGTGTTCCTCTCTAGCGCCTTTTTGAGATTCTCTGCAGCTGCCTGCCAGACTTGCAGAGGTCTTAGTGGACGACAAAACAGTGGTTTATTGAGTTTTTAAGTTTTTAGCGGAGTGTAATATCAATTTGAGGATTTAAAATTTTAGATATTTCTTTTTATGCTTTTTGACATATTGATCATCTCGTTTTATATCTAGCTATTGCCACTGCTTTTTACCTTTATGTGTATATTCTCTTTCTTGCTAGTAATTTTATTTTTTATCAAATTTATATAAGGCTACCAATGAATTTTTTAAGGGTGCTGATGACCTAGAAGTTGAGTACCCTTAAACCCACAAACCACCAACCACCACTCACAAAACTCTGTTACTTTCTCCCCGTCTTTGTTTTTAATGTTATCCCTATGTTTTCTTTCTTTACTTATTACGAGGGTGGGTCAATAAGTAATGCCTCCTATTTTTTTTTTCCTTAAATAAGTTATGTGAAAAGTTTGAATTTGGCACAATTCCTCAAACCTTCTTGTCCATTCCCCTGCAGTAGTAACTTTCTAAGACAACAGGTGGCAGCACTGCATCCTCTTGCAAAATGGCTGACATCAATATTCGTATTAGACAGCATTCTGTGATTGAATTTTTGACTGTGGAAGGTGAAACGCCAATTCGCATTCACAAGAGGCTTAAAATGTGTATGGTGATGCAACGGTGGATGTCAGCACTGTTAGACGATGGGTTCGTTGCTGTAACGAAACTGAAGGGCAAACACCATTGGCAGATGAAGCGGCAGGCCGGTGACTGCAGTGACTCCATGCAAGGTCAGCCACCACACACCACTATGTTGCTTGGCAATGTGCAACAATATTGGCTAAAAACAAAGGCTGTTTCCAAGTTTCGAGTGCCGGCTTGTTATGAGATTCTTTGCAAAACGTCTATTTCCAGAGAAATTGTTGGCACCTAATTCTCGGCTATATAAGTGATTGGCATGGAGAGGAAAGTTAGTGTTGAGAGTGTTTTAGTGAGTTTTAATCAGTTTCAGTGTTAGTTGATTATCAGAGTAGAATTGTCAGAGTGAGCTGCGTACAACTGAGGAGTGTTTGTGTCAAGGTCACAATACTACAGAACAGTGAGTTGCAAAGTCATGAGTTGTGGGTTTGATTCAGATTTAGGGGAAGTAAAGTAACTGGACTTATCATTTGTTACAGTATATTAAAATCCATTTCAGCTCCAGTCTCTGTTTTGGCAAAGCCATTAAAGAGTTAGCACAAGAAGAGAGATAGCAGAAGCTAGAAAAAGAATTGTGTTTACTAACTCCCAATGTTAAGACAATAGAGTAGAGGCAGAGAGTACTGTTGTTTTGGAGATACATGAGATTTTTTCTGAAATTTCTACACAAGTAGAAGTACAGTACTTTCAGCAGAGGACCAATTTAGTTGTCTAATGTGCTATAGAAAATAGGAAATAAAAATGTTTACGTCCATGTCAATCCATTCCGCAGCAAATCTTTTAGTAATAAGCTTCTATTATTTTGACCAATTTCAACTGTGCTGGCAGCCACTTTTTACAAAGTTTGGAATCACAATGGACAAGTTGTGATAATGCTTGTGCACTACAACTATAATAAACATCCATTGTTATAGTAAATTTCAACTTGTATGCAGTTATTTTAACCCTTTGTGGACGAAGTCCTGGGAAAAAATTTCCGTAGCTAGGACGGAGCTGTAAATTTGCTGCTAGATCTACGCAAATGGGAGCAAAACATAATGCAAAAGTGGCCTATGTTACTGTACTTACGTACACTGCAGATGATTATCAAACGTAGCTGAGCTAAACGGAGAATTGTTGATGCACTGGAACAGTTTTTGTTGCTTACACTGTCCACTAATATGGAGATTTGTTAATTGTTTTAAGTTTGTAAACACTTTAGACCGAGATAAAGTATCCATGTCATAAAAAACATGTACCAATGAAATAGCGTTCGGCCATAAATAGTAATGTATATAATGTAAACAGACACACGAACACTATGTACACATCACACACTTCTCATTATAACAAAACAATTACTTTTTAAAATTGACAAGCGTGTGATAGCGCTCGAAACATTCGCCGATACACATGGCCAGTTTATTTGCACACGTGTTGCAGTAGAAATACGTTTCTTTTCTCGCCCCATTGAGTTTTCGATTGCTGCAGACAATACAGTCTTTGCGTTTTTTCCCTCAAAATGGTACATAAAATGTGGTGCATTGTTTAACCTTTCTTCTCTCTCAGCTGTACCGCGGTGTGACCTTGGCCTTGGGTTGCTTATGACTTTCACCAGACTCTCCATAAGTGACCTGTATTTTACATGTGACAAAATAAAATAAAATAAAATCTGAATATTATACCCCGGCACCTTGACAACTATACCGGGGCATTTATTCAAATTTTCTATTTATTTAACCAAAATATTTATATACAATCATCATTATATAATTTATGTTTCAGAATTTCTAACTACAAAACAAAAGAAAACTACAACAAAAACATAAAAACTACCTAAAGTTACTGGTTTCCAGCAAATCTAATTCTACTAACAAGAAAATAACTAAAACATCTACACTATTCTAAAAAAGAAAACATTAATTTAAATAAACCTAAATCTATGCCACTGGTTTCCAGCGACTGGACAACTGGTTAAAAAAAAACTTCCAGCTATCTTCTATGCAAAATACCATACTGGTAACCAGCACTATATATTAAAATTATATTTATATTTGTATAAATAAGTTCATTTAAATATGAACTAAAAATTTATATAAAAATATTTATCTACTTTCGGAATATAATTATACTAACTTTAAAGAAAAATAAAATGTCACCTAAAGATAGATTTAGATAATTAATCTTTTCAATAATCTAGATTTTCACCTCTTTCTAAAAACATACATTTCTTATGAATACATATCCAAATAGTTAACTTTTATGAAATTTTATTACACTATACACAACACAAATTTACTTTTTATTCTCTGCAACCCGCCCGCTGCTCAGTTGCCTAGCAACGGCCTCCACCTTCCCCTGGCTGGACTCCTCCTTCTCCTGCAACAGCAAACTTCTCTCACACATTACTTCCGCCTCATTCCTCTTGCAGTCTCTTACGATAGTCGGCATATGCTTCTCCCTCTCTTCTTCTTGATCTTATCCTTCTTCTTTCTGCCCATTCTTGCCTACCCGTTAAGACTACAAAATATCTTCTTCTACTTACTTGATTTAAATCATTTCTCTCTATTTATTGTTCAATTTCTATCTGTTCTCTTTGTTGGCCTACTCCTCCTTCTTCTTCGATGCCTTCTATTGCTACATTTCCTCTTCTCTGCCTGTCTCGTAATCTAGAAGATCTTCTTATCTCATCTATTTCAATTTGTTCATTTTCAATCCATTCTACCTCGATGTTTTCAGTTTCCCAAGCTTTTTTACTAACATAATTGGTTAAAAACTGTAGTTTTTCAATTAAATTTGGATTTCTAATTATATCATTTATATAATATCCTCCTAATTGATGCCTTTCTTCTACATTCATAGTTTCATACCTTTCACATTCAAAGATCGCATGCTCTGGGTTATCTTGTACTTGACAGATATTACATATATCAGAATTCGTTTTTTTAATTTTTTTCCAATATGTTTTATATGGTCCATGTCCAGTTATATAATGAATGAATCCTTTTGTTGGTTGAATGAAATTTAATTTTAATCTTTCTCTAATATTCTGGAAAAATCCATAAACTCTTCTACCTGCAGCACATTCCGACCATTCATTTTGCCATTTATTTTTCAAAGCATTTTTTACTTCCCAAATTTTATCTGTTCTTACACCACTAATTTTATAAACCTTTTCTAAATTTCCTTTCTTTAGCCAGAATTTTGCTCCCTTTAATTTTACCAATAGATCAATGGGCCATATTGCTGTAGAGACTAACAGTGCCATTGTGGGTGTTGTATTTACTGCTCCTGTTAGCCTTAATAAGATCTTTCTTTGGGTTCTTCTTAGCAGCCTTTTAATTTGCACATTATCCATTCTTTCCGCCCAAACTGCTGCAGCATAAGTAATAATTGAGGCAAAGATTGTATTGTGATAAATTTGTATGGTCTGTAAGGGAAGTACAAAATTTAATTTTGTAATTCTTGCCAATTTTAACATTATTTTCTCAGATTTCTGCCTAATATAATCTGTATGTTTTCTGAAATTAAATCTTTCATCCAACATTATCCCCAAATATCTAACTTCTTTTACTCTTCGAATATTTTGATTATTAATTTTTATTGTTGGATCCCTTTTTAAGTTTCCTTTTAAGAGCAAATAATTTGATTTATTTGGTGCAATTTTTAATTTGGTTATTTCACACCAATTTGATAATTTTGCAGTAACTTCCTTCGCTTTAATTTCCAATTCCCTTCTGCTTTGCCCATCCACCATTATCACAATATCATCAGCATACGCAATTATATCTAAAACATTTCCATCATTTTCCAATTGTTCCAAGAGACTTTCTGACAAAATATCCCAAAAAAGGGGCCCCAAAATAGAACCCTGAGGACATCCTTTAGTAATTTGCTTCCTAGTGTCGTAATTTGAGCCTCCAATGTATGCTTCTCTATTTAGACAATAATCTTTTAATAAATTATATATGGTACCTGGATATTCCTTCTCTCTTAAGATGCCAAAAAAATACGGCCACCATAAATTATCAAAAGCACCAGATATATCCACAGATATTCCAATTACATAATTTTTTGAGCTTTTTAACACAATATCTTGTACTTTTAAAAATAGCATCCTCAGTTGAATATCCTTTCCTGAATCCAAATTGTTTCATATTCATCCCTGTCATTATTCTAAATTCCATCATCCTTTTATAAATTAATTGTTCAAATATTTTGCCTAAAGAGTTTAACAAGCATACTGGTCTGAAAGATTTTGGTTGTGTTCTGTCTTTATCTGCTCCTTTACTCAAGATCACAACTTTGGCTTCCTTCCAAATATTTGGAAATATTCCTCTTACTAAACAGTCATTAAATAAAAAATACAAAAATAAAATAATTTCTTCCCGTAGATTATATAAGACTTCATTTACAATACCATCTGGACCAGGTGCCTTTTTCTTTTTCAATTTTTCAAGAATTAATTTTATTTCCATCAAATCAAATGGATAAACAACACTTCCTTTATACCGCAAATTCATCTGATTTCTTCTTGCCACATGAATATCATTATCCTCTTCCTGATTATCATCTGGCAGTAACGTATGTAACAATAATTTTACCGATTCTTCCCCACTTTCTGTCATTTGTCCATTTCCTTTATCTAAAGTTGTTAATATTTCCGGTTTCTTGATTTTGTCCATGATGATTTTATATGGTTGTCCCCAGATATCCGTTTTTAAATTTTGCTCAACAAATTTCTCCCAGTATTGTTTTCTTGTATCTTCTAATAATAATTTATATTTATTTTTGGCTTCCCTATATTTCCTCAAATTTTCTTCTCTTTCCATATATATGTTCGATTTTTGATAAATTCTTCTCAATTTCCTGGTTATTGACCTTTGCTTCTGTAACTTATTTGTCCAGATTTTCTCTTTAGTATTAAAAATCTTTAATTTCGGAACAGATCTTGATACCGCTAGATTAATAGCTTCTGTTAGGTTTCTTGCATCAAAATCAACTGATAATCCCGTATATTGTAATTCTAATTCTTTAAATTCTTGCCTCATTTGTTCCCAATTTGCCCTTTTAAAATTATATCTTATTTCTACATCTTCTTGAAGTATCTTCTTCTCCAGCAGAAAGTCAAAATAAATCAAATTATGATCACTGGTTGTTTGACCTTGTGTGACCCTCCAATTAATGATTTTTTTCTCCGCATTGCTAGAAGCTAAAGTAATATCTATATTTTCCTCCGCCCCTGCTCTATTTTGAAATGTTGGAGGATTTCCAGATTTATTCATTACATATAAATTCAATTCCGAAATAATTTCTTCCAATTTCTCTCCTCTTTCGTCGGGATTTTTACTATACCACCATGTAGACTTTGCATTGCAATCGCAAACATGTATAATTTCTTTGTCTCTAAATTTATTTTGAATATTTTGCAATTTATTTAAAAAAGGTTCAATGTCCCAACTATATTGAAAATAATAGTTTGCTAATATAAAACTACCTTGCCTGCTTATAATTTCAATACAATTTACATGCGTATCTAAAAACTGTGCTATATTTACTATTTCCAAACTTTCATTAATAATTACTATTGCTGCCATTGCATTTTTTGAAGATAATATTTGTCTTGATCTCAAGGGCATAAAAGGAATATAAGAATTTACAACATACGGTTCCTGAATGCAGATTATATCCAATTTTAATTCTTCTATTAATTTTCTAATTTCCCCCATAACTAATTTGCTTCTTTGCCCATTTATCTGAGCTATTCTCAAATTTATTTCCATGATAAATTTTTAAAACTTAATCCGCTAAAAACATTTGTTCTTAATTTAGCAAAATTTTGTCTATTTTCATCCACTTCCTTTGCCATATTATGGTTAAAAAATTTTCGTTTTGTTATGGGTTTCCTCACTTGGGTTACTTTATTCTTCTGATTTAAATTTATCTTATTACTTGTGTTAATGGCCGATATACAAGATCCTATCACATTATCTGATTTGTTAATTCTGCTCGGAATTTTTTTAGTATTTATTTTACAAGATATTGGTTTTGGTTTAAATACTGTATCAGTCTGTTTATTAATGATTATAATTTCCTTTGGCTTTTCTTTTACTTGTTTCATTTTTCTAATTGTCCCCGGATGTCTGGTCTGCACATAGCAATAAGGCCAATTTGCTGACGAATCAAATACCACCCTTCCATAGCATAATACGAAATCATTATACAGTTCTTCCAGGTCCAAAATTTCTCCTCTTCTTTCAAAAGCTTTCTCTAATAAATCTTTTAGATCCTCTGCATTGGTTGGTAAATTTTTTGTTCTTAATTCCATTTTATCTATGTTATTTGGGATCGTAAAAGTAATTTTATCTCCATTTTCATATAATTTTCGCACAACAAGTCTTAAGGCTGCCATCAATGTTTTAGGTTCTTCACGTCTACTTAATTTTAACATTAGCTCAAAATTTTGATAAATTTCCTTAACATTTTCATTTTCACTTTTCTTTTCCTTACTTTTCTCACTTCCTTGTTCAACTACTAAATTTACATTCTCTTTTTCCTCATGCTCTATACATATGTTATCATATTCTATTACATCTTGATGTATTAGAACTTCTTTTTTCTCAAAATTTATAAATTTCGGAATCCTTTGATTTATCTTTTCTTTATTATCTATATTATTTAACCTACTTTGTTTTGGTTCATTATGTACTATAGCCTCGACACATATTATATTTCTCAATTCTTCCTCTTTATAATTCTCCCTAACATTCTTATTTAATACACTTTTTTCTATTTCTATCTCTTCTTCTACTTTACAATTTTTATCACTTAAATTATCTTTTCTTTTTTTATATTCTATTACTCTTTTAATATTTCTCCTTATCCTACATGGAGTATTTCTGTTCTTTTTTACTGCTAAGGGATACTTTGAAGCTTTATTATCCATAATCGATTCTAGAAATTGTTCTTTCCAACATCATATTGTATGTTGAACAATTTCCTTTTCCTCCACAGGTCTTCTTTCTTCTTGTGCAGGGAACACAAATATTTTGCGCTGACTTTTGACAATCCTTCCTCTGGTGATCATATTCTCCACAATTTCCACACGTTTTCCTTTCCTCTCTGCATGATTTTGCCACATGTCCATAATTATAACAATTCAAGCACTGTGGTACAGAAACATAGTTCTTTACACTAACTGCTTGAAAACCAATGTATACTCTTTCCATTTCCACAATTTGTTTCCATAATTTTGCTGAGACTGCAGCAACATGATGCACTGTAGCTCTATTTCTTGGTCCTGTTTTAAATTTCAACAAAAATTGTTTACCAAACTCTTCTTTCGTCATACGATCCTCAAAATTCTGATGATACAGATTTTCCTTCAACTCCTCATTTGAAACTCCTGTCAAAACATTGTACATAATGATTTGCGGATCTCTCTTCTTCGGCTCCTCAATTTTCAAATTTTTTTCCAATAAATCTTTACTATTAATCACTTTATCCACGTCCTCTTTTGTTTCCATCTCTAAAATTACATTATTTCCTACTGGTCTGCAACTACTAATTTTTATTTTATTTTTTGCTGGATTTAGATTCTTGGTAACTGTTGCTTGTAATTCTTTGATATCCATATTTGTTTTTGATGAGATAAAAACAACATGTTTTTTCTTCTCCAGTGCCCTCCTTACTTGTTGTTTTCCTGCTATTACTGGAGTAGCTGCTACATGTGCAAAACTTTTTGATGTTTCTTGCTTTATTGCTTTCGCCTCTTTCCACACTTTGGCCTCCGTTACCGCTTTACCTTTCTCAATATTTACTTTAAAGAATTCTTTTCTCATTTCCTGTAAAAGAAATAAAACTCTTTCCTTTAATCTGCTTCCCATTCTTGTATCATTAGTCAATATGGAATTGGCTTCATTACAATAATCTTCATACCTCATCATTCCAAGACAATCATTATTGATTTCTTCCTCCACCCCACCTTTATCTTGCACATTACTATTCTCCATTTTATTAGCTTTTACTTCTTCCTTTCTCTTTTCACTTAATTCTTTTTCTTCTTTCTTCTTCTCCTCTTTATTTACTTCCATAATCCCTGCATCTTTATTCTTCTTATCTTCTTTCTTCTTCTCTTTCTCTTCTTTCCTCCTTTCTTCTTTTTCACCTCCCGATTTTATTTCCTTTTGCCCCTTATCATCGCTTCTAGGTGAAGCCCTTTGCAAACTAATCCTGGCTTTTAAATCTTCCATCCATACCACAAATATTTATTGAAATATAAAATATAACAAAAAACACTGATTTTCTGCGCGCCGCGAGTGTACAGCACTTCCGCTTAACAGCGCGTGCAGTGAAGGTCAATGCAGCAGCACACAGCTGGCTGACTGCGGGTGCACATGCACTAATGCTATGCTATATGATACAGTTACTTGATATCTATAACTACCAATAACTTTTAAACTACTTCTCTCATAGCAATTATTTAAATACTCACAGATTACTACTTCAATAATCTTGCCTTCTATATAAATCACTATACAAATAAACTTATTTATACCACTTAAAATTTACTTAATAGCAGAGCGCATGAGTAACACAGCTGCCTCGTTACTCCATACTCCATACGAGATCATGTGACAAGGGATGGGAGCTTGCCTGGGAATTTTGAAGCTTGTACAAAACCCTCCCCAAAAACCCTGTCATTTCTACTGCAGACACATCAGCCCAAGTTTTCCAAATAGAGCATGGAGACAATTATAACGTGGCAGTTTTTTCTCTCGTGTATCTATTTATTTCCTTAGCAATTTGAGATATTAGCTCATCAGTAAAAAATAAACTAAAGTGTTCAATTGGCTCAGCATCAAAGGCAAGATTCAGTTTTGGACCTACATTCTTGGAAAAGATATATTCTTTGGGTTTCTGGTCAGTTTTGCCTATCAATTTCCATGTATCAGCACACGCAACATTGGCAGCACTTGTGTCGCTTTCACTCTCACTTATGGGCTCCTCAGCACCGGACAGCTCCACATCTATCTCCTCTTCAAATTCATTGTCCACATCGTCATCACTCACTGCATCCAGCTCAGATTGAATCATTAACCTTAATTCTTCCACATGTTCATCACACAACACATCAAACTTTCGTTTTCTATTCCCAGAAGGACCTGGTTTATACGTACTCGAAGCCATTGCAAAATACGGTGCATCCCAGACAGGAACATTTCCTCTGTATGTTGAAATAGTTAAAATAATTTCCAAACAGATGGCAGTATAGGCTGGGTAAAGCTTCCACGAACACTATGATGCCTGTAACATGCTGCCAGAAGCGTTACTTCTTGCAACTAAGACGAGAAAACGTGAAGCACTTTGATGTCGATCATATGTACAGGCATTGCTGTCGTGTTGATCATATATTGACATACGACCGCAAAGGGTTAATGGTTAGTCAACAGCTTACTATGAAAGGGTGATGCGATTATGCATTGTGCAGTCTTTGTCAATTTGCCTTATAAAAGGAAATATTGGTACCAAAATACAATTTCCAGACAAACTCTTTGCTTTCTTTTGTGATAAAAGACAGCATATCACAGAAGTCATAGATGAGTGTGAGTCTATTGAAAACAATGCTAGTGAATGTGATGGTGAATTGCTTACTGAATCTTTGGTTACCCTTCCTCAGCCTTCAAACAAAGAGTGTGCTATTTCTGACCCACCTTAAGTCGTCATCCTAAACAGAGTGTTAAATATAAAATTATGAACCAGTAAAATTGGGAGTATAGATGCAACTAGTTGTACTTTGATCGCAATCACGGTGGAGCTTTTTGCAAATTGTGTGAAATGCATTTAAAGAATTATATTGAAGCTGCACGAAAAACAGGGGGAGGGTTCATTTCTATACTTTTCACTAACCTTAGTAAAGCTACTGAAAACATAGGAAAACGAAAGGTATGTAGCATCACAAAAACATACAAAAACCATTGCACTTAAAAACTGTAAATTAGAGGGATTAATCATGTTCAGATAGTAAAACAAAATTAAATGAAAAAGCGTAAAATTACCAAGCACTGTCATCTTTAGTTGAAAGTGTTTCCTTAGTAAGGAAGAAATTTCCCACACAACAAAATATGAGCTTATAATTCATAAGATACATACAGTATTACCCCGCTTTTACGCCCCCTCTCTTTGTTTTCCCGCCATTTACAACAATTTTTAAGGTCCCTTCAATCTTCCAATACTCACAATGTATTAGAATCCTGGCATTTACGTTTGTGAAATTTTAATTTCCCACTGTTTACACCATATCCCATTGAGTTCTAACAAAGCAATATGGCATTAGACCATACGATCATTGGTCATGACCAAGTTATGACAATCAAAGAACCTTGGTATCGATCGTTGGCCATAGTCACTTGTGACATCTGTGGGTGTGGTAATGCTGGAGACGCCAATATTTGCGCTATCTTGTGTTACTGGTTGCAATTCAGTTCCAAGTTATCACAGTCACAGAAATGGAGAAGAAAAGGAAGAGGAAGTATTTTTCCATTGAAGAAAAACTTCAAATTCTGGAAAAAGCTGACTCCTTTTGTGGAACACACAATCAGTGAAGTGCTGTTATGGGAGAAGGCACTTCATGTGGCAGCTATGCTGGGAATAGACGATTTTACTGTGTCGAATGGGTGGTTGGACTGCTTCAGGAAACGTTACAATGTAGCATACAGAAACGTTACAATGTAGCATACAAAACTGTGTGTGGCAAGTCTGCTTCCGTCTGGATGATAGTGTTGAGCAGTGGATCAATGGAAAGCTTCCAGAACTGTTAAAGAATTATGATCCTAAGGACGTATTCAGCATAGGTGAAACTGTGTTGCTTTTTAACTTTCTGCTCAACAAGACACTGGCATTTAAAGGAGACAAATGTCATGGTGGTAAGCACAGCAAATTGAGGCTTACTGCTATGTTGGGAGCCAATGCAGATGGCTCTGAAAGGCTTCAATGATTTGTAATTTGTAAATCAAGAAAACCTCGATGCTTCAAAAATGTCTGTTCCCTGCCCACATCATATGTTGCCAATAAGAAGGCGTGGATGACCTCCAATATATTCTGGAAGCAGCTTTCTGCACTTGATGCCAGAATGGGTGCACAGAACAGGAAGATTCTACTCTTCATTGACCGCTGTCCTGCTCATCCTGTTGACGTGCATTTGAGAAATGTGCAGTTGGAGTTCCTGCCAGCAAACTGCATCAATAAACTGCAACCCCTACAGAAAGCCTACAGAAAGAGTGTGGTGTAGCACATACTGAATGCAATGGATGCTAGTAAAGATCTTTCTGCCTTCAAAATTTCTGTGTTTGATGCCCTCCACTACATTGCAAAAGCATGGAAAGACGACATGCAATCTACAGTTGCCAACTGCTTTCGCACAGGAGGGTATTTCAAAACGGAAAATGTGCAACCTGAAGAAGAGGAAGAAGATATCAACTCCCTTTTGACCACATGGGATGCTTTGCAGCCAGACTGTAGTGTTGAGGACTTCATGGCAGTTGACGAAGCACTGGTAACCACCGAGGAGAAGTCCTTGGAAGATTTTGTTAATCAGCATACTGCAATGGGCTCAGACAGCATTGATGATGAAAATAACAGTGTGGTGCCAACAAGTGCTGAGGCGAGTGCAGCGAAAATATCTTTCATTGGTAGAAGGGGGTGAAAAAAACTTTGAAAAACTTTATGAACCTGAAAACCAAGTAGAGGAAGCTAGATAAAAAATATCAAAACAAAAATCAATTTTGGACTACTTCAAGAAGAGTTGGATGTTCTTGATTGAACTTTATAATAGTTAAATAAATAAAGTGATCCATGTTCAACAGTTAAGTTTCCTATCATTATTGCAAAAAATAAATCTTTTGGTTCTTCTACTGACAAAATGCAAAATTTTTAATGTGTGGTGTATGTAACTATAATAAATCCATACCCTTTCACCAGTAGCAAAATAATAAAACTGGTTACTCGTTAATGATACCTATGTGCCATGTTACTATCTGAATAAGCAGTGAAAAGGTAAGTGTTTTACAAAGTGCAATACATTTCAGTCAATGTTTTTATGACCATTGCATATTACAAAATTGTTGAGTTGTTGCCCATTTCCCCCAATTTACACTTTCCCCGTTTTACACCACCTTTCCTCTAGTCCCCCTGAAAAGTGTAAAAGAGGGGTTATACTGTAGTACTAAAATGTGACAGATCAAGATGAAACAGTTTTTCATAATAAATCTTTTCGCTGATGGTAGACAAATCTCACAAATGTTTGTAACCAAAGTAAAATGCTGTTATCTAATTCGTTATGTTGTGCCATCTCCATCTTTGAAGTGAAAGAAAAGTTTTTATGTGTGGTTAAATTGAAGAGTACTACAGCTGAATCTATATTTACAGCAATTAATAATGAACTAAAGAAATTAAAAACTTTCTTATGACAAATTAGTAACAAGCTCTTTCGATTGTGCTTCTGATTTTAGTAGTTCCATCATTGAGGTCTGCACGCTATTAGAGAAAAGGGGCATGATTTGCCATACATTCAGTAAAAAGCACATGTTTTGTTGATTTCTGCCACCAGCATAGGAATAAACACACTATAATAAAATGCACTTTACATATTGTTAAGGACCTTAATAAACTTTTTCATGCTTCTAAACAAGAAAATAGATTGAATGAAATTCAGTGTGCTTAAGAACAACCTGTTGACAACTTCTATTTGAGTGCCTATTGCACAGTTCATGCTATATTCCTATGCTACAAGTCCATGATGATGGCATGTGAATATATGCACAAGGATGGTTTAGATTTAGCAATTACGGCAGGAGGAATCTTGTTAGAAATGATGAGTTGCAAGCTTAGTGATTTTGGATGATGTATTAAATGCCATTTCAAACTTAAGTTTTGCAAAAACAACCCTTCATAATTTCATAATTCTCATTACTTGTTTCTGAAACTCTGAAACATTTATGACACATCAGCTACGTTTGTTGCAATTGTGATGATCATAATGCAGAAAATGAAACACTAAATAAAATTTAAAAACTACAAGTGAATGGAAAAGAAGTTGAATGTGTGGTATTCACAGAAGACAAACTATGAAAAATATAAGGAAATTAGTGAAAAGTATGACTAATGAAACTGAACAAAGGTTTAATAACAAAGCTGTTGAAGTGATGGAACTAAGTACATCTGTAAAATTGAGATTAGAATTATGAGGTACTACCCAAAAGTTTCTGAAATTCATTAGTGCATGCCCAAATGGTAGTATGAGGAAATGGTGCTAGGTGACACGTCATATATTTCTTGTGAATTATTGTACAAAGGAGGATCACTCAGAGTGAATGCATTTAGTAATCATAAGTGTATTTCCATTCTTGTGTATTGCTTATATTGTGATTTTAAAATGACAGAAGTGAGAGAGCAGTCCATCTGATAAGACTTTGTTTCAAACATGGGAAAACTGCTGCAGAAATGCAGAAAATGTTAACATTTGTAGGTGATACTTTAGGCCAGATCCAAACCTACAAGTGGTTCAAGTACTTTAAAAATGGCAGAGCATCAGTTAATAGCAGAGATCATTCTCGATGGCCATCAACTGTCATTACAACTGAAAATGGAGTGTGAAGGGATTATTATTATTCCCTTGTGGTATGACAGTAAATGCATTGTATTCTGATGACTTGAGGTGATTGAGAGAGAACATGAGAAAACATCCAGAAATGTTACACAAGGCAATTGGTTTCTCCATGAAAACAATGCAAAGCTATTTATATATAGCTTTTACCATGCAAGAATTCCTGAAGAAAAACAAAATGACAGTTGTCAGATGACTGTTATCCGGGGGCCAGATTTAGCCCTATGCGACTCTGTTTTCTTTTCCAAGATGAATGTAAAGTTGAAAGTTTGAAGATTTGAGACAGTTAGGAAAATCAGGCAAAATTACAGTAGGCACTTAATTAGGTCTTTTTGTTTGGGTGAGACCATCCGCATTTCATTATAGAATTATGATGTTAGATCTTCTATTAATATAATGTTTTGGTTCTCGAGAAGTAGTCCCCGCCCGGAGATCCTAATGGGGACTATTTTAACTCTGGAACATTTTACCCCTCAAGTCATATTTCATAAATATTGAAGAGACTTAGCAGTAATAGTAACCGCTTTTAAGAGAGCACCATATTTTTATGTTTTGGCAGTTACATCACTCTCTCACAACCCCCAGAATTTCTGGAGGACCACACCTGTCGTTGGTTTACGGGTCTCACCAACCTGACCGGGAGAATTATCAAAATAAATTCACTGACCATATCCTCTGATTACCAATCAGAGGACGTATTACATGCCATGACAGGTCAGCATGTTAGGGGTTAAGATTTTATAGAGAAATGGAGAGGTTGGAAAAATAAAGACTCCCTAGCCCTCGGGAACCCTAATAGCATCGGGGCCGGAAGAGAACAAGAGATGACCAAGGTAAGGTCAGGTAGAAAAGCTACAGTGAGGAGCAAAACACCAGTAAGTGGAAGTAATGTTCTACTCAGCCTGGGTACCTTGTGGTCGCCATTCACATATCCCCTAGACGGAGACCCCTGAGTAACAAATATCTGTGTTATACTCATTATGTTTAGTGAACAGTTCCATATCTAACACTAACACAGGGAATATAACGTGTCAGGTGATAGTTACTTACACAACTTGATTAAGCAATTCCACAGTGATCATCAGGAATGAAAATCAGTTCTACAACTTACACTAAAACGGAATACGGAGACTATTTAATAGAAATACATATTTATTTATTTATTTATTTCAACCATAAAACATATACATGTTGTGGTTGTGTCACTAAAAAAACTACTTACAAAATATAGTACTTACATACATAATATTCATAGGCACAATCTATCTACAAACCCTCATCTAAAACTCACGCTTACATCCTTAGATCTGCATTTACCTCAACAATGCAAAAACTCATCAGTTGAATAATAACACTTTTCCATCAAAAATTGCTTGAGATGTTTTTTGAAACGGTGAATGGAATTTATATTTTTTACTTCAATGGGTAATTTGTTGTAATATTTAATGCCTCTGTAGTAAAAACTATTTTCAAACAATTTTTTGATATGTGGGGTTAGATGTAATTTAGTTTTTTCTCTTGTGTTATGACAGTGAATTTCAGAATTGGTGGTAAAATCTTTGATGTGTGTTTGCACTAGTACAATTGTTTCATATAAGTATATACAGGGCAATGGCAAAATGTTTAGTTCTTTAAAGAATGGTTTGCAGCTGACAATAAAAGGTAAACTGAGAATAATTCTAATGACCCTTTTTTGTAATTTGAATATTTTAATAGCTTCGCTACTATTTCCCCACAAGGATATTCCGTATGAAATTAAGGAGTGAAATTTGGAGAAATACATGACCCTAAGTGTATTTTTGCTCACTGAGTGTTTCAAAATGTTAATTTGGAAGCAGATTTGACCTAGTTTTTTAATTAATTCATTAATATGAGGTTTCCAACTGAGATTCTCATCAATATATAATCCTAAAAATTTTGACTTATTTGAAAATTTTATATTTGTTCCTTCTAGCTGTATGGTAGGAAAGTTTAATGATTTGTTGTTTATGTGATGAAATCCTACAGCTAAACACTTCTCCTTATTTAGACATAGACTATTTTCATTAAACCAAGAAGCTGTGTGTAATGTGACTGCGTTAATATTTATTTTTAAAGTGTCATCATTTTTTCCTGATGTTAGTATACTGGTATCATCTGCAAATATTAAGTATTTTATACTGTTATTTTGATTGTTATCAACAAGATCATTTATATATAAAAGAAACAATAATGGGCCTAAGACTGAACCTTGCGGAACTCCGCAATCAATTGTGTGTTCCTCTGATAAAACAGATTTCAGCTCCTTTGTGCAATCATTAAAAGTCATAGTCTTTGTACAAATTAATCTGATGACTTGCCTTGGTGGTTTTGTGCAATAAAAGCCTTCATGTGTTTCATCCTTAATACCATCATTACCCTGGAAGAATTAAAACAAAATATCCACCCGGAAAATGCCAGCATTTCCCAATGTGAACCACGGTAAGTGAGGACAGCTTCCGAAAGAGGTACCAAAAATGTATGTATGGACGACGGTGATCAGCATCGCCCTTCACAAAGTTGGTCAGCAAAGCCTTTAAAAGTAGTCTCAAAAATGTTGTATGGTTTCATCCGCACCTTCCCATGACCGTGGCAGATGGCAACGAGCGCAGAGGATGCAGAGAGGCCAAACACTGCACAGACTGTTCTGAGGTGTTTTGCTCTCCCAGTACTTACTAATTAGCTGTTATTACAAGTATTAATTCACATTTTTAATTTGAAATTGACTGTAGTTACAATGTGTGGTTGAAATAAGTAATTTGATAGAACAAAGACAGAGGAAAGGATAAGACAAAGAAAATGGGGCTGGGGGGATGGAATTCTCTATCTTAGTGCTTATAATAGTATTAGCTCTGTAAACATTCTGCTACATGGTCACCACTGGTGTTTAACTTTAGTTACTTTGCATATATCACAGCATCATGGGAACATATAATTGTTGGCATGCAAAACTTTAGTTCATTTCATGGTATAGTCCTAAACGTTATATTCACTGACGATCCCTGTACTATACCATGAACTAGTATGGTTGTTTTGTTTACTCCACTTACAACAGTTTTTAATTATGAATATTTATTTATTTATTTAATTTATTTATCCATAAAAAAGATGAATGGTATAAAAATATACATATAATTAAAAACATTTATTTTAACAAATAAGACATCTATTAATTCATTGCTAGTGTAAAAGCATAAATACAGGAATTACAATGCAAAAGATCTTATTCCATTAATTATTTAGGGAAGAATGCAAGGTTTAAAAAGTTTTTTTGTTATTTTTATTGCCAAAAGTATAACATTGTTTCAAAGAGTAAATCATTACCTATTAATCCAATAAACGATAAAATAATTCTGCATGTCTTACTCATAATTTTAAATGATTTTAGTTACTTTATGACCTTTAATACTAACTGCAATGGTGGTGGTGGTGGTGGTGGTGGTGGTGGTGGTGGTGGCAGCGGCGGCGGCGATAGTGGCGGCAGTGGTGGTGGTGGTGCAATGGAAACCCAATGTGAAGTGTTTCATCTAATCCTTAATCCATTTATTAGTCAATCAATATGCCTGCAAGAAAGAAATTGGGGAAAAAAGACAAATTTATCTTTTTATAATTACCTTCTTTCACTTTTTTCATTTTTGGCACATTCCTTTGTTGTAAGTAAGCTCTTTCATAGATATTATTTTATGTTTATTTTATAAGTTTGCGAGAAATATTCTTAAAAACCTTTAGAAACAGTCACAGATAGCTAAGTAAACTTATGGCTCTGGGTTGATAAATATTGTGACCATGGCTGCTACTGCACATCAGAGGGAGCCAAAATCTACTACCTCACACCACTGGGCAGACGTACATCACAAAAAAGTGGGCCAAGGTCAAGTTATTTCACTCCACTGTGCAGCGAGTAAACAACAATAAGCAGCAGAACAAAGTGTTTCTAGATTGCGAACTTTCTACTGCCACCTTGTTTGTGAGAGGTTTGAGAAAAGGTTAATTTCTAGAAAAGTCTGCTATGTCATTTTCGTCTATATAAGCGAGGCAAGACAGTGAAAGAGTCAGTTTTTGTGATGGAGTCATAAGTATTGAGAGAGAGAGAGAGAGAGAGAGTGTGTACAGTCACTGAGAGCAGTTTGTGGGTGTCATCAGGGACAGTTTTAGGACATTTAATATCGTGCCAGAGGTGTTATGTGAAGCGGTTTTGGTGAGTGTTATCATCGAAGCCAGCTGTTACACAGAGAGAAGAGAAAGACTGAAGTATGTTTCATGGTTATGAGAAGATTGAAGAGCTGCGAGTTATACGGTCACAAAGAACTGCAGACTGTGTTAACGATAAAACAAATCTGTTAAATTGAAAAATATGTTGATATTTCTAAACACATTCTGCTCCAACTTGTAGTTAGGTTAATCACAGGAGTAGTTTCAGAGAGAGTTCTGTCCATCATTCAGCTGTTGATCGACTGGTTCAACATCAGGTAACTATCTCCCCATTCTCTCATTGCTTAGTATGCTGTTCTTCCTATTGTCTAGTTGTAACACATCATCTATGATTGCTATGCCGAAATTCATCAGCCGATCTCGATTCTTAATGATGTAAATATTTTCCCACACTGTTAACTCCCAATAATTTTTTGCTAGTTTTAAAAGTTGGATATTTAGGTTGATATTATAAGTATGATTGCAAGACCAAAAGTGGTGAGCTATGGCTGATTTATCTGTTACTTTGTATTTGATGTTTCTGACATGTTTCTTCATTCTGATATTAAAGAAAACTGTATTTTTGAGCTTCAGTTTTAGAAAAGAAAATAAAGTGGCAGAATAAGTAACTGGACTTGGTCATGTCACAATATTCAGTAGAGTCATTCAATACAATCTGCAGTTAAAGGAAATGTCATTGAACTGGTCTTCTTTGAGTGCAATATTTAGTTTAGTATAAGTCAACAGGCAAAGTCAGAGAAGTACATGGGAACGTTGTTCATCTCTCTTTAACATTGAGCATACGCCACTTTTAAACCTTTTCATTTTTTGTTTTTTTTTTTTTTTATTTTTTATTTATTTATTTTTTTTTTTTTTTGAGAGAGAGAGAGATTATCATTAATACTTACCATGTCCGCTGTTAATAAAGCATGCAGAGAGAAAATAATCTTTGAGGGTCAACAATTACCAGAAACAAAGGAAGCAAAGTATTTAGGAGTTGCATTTCATACCAAACTTACATGGAACAAACAAATAGAAAATGTAATACAAAGAGCAGAGAGGCACCTTTCGCTGTTAAAACGTCTAACAGGAATGAAGTGGGGATGTTTCAGAGCAACTCTTAACACAACATACAATGTATATATAAAGCCATTATTTACTTACTGCAGCCAAGTTCTTGTAACAGGAAATACAAAAAAAATTCAGATCTTTCAAAACCAAAGTCTGAGACTAATTACAGGTGCTATCAAAACCACACCAATAGCAGCTATGGAAACACTAACCAACCAATACCCCATTGATTATGAAATTGAAAAAGCGGCTCTTATTCAACACGAAAAGTTGATCAGACTCCTGTTCAATACATGACACAAGAGAAATTTTACACATACACTAAAGACTCAGGAGAGCTTTCTTTCCAAAATTTGAGACATCAAGAAGAATGTATACCTTCCTAATTCAAAGGAAAACTTCATATCTAAAGTCAATCCGACACAAACATTAGACATCACATATTATTTACACCTGACGGAAGAAGTTAAGAAAAGTGATACTCCAACTAGTGTTCTAAAATTATTGGCATTAGAGACAATCCATACTAGATTTCCAGAACACGAATGGCTCCATATTTATACTGATGTATCATTGATATCCGACCGAGATGGGGCAGGGGCTGGAGTCACGTATCACATCTTTTCCTATTACAAATCTTTAAGTTGTGGAACTACAAACTTTGATGGAGAAATTGAAACAATTCGAATGGCCCTACAAAATCTTTTTTATAGAATTTCACATTTTCATCAAGCATTTATTCTCTCAGATTCCAGGGCGGCAATTATAATAATTACTTCCAAGTTTTCACCAAAAAACCAAACAATTATAGAATGTTGGAAAATCTTTACCCATCTAACCACAATTCAGAAACACCTAGTCTTCCAATGGATACCAGCTCACTGTGGACTGAGTGGTAACGAGAAAGCTGATTTTCTTGCAAAAAAAGGGTACCAGCAGTGTACAGAAATCTACAGCTAATCTACCATTTTATGCAGCTAAAAGATTAGTCAACTCTGAATTTAAAAAAAAATTATTGCAAAATATTACTATGAAAAATCAAAAAATAAAAGATGGGAACTACCAAACATTCAGACAGTAATTCCTGAGTATCCTTGAAAAATGGCAGTTGCAACCTTCAGGTTGATTACAGGACATGATTTTCTGGCAAAACATTTAAACAGAATTGGGATATATTCTTCACCACTCTGTCCTCTATGTGATCTGCAAGAGGAACTGGACCGAGACCACCTTCAAATATGCCCGGCCACTTCTAGCACCCCATCCATCAGTGAAAAATATTGGAGAGCAAGAGGATTAATGACTTCATTGTCAGAAATCCAGCATTAGCTAGCAAATTAATTAGGTCTCAAAAGAGGACTTCCAGATGACGTTCAGTACTTATAATAAGAGCTGGGAGTGGTGCATACACCCATAAAAGGATTTTTTAATGTAAAAGAGAGAACATGGGATTCAGTTATGGTGTAAACCCATTTATTGAGGTATTTCAGGAACTTTTGGGCAGCACTTTGTATTATGACTAATCTAGCAGCATTTTGAGTAGGCAATATATATTTTACAAATGACTGTGTAGTCTGCTGCGCATATCTCCTTACCTATTTGGTGGCTAGGCATATGTACTAAGCAACCATTGTGCTCTTTGGTATCCAGGATTCTGAATGAAGTCCCATCAATAACAAGGGAATGGATTATTCCACTCATGACTACATTAATGCAAAGGTAAGAAATAGATTGTCTCCAGAGACAATTAAAAAACTAGTGTCAGTGCAATGTAATTTAAGTTGCAGTAAGTCTCCTGTGGACATGAAACAATCATGAAAAACATCTCTTTCATTAATGGATGAGGAGTTGGCAGCATAGTGCTACATGTTGTTTGACATGAAGTGATTACCGATAGTTGTCTTCTTTCCAAATGTAAGAAGATTAATTTGTTTCAGCAACAAGAATGTATTATATTTATGTTGATTTATTTTGGTAAGTAAAAATATTAACATTTAACTAAGGCACTTATAAAATAACTACATAAGTACAGTTCTTGTTCTTTTCATACATGGATTGCATCAATCCAACCAATTATACCATTTGGAGCATGCATTCAATGGTTTTAAACCATCTATTTGTTTAAAACAAAATATACTTTGTTTTAAACCAACAATGCAGTTCTGTTCACATTTACTGTTAATTCATATCAAACTTTTCATTACTATAATTCATATTAATTAAATAAAAATGCAGTATACTTGTGCCTCAGTATTCTGTAGCTACCAATTATTAATGTAGCCCAACTGCCCAAATTTCCTTTCATGCATCTATAGTGGGGAGAGAGATGAGGGGAGCATGTTTGTTCATATCTAGAGTATGCTTGTGAGATACATCTTTAAGTGAATTTCATCTCTTGAGGTGGATTCCACATACCCACCTGAAAACTTCCTTCTCTGACAACATACTTCAGGTATACAGAGTTGATATTAGTATCAACTGCTGTATAGCTTTTTCAGCAAGACATTATGTTGCCAAGTTACAGCTGGAATACCACACATTTTCAAGAAAACATCAAAAGATAAGACTATATATACTTGTTTAAAACATTTTAACCCTATTGTATTTACAGTTTTAGTGTGGTGCAATATTGATCTTACAAAAGCTCTTTAATACTAGTTCATTGGGCAAACAGGATCACCTCCATGTCCTATGTGGCACCATAAAGTGACTGGAAAAAGAGCATAGTTCAGTCTTCCCTAAAATGACAGTAGAGCTAGCCACTGAAAACCTTGAACAACTCCACTCCCTCACTTCCCTATTCTTCCCCACATTGTTATCAAATCTGTCTGCTGAAAGAATTTTCTTTAGTTATAATGAGCAACAAAATAAATATAATATTTAAATATGTTTTTGTATGTATGTCTGTTTACAGTCTGTAACCAATGAGAATGTGACACAAGAAGAGCTAGGGGGAGCAAAAGCTCATACTACAATGTCAGGAGTGGCACACAGAGCATTTCAGAATGATGTGAATGCTCTCCTTCAGCTTAGAAACTTCATGAGCTTCTTGCCATTGTCAAACAAGGATCCCCCACCCATCAGGGTCTGTGATGATCTATGGTATTATTTTGAATTTTGTCTATAGGGAAATAGAACTTTTGTGTTTTATTATTCATAGTTTCCTCAGTAACCAGTTGATTAGTAAATCTCATTCAGTATAATTAAAAATAAATTAAGACATCTTTTTGTTCTTTCTTTTTTTACTGCAAATGTATTATTTTAATGATCAGTTGTGAAATAAATACGACGCACACTTGTATGTGATGGAAGATCATTACATATGTTATTATAACTAGGGCTTGGATTTTTGTAACAAGCCATATATTTATCCTGGCTTATTTTTCCATGTCTAAATTAATTTAAGCATGTTTCTAACATTTATGAACACAATGAATCAGCTTTTATTGGTCATATAAGTGCATGTTCATATTTTAGTGTTAGGTCATATTTTAGCCAAATATATGAATAAGTGCATACTTATAGTCATATTTTATGTAGTGTTTAACACTTCAGATATTTTGGGGGACTTGGTTTTGATGCTGCAAGGTACTGTTGGATAAACTACAGTGAGATCAAGAAGATTTTCAATAATTTTGACAAAATTTTTTCATCTTCAATAAAAAGTGTACAACAATTGTTTTCATTCGCCATGTCAACAAACTTAGCATACATAAAAGCAAATTTCTCTTTAACCTCTTGAGCGATGGCCATTTAAAACGTCCGCGAGCCGAGAACTGCTACCCAATATCCAGCGCAGGGCATTTAAAGTGCGTCGTATATACACAGCTGTATTTTGTGTAAATATTAAGTTATTTTAATGAAACAAAAACTGGTATAAAACTCGTTATTTGCAGTATAAATGTACGTCATCAGCAAAGTTGAGTTGTATTTACAAAATGTTGAAATGGCACAATTTTGTTTCACTGTGGTGAAAAGTCAACTTTGCTCTGTCGAACGCATCTAATATTAGTTCTCGGAAAGAAACAGTAAAGAAACACCCATTGTATGTGTGCCTTATGCGTCAGCATACCGTGTAATAAAGCGCTACTGTATGCGTGGTCTCTTGAGTCATCAGAATAGATCAACATTGCAACTTTTGCTTACACGAGTTTCGTAACTTAGTAGAGTCCGTGTCTTTCTTTGTTGAAATACATACGTATACTTTCCTGCTTGTAGCTGAAGGGAGAAGTGGTATAAAAAGGTGTTTTTGCACCAACTGGATATAACCATATACAATTGTTTGGTAATTTGGAGAGCTCTCTAAACCCACACAGGACAATGACCGACCTTGATTTCCGACTATAAATAGCTCGCAGCCTAATTGAACAATACCACGTTGGGGGTTGAAAATCCAAAACCCCTGCACCCCTCATACTTCAAGGAAAACATTATCCTAAAAGGATACCACCAACAGCCCATCTCGAAAGTGTTTCGTGTGCCGCAAGAAGGGAATTCGCAAATGTGGAGATGTACTTACCCTTATGTGTTTATCCCTGTTTTGAGGTAAATCACTGCAGAAAGAACATATTAAGGTAAGCCAATAAAGTATATAGACTTTACTGAAATGTTTCATAAAGGGAAAATTAAAATAAGTTGAGTTGGATAAGGGATAAATAAGGGTTAAATGCTTAAACGCACAGGACGTGTATACACGTCCATATCGCTCATCCGTCATTTTAAATGGACGTGATTTCACGTCCATATCCCTCAAGAGGTTAATAACTCTCACCTTGAAACTGTGGACATGAAATTGTGTGGTGCATTAAGCATTGTTACGGGAACCGAAAGAGTGTTATTGAGAGCTCAGGTCCAAATAGTTGACAAGATTAGGAAAAATTTACATTGTGTGCTTGAAAGAAATCCTGCATATACAATATTGTGTAAAATTGGTGACATTCTTTTAGAGGTCTGCACGGGCTCAGGCCAAGCCCTTGGGCCTAGGCCCGGCCCACGGGCCGGTTTTGCGCCTAATTTGAAAAATGTTTGTTGGGCTCGGGCCCGGGCTTGAAAATTAAGAGATACAAAATAATGTATTACATATTTTTCCAAGAATAGCACAATTATCACAGCATTCCTTTAATAGGAATTCTATATGATTATTCTGTTGAAAGGTTTCAAATAATAGTAATAATAACAATAACAACAACAATAATAATAATTATGTCATCATAATAAATTTAAATAATCGGGCCGGGGTCGGGCCCTGGCACTACAACCTCTTCTCGGGCCCTAGCTGTCGATGGGCCCTTAAACAATACTCACTCACTCTTCTCGGGCTCGGGCCAGGCTGGGCCGAACCTAAGAATGTCGGCCTGTGCAGGCCTCTACATTCTTTGTGACAAACAAGCAGATGCAGATGAAGATGAACCAGAACCTTCTGCTAATGGTTTTCATTACTTCAAGTTTGTGTCCATTGCATCTTGTGATGCAGAAAGAAGTTTCTTCGAGTATAAGTCAACAATATCTGTTATAGCCAACAAGAGGTCCAGAATAATGTGTGAAGGTTGTGAGATCTTCTTTATTATAAATCAGTTCAAAGCTTGTGATATTCAAAAATTCTTCCTGTAGAATCCACTTTTTCATAACCTCTCTTGGAATGGGCATTGAAATCCCCAATTATGACTGTTTTATTTAATTGGTCAATAAGTGAGAGATCTGGTTCATTCCTGGGAGGATCGTAAATACTGTATAAATGTAAATGTGTTTTGTTGTCCCAAAACTTTAGCTGCATTATCCATTTCTTTAACAATTTGAAAGGAGGATTTAATATCCTTTTTGACTTCAACTAATATTCCACTACTTATCTTCTACTTTTGTGTAGTAGGTTTAGTAAAAATCCAGTAAAATTATTTAAGGCAATCATTTGTTGGATTTGCTTTTTGAATGAAAAGTATATCTATGTTATTGTGAAATGCAATTTTATTGAGCTCTATTCTTTTTGCTTGTGTGAGACCACCTGCCTTCCATTGAAGAATTTTGATGTTAGATCTCCTATTAATATTATGTTTGGGTTCTCGAGATGTAGTACCCGACTGGAGATCCAAATGGAAGACTATTTTAACTCTGGAATATTTTACTCCTCAAGTCGTATTTCATAATTCATAATGGAATGCTATATTAGAGGGCTGTACGTGCTCGGGCCAAGCCTTTGGGCCTAATTTGAAAAATTCTTGTCGGCCAGGCTCAGCCTTGAAAATTAAGGGAATACACAACTGAAAATGGATTTTCTAAAGTTTTCAGCCAAGTTAGCTGAAGATTTATTTTCAATGTTGTCTTATATCAGCATTAGAGGATTTTGAATTTTTGTGTGATACATAATTTAATTTCTGAGCTATGAAATGTTGAATCCAGATTTTATTATGTTATGCCAAATGCTCTACACGTTAAAATTTTAAAAAAATTGCCTGTTTTTAAAGCTCTACTATATTTATCTGATTATAATGCACAAATCTGCCATATAAATTTGTTTTATTAGCATTAGTTCAAAAGCCAATAATTTTTAAATTCTGTGGTTTGAAATTTCTAGTTTTAAGTTTCATAAGCTATAAGTTTTTTTAATAACTCAAAACCATTCAAAAGAAAAAAGTATATGACAGATTTACTTGTTTGTGTTTTGGGAATGACAAATTTATAAAGAATTGGATGAAAACTGCATCATGTGTAACATTTTCAAAATGTGAATATGGTGAAAAAGTAATTTTCAAAAACCTTAAATTTTAAAATGAAAAGCATTGTTATTCTGTATTTTTAGGGTACATTATGCAACTATAAGTTTTTGTAATATAAAAATTCAAAACATTTTGAATTTATGGTCCCTGGTATTTTTAGAGCCATTGAATACAAATGTAAATTTTTGAGATTTGCACTAAGTTTCAGTGGTGCTTTCCCTTAGGAGGCAAAAAATAATTTATCATATTTCTTGGTCACCAATGTTGAAATGCTGAGAGTAGCACAATAATTGCAGCATTTCTTTACTAGGAATTCTAAATGACTATACTGCTGACACGTTTTAGATGCTGCTGCTGATGCTAGTCAAAGCACAGAATGAGAAAAGTTTGCAACTATATTTATTTCTCACTACTTGGTTGCAATTCAATCCGTTCGCTCATTCCACGTATAAAATCTTACACTCTATCTCGAACCCAAGGTGTATTTGATTTTTTTGTACTGCTAATAACACATGTTTCCTCCTGCTCTGTAAAGTGTAAATGCAGCATTGATTTTTATGCTTATACAATTACAGCTTGTTGTTCTTGTTTTGTGGCTGACGCGTATATATTACGTCATTCTTCTGACTTCTGTACAGTTCATATTTCCTTTCTAGTAAAATTTGGCTAGTGAAACATATTTCTTCAACTCAGTAGTATGCGAGTTTATCTGATAATGTACACATGCATATACAAATACATAAGTTATTTCACTGGTAATTAACCAGTGCACATCAGCTAAATGAACGCTGAAGAAATCAGGACTAGATTGCAATGAGGGGAATATCTCTTAATGGAAAACACACTTAAAAGTGACATTTGGAAGAAGTTTCGAGAAATACAAAATTGTGACAGTCACAAAAAAATTGGTGCAGTTCAGTGTAGGAAGTGCCATACTATCTTATGCTACTCTGCTTCAAAAACAGGAAGGTCTTAATTAAACTGACATTCGTGTATAACTTCCACTGAGCAAAGTAAAATTCAGAGCTTTTTTGTGTGGTCTCAGTCTCGGCTTCCCCAAACGTCTAAAGATGAAGTAACTAAAGCACATGTTTCTCTTTGTTGCAGAGACTTAAGACCTTTTGATATTGTAAAAGGTGCAGGATTCCTGGAGTACTCTCAGATTTTGATTAAAATTGGTGCTAAATATGGTAGTGTGAATGCAAAATACTTGCTGCCCCATCCTACTATGGTATCTCACAGCGCAATGAAAGAAGCTGAAATATTGTGAAAATCACTCATTCCTACAGTGCAAATGATGGTGGATAGAAGAGAATGTGCCGCCGCAACAGATATGTGGACTGGGGAATACAAACATATTTCATATATAACTCTCACTGTTCATTTTGTTGACGCAAATTGGACTTTTTGCAGTGAAGTGCTTTTTACAGTAGAATTTATGCATGATCGCAAAACAGCAGCAAACGTAAGATTAGAACTCAACAAAAAATTAACGTCGCTGGGGTTGAGACAAGGCTGCTTGTCTCGATTTGTCTTTGTAACAGACCAGGGTAGTGACATAGGGAGTGCCCTTCTGAGCTTCACCAGATTAAACTGTTCTCATCTGCTGAATATAGTACAGAGAAATACATTAAAAAAAGAGCTTTTGGAGCAATGACTTTCACATGTAGAAATATTGACAAACCAGATTAAGGAAGTGGTGAGATACATGAAACACACAGGACTAATGCAACATTTGAAAACTACCCTTCATCAAGAAACTGAAACTAGATGGTACAGTAGGGTTGACATGTACAAGTCATTTGATGCAAATTACAATGATATTGAAAATATTCTAACAGAATGACAAGAGAAAGAAAGAATGCCACATGTTCAGCAAGATACACTGAAAATACTTGTAAACTTTCTAGAACCATTCAAGGAAGCTTCTCTCCAGCTAGAGGCCGACATGTATCCCACACTGCCACTTACTTTGCCACTAAGGTGCAGTTTATTAAGACACCTTTCACACTATGATCCCACTGACACAGATGATGCTCTGCAGTTGAAACACATTGCATTAAATCTGCTTGAAGATAACAGTTGTTAACAGTTTCCATATCATTTCTTGTTTTCTATGGCCTAATTTCCATCAGTTAAGAATGCTTCAACACTTGGAGAAAGAAAATATAAAGATGGAAGTGTATTCCTTAATACGTAAGTTGAAAGCTGAAGAACAGACTTTATCATCTCAAGAATCATCTTCTTCAAAACAGACTATACTAACTGAAGATAAACACACCAGTTCTCATGTACCTGTCAAAAGGCAGAAAGTAATGGATTTTACTT
Source organism: Tenodera sinensis (assembly GCA_030765045.1). Taxonomy (NCBI): domain Eukaryota; kingdom Metazoa; phylum Arthropoda; class Insecta; order Mantodea; family Mantidae; genus Tenodera; species Tenodera sinensis. The sequence goes on from JAUKNM010000021.1 coordinate 3,618,640, forward strand.
GCTTTGAAGATGAAGACAATGAAACACAAAGTGAGACTGATGATGGAGTGCTGAAATACTTAAAGCAAAGTTGCAGTTCAGTGAATATAGAAGATCTATTGGAATGGTGGAAAACTCATGCACAAGAATTTCCATGTTTATCAAAGATAGCGAAACAATTTGTGTGTATTCCAGCATCATGTGCGAGTACTGAAAGGAATTTTAGTGCAGCAGTATTAGTTATTCAAGAATATCGAACTAACCTGAGCAGCAAGAGATGGGTTTCCATTCTCTATCTGCACGACAATTTGGGTCATTAAAACATTGTAAGTCCTTAGTCCTAAAACTTATATTATTAATGTTTACTATGATTTAAAACTAGCACAGGCATGCACATATCCATCGTAGAAATAATTATAACTAATTTCTGCTACGGCCAATTGTGGTTAACTTACAACAGATTGACCACTGCGAATTTCACCTTCCTCCCTGCACTCAGGATATTTTGCACAGAGTGTGGAGTCAATATTGTGCATTTGCACTTGACATCAATTTTTGCACTCTTTTAACACTATATTGAACTGACTTATTGCACCTTTAGGAACAATAATTGACACTCATCCTTATACACACCTGCATGTGTCTGTAAAATGCACTTAATTGAGGCAAGGTGCACAAATTTCAAATATTCCACATTCCCTAAAATCCAATTTTTGTTTCAAATACTTACGTTAGCAAATGTTAGGTACTTCCATAAATAACGTGAGTACATTAATATTGCTTTAAAATCATTATATTGCCCCGTTAAACTCTTAGAAACAAACAAATAACCATTTCTCAAACCTGGAAAAAAAAGGTTATTCCAAAGACTTTAACGAGACAATATCATGATCTTAAAACAATATTAATGTACACACATTATTTGTGCAGGTACCCAATGCTAGCGTAAGTATTTGGATGAAAATTGGATTTTAGCAAATATAAAATAATAATAATAATAATTATAATAATAATAATTATAATAATTATAATAATAATAATAATAATAATAATAATAATAATAATAATAATAATAATAATAATAATAACAATAACAATAAGAACAACAACAACAACAATAACAGTCATAATAGTAATGATAATATCAATAAGTGCAGCATAATTTTGTTTAAAAGAAAACTACACAATCGAGCTCAGGTTGGGCTTGGGCCTATGAATAATTCTCAGGCTCGGACTTGGTTGATGCCAGGCCGGGTCTAAGAAAGTCGGCCTGTGCAGACCTCTATGCTATATAGCAGTAAAAGTAACTGCTTTTTAGAGAGCACCGTGTTTTTACATTTTGACGGTCACATCATTCTCTGGCAACCCCCAGAATGTCTGGAGGACCACACCTGTCGTTGGTTTATGGGTCTCACCGACCTGACCAGGAGAATTATCAAGATAAATTTACCCACCATATCCTCTGATTAATAATTAGAAGATGCATTACATGCCATTACAGGCCAGCATGTTAGGGGCTAAGAGGCTATTGGAAAATTAGAGAAGTGGAACGATTGTTAAAATAAGACTCCCTAAAATAAAACTCTAAGACTCTAATAGGCTCTAATAGCATCTGGGTCAGAAGAGAACACGATGACCAAGCAGGTGGATAGAAAAGATTGCAGAGAGGAGCAAAACACCAGCAAGTGGAAGTAATGTTCTGCTCAGGTTGGGTACCTTGTGTTTGCCATCCACATATCCTCTAGACAGTGACCGCTGAGGTCAACAATTACCAGAAATAAAGGAAGCAAAATATTTGGAAGTTGTATTTGATACCAAACTTACATGGACCAAACAAATATAAAATGTAATACAAAGAGCAGAAAGGTGCCTTTCACTGTTAAAACGTCTAACAGGAATGAAGTGGGGATGTTCCAGATCACTCTTAGCATGACGTACAATGTATACATAAAGCCATTATTTACTTACTGCGGCGAGATTCTTATAACAGCAAATACAAAAACGGTTCAAATCTTTCAAAACCATAGTCTGAGGCTAATTACACGTGCTATCAAAACCACACAAACACCAAGCATGGAAACACCAACCAACCAATACCCCATTGAACATGAAATAGAAAAAACAGCTCTTATTCAGCACGAAACATTGATCAGACTCCCATTAAATACATGGAGGGGAGGGTAGGGTAGGGTATAAGGGCCCATCGAAACCTAGGTCAATACATGGAACAAGAGAAATTTAACACATGCACTAAAGACTCAGGAGAGCTTTTTTTCCAAAATTCAAGATATCAAGAAGAATGTAGACCTTCCTGATTCAAAGGAAAACTTCAAATACAGAGTGTAAATGAATAACACCACATGAATTTTACTGGTAATAGAGGGTTCATGGACAGTCAATTTGAGATAGGAAACCAATGGTCTACGACGTCAAGTTAATAAGTTATACATATTCAAAGTAATTAGAGATTGTGACCAATAAATCATAAACAGAAAGAATTATCAATTGGAATTGAAATAGTGCTCATTAGCCACTTAGTAAAGCCTGTCTGCTGTCTCTCTGAGGATGCATTTCTAAATTGTAGCATTACCAAAAGTGCTTGAATTGGAGACTTAACATGTGGCTGCATGCCACTGCAATGAATAACAGGTTGTGGTGAGCAGCTACAGAAATACAGGACAGTTCTAAAACATGTGCTTTGGCCGCACAGTTACGCCGACTGACTGTGGACCTGATGAACCCCCGAAATCAAGTTCAAACCCTGAGATAGGTAAAATTGTTTTTTTTTTTTTCCCCTTTCTTTTCCATGTTAAGAGCAATGTTGTGTTTATGCTCTAAAATAGCAAAATACCACCATCATTTGCAATGCACATAGTATTGTTTACTTCTGTTAAATAATTTATTTCCTGATTGTTTCTCCTTCTCCAATTGTGTGCACCACAATGTACAGGTCTAGACATTTGTCCAACTATTCTTCTCTCAAAAGATCACAAAGCCTTTCCATTGTTCATTGTGGTAGACCAAACCTCAGATCCATAGGTTACTACTGGCCTTATTAGCGTTTTATAAACTTTGAGTTTAGTATTACTGGTTATTATTCCATTGGAGAAAATCTTTTTATTTGCATAATAAGCTCATTCCCTGCCTATATTCTTGCTCTTATTGTATCACTCAATTTGTTATCAGATTTAATTAAGGTACCAAGATATGAAATCTGCACTTACTCATTATTTATGTCCTTACCCTTTTTCTGCTTGTATCTACCTATTGTATTGTAATGTTAATATTAATTCAACTTATGTTTATAACAATTCAATTGTATTTAACTCTCTCAAGTGTGTATCAATTATTTAATTGTTTCTAAGCTGCTCCTTAGGCTTAAACCATCTCATTTAAGTGAAACTGAAGCTCTCAGTGTGTACCTACTATTTAGGTCATGCAAGTGTAAATAATAGTTAAACAAACTTGAAACAAAAAGTTTAGACATTAGTTAAACAGAAAATTACGACGCAACACAAATGCTTCTTGTAAATCAAATTAAACTAATGAAAAAAAGAGTGAAAAAGAAATGAAAAAAGAAAGAGAGAGAGAGAAAGAGAGAAAGGAGGTAAGGAACAAAGGGAGGGAGGGAAAGAACGAAGGGAAGGGAGGGAGGGAAGGAGAGAGAGACAGACAGTGAGAGAGAAAGAACATAAGAATAAAATATGGGCTTACGGATATTTGAACCAGCACTTTTAATACGTGCATACCTTTGCGTTGTAGGACCATATCCATTACGCTAAACAGACAGGCCACAGAATTCGCCTGCTTGTTTTGTCATCATGTGTTACAGCTGCAGTGGACATGATCAGTGTCACAATTTCAAGTCACAGTTCTGTAATTTGTAATCATAGACCATAGGTTTCCTATCTCAAATTGATTGCCTATGAACAGTCTATCACCAGTAAAATTCGTGCAGTGTTACTCATTTATGCCCTGTATTAAGTCAATCCAACACAAATATTAGACACCATATTATTTACACGTGACAGAAGAAGTTAAGAAATGTGATACTCCATCTAATGTTCAAAAATTACTGGCATTAGAGACAATCCATACTAGATTTCTGGAACAATAATGCTCCATATTTGTACTGATGGATCACTGATATCAAATCGAGATGGAGCAGGGGCTGGAGTCACGTTCCATCTCTTTTCCTTTTACAAATCTTCAGGTTATGGAGCTTCAGACTTCAATGGAAAAATTGAAGCAATTTGAATAGCCCTCCAAAATCTTTTGTGTAGAATCTCAAATTTTAATCAAGCAGTTATTCTCTCAGATTCCAGGGTGGCAATTATAGCAATTACTTCCAAGTTGTCACCAAAAAACCAAACAATTATCCTTACCCACCTAACAGCACTTCAAAAACACCTAGTCTTCCAATGGATACTAGCTCACTGTGGACTGAGTGGTAATGACAAAACTGATTTTCTTGCAAAAAAGGGTACCAGCACTGTACAGAAATCTATAGTTAATCTACCATTTTATGCAGCTAAAAGATTAGTCAACTCTGAATTCAAAAAAACTACTGCAAAACATTACTATGAAAAATCAGAAAAATAAAAGATGGGAACTACCAAACAGCAATTCCTGAGTATCCTTGAAAAACGGCAGTTGCAACCTTCAGGTTCATTACAGGACATGATTGTCTGGAAAAACATTTAAACAGAATTGGGATATGTTCATCACCACTCTGTCCTCTATGTGATGTGCAAGAGGAAATGGACCGAGACCACCTTCAAATATGCCCGGCCAATTCTAGCACCCCATCCATCAGTGAAAAATATTGGACAGCAAGAGGACTAATGACTTCATTGTCAGAAATCCAGCATTAGCTAACAGCAACATATTTGAAGAGTTTTTAGATCATACAAATTCAAGCCTTAATGATATAACATTAGCAATGGTAATTATGAAGGTAGTTTTACAGCTTGGTGGCTTGTTATAACAGCCAGTGGCTGATTCAAAGTAATCTTTGTTAGCTGGATACCATGCATTTGCTTAGATATTGTTGGTCATTAGGTGTGGTATAAATAAGTTTTAAACAGAAAGAGCATCTAGCATCAGGTAACATGTTTAACCTCTTCAATGATATGGACATATATGACGTCCTGTACAACATTTTTAAATAAACAATTTAACCAACTGCTAACTAATTGCATAACAATGCCAATACTAACAGGTGATCCAAAGGACTGAACTGACTGCCACTGTCATAGAACAGTGCGGATGAAACCATACAACATTTTAAAAACTACTTTTAAGTCTTTAATTACCAATGTTACTATCAGAGATGCTGAAACTGGCCACCGTCATTGTCCATACATTTTTGGCACCTCTTTAGGAAATTATGCATCACTCGCCATAGTTCACGTTGAGAAATGCTGGCAATTTCTTGGCTTATATTTTATTTTAATTTTTCCAGGGTGTGTGGTTATGTCTTGTTCACTTTATGCTTCCCCAGAGATAGAAGACGCAAATCACCTGGAAATCTTTCTGCAAATCGCACTTTCACTTGGCAAATTGACTAAGTTAACACTCACGAACCATAAGTAAATACACGCTGTGCAGTAGAAAACAAATGCTGAACCATAATACACTCTTCAGCACAAAATAATAAAACACGCTGTAATAATTCAACCACATATCACCATCACCTGTATACTGCACTTAGAGAGCAGAGAAAAACAAGTAAACTGCATGGCCTTGTGTACATCAGCTGCTGTTATGATAACAGTTTCCATTTGCGCAGTGGAAAAACACTGCGTAGCGGTTCTCACGTTTTTGGGTCTCTCTGTGCTTAGCTTTGACATCAAGATTTATTGCCATGCGGTGTAAGGCATGATAGGAGTGGCTAACCTATCAAACATGGCAGAGCATTATGGCCTCATGCCAAAAGAATTAATGTACTTGCTAAACTGATTGAAAAATTGTTTAAATTTGAGAGGCAGAATCAGGACTGAAAAATTCAATGCCATAGCCAGGTTTTGAACCACAGATCTTCTGCTTCGCTCGTGGCTGCTCTAACCACTGAGCTACCATGGCAGCTTGTCAGCATGACATCAACTTCCCCTACCAATTTGTATTTTCCTGGTAGATCACTAGGGAATCTCACATCTGAGATAAGTACCCCAAGGGCGACTTACGTAAACTTTGTGCCAGGTGTAAGGAACCTTTAGATGGTAATAGTTATTTTATGCCAACTTACCAGCAGTAAGTTGTTTGGCATTCCATGTCCATAATCATCTTCCAACTAATCAACATTCTATACAGGGTGTTTAAAAAAATCTGATGTGTTACACTCAAATGACTCTCTACTCTTGTACTAACCATTCTTATGAACTCTTATTCCTACATCATCTTCATGTTAGTTGAGGTAAACGTTTGCAGAAATCATCTTTTGCTTATTTCCTTGTAGGTGCAAGGGAAATATGAGAACACAGTAGTCTTTGAGCGATAGTCAAATCTTTTAAAGCTTTGAGATTCCGCTCTCTTTGCACGGTTAACATATAAAAAAACTGAATAATGATGTTGCATTTGACGAAAGTTTAAGTTTTTCGAAGTTCACGCAAATAACAAGGAATATCTCCAAAATGGTTCACTCTACAAAAAATTTTATTGGGACATAAATTGTGTGTTTTAGCAAGATCTACATTTTTTGTACCTTACTGGTGTCTAGGGGATATGTGGATAGTGACCACAAGGTACCCAGGCTGAGCAGAACATTACTTCCACTTACTGGTGTCTAGGGGATATGTGGATAGTGACCACAAGGTACCCAGGCTGAGCAGAACATTACTTCCACTTACTGGTGTCTAGAGGATATGTGGATAGTGACCACAAGGTACCCAGGCTGAGCAGAACATTACGTCCACTTACTGGTGTCTAGGGGATATGTGGATAGTGACCACAAGGTACCCAAGCTGAGCAGAACATTACTTCCACTTACTGGTGTTTTGCTCCTCACTGTAACTTTTCTATCTGACCTTACCTTGGTCATCTCTTGTTCTCTTCTGACCCCGATGCTATTAGGGTTCCCGAGGGCTAGGGAGTCTTTATTTTTCCAACCTCTCCATTTCTCTATAAAATCTTAACCCCTAACATGCTGACCTGTCATGGCATGTAATATGTCTTCTGATTGGTGATCAGAGGATATGGTCAGTGAATTTATTTTGATAATTCTCCCGGTCAGGTCGGTGAGACCCGTAAACCAATGACAGGTGTGGTCCTCCAGACATTCTGGGAGTTGTGAGAGAGCGATGTGACCGCCAAAACATAAAAATATGGTGCTCTCTAAAAAGCTGTTACTATTACTGCTATTGCTCTCTTCAATATCATCAGTGAAAAATATTGGAGAGCAAGAAGATTAATGACTTCATTGTCAGAAATCCATCATTAGCTAACAACATTTTTTGTACACCAAGATTTTGCCGACCACTTACGGTTTACAAGGTGTTCAAAAGTCATCCAGAGTAAACAGGACTACATAGGCTATAGCCAGAAAATTCAAAATATAAAAATATTTTAAACATATCATTTTAATCAAAATCATGAGCCATTTTCAAGAAAATCAGAATTTTCGAAAACATTTTCCATATGAAGGATAGTTTAGGGTGGAGCAATTTTCTTCAAAATCTTTGTGTCACATCCTTGAAAGACATTAAACTTAAAAATCTTAAATACCAATTTTGGTTTTAACCGACTCTTCGTTTTTGAGTTATGCTGTCCGCACGTAAACCCCCCCCCCCTCCCCACACACACACACACACACACGCCACACCACACCACACCACGCACAACACCCATGCACGCGTGCACACACACACACACACACACACACACACACACACACACACAATCTCGGCATCAAATTTTTGGGTAGAATACATTAGTTCCTCTACTTACTAGTAGAGAAGGTATAAAATTTCCAATATTGCAACAGGAGCTGGGATTGGTCAAAATTAGGAACAAATACAGGTCGAGATATGAGCCATTTTAGAAAAATGTGCATTGTATGCACATTCTCAATAGGTTTGGCATATACCAATGTCTTTAAATATCCCCATAGTCCAAAACCTTTTGGATTAAGGTCTGGCGAACAGGGAGGCTGTGCTACTGAACCTCCTCGACCAATCTATTGTCCATTAAATGTTTGGTTTAAGTATTGTCGCAGAATGCATACAAAATGGTATGGTGGCCTGTCATGCATAAACCATATATGTTGTCTTTCCACAAGCACAACTCCAAAAGCATGTGCAACTCATTGTGCAGGAACCGATACACAGCACCTTTTGATCTGTTCGGTAAAATGTATGGTCCTAGAAGTCCTGCCCACACATTGGGACCAAAGCCATCCTGATACTTAAACCAAACATTTAATGGACAATGGATTGGTTGGGGAGATCCAGGAGCATGGCCTCCATGTTCGCCAGACCTCAATCCATTGGATTTCTGGCTATGGGGACATTTAAAGACATTACTGTATGCCAAACCCATAAAAAGTGTGGATATGTTGTACATTTTATAAAATGGCTCCTATCTCAACACATAGTTGTTTCCGGATATATGTTTACAGGAACATTTATTCTAATTTTGACCAATCCCAACTCCTGTTACAATATTGGATACTTGTTTAAAACATTCTGTGTAGTGTAACCATTTTATGTGAAATTAATTTTAATTCTTGTTGCTACTTATTGTTAGCTTTATACAGACTCTGCTTTCCTCTGTATAGGAATCGTGAAGTACCAACATTAGACACCATAATACCTCAGGAGTCAACAGCAGCCTATGATATGCTTGAAGTGGTTACAAATGTTGTGGATGAGAGAGAGTTTTTTGAAATAATGCCAAATTATGCTAAGAATCTTATAGTTGGATTTGCAAGAATGAATGGAAGAAGTGTTGGTATTGTTGGCAACCAACCAAAAAGTGCTGCAGGTTAGTGCCTTGTTGTTGTTGTTGTTGTTTTCTAGTGCCTTGCATCTCGCAATGAAGCCATTAGCATTCGTGCTTTCCAATACTTTTGAACTGTAGTTTCTTCTGATCTTAATGCTTCACAGGTCTTCAAGTGTTCTTCATTCATTTCTGCTGGATCGTTACACAGGACACATATCGGTGAGGCTGAGATACCTATTCTGTAGAGATGACTTGCCAAGCAGTCATGATTTGTCAATAGTCGGAAGGCTGCAACAGCTGTTTTCCTTGGTCTCTGGGGGATTATATCTGGATTGGAAAGTAGTGTAATCCATTTTTTATCTTTGGCATTTGTTTCTATTTCTTGTAGGTATGAATGACAAAAATTTTTAATGATCAAGCGTTTTATTGAGGAATATGAGAAATTGAATTTAGACTTTTGTGTTATTGTTGTGGCTTTCTTTGCAAGTGAGTCTGCAGCTTCGTTCCCCATGACTCCACAGTGTGCTGGAATCCATTGGAGATGAACAGTCTTATTAACTTTTTGGAGTTGTGTTAACATTTTGTAGCATTCTCTAATTTTTGTTGACTTCTTTGTAGTATGTGAACATATTCCCTGAATTGCAGCTTTAGAATCCGAAAGAATTACTGCCTTGTTAAATTTATTTAAGGGAAGATTTAATAATTGTCGGAGAGCAATGTATATAGCCTCTATTTCTCCATCATAATTTGTAAAAGGAAAAATGTGAACATGTAACTCCAGCTCCAGTAAGGTTTTCCTTCGAGGATCCATCAGTATATATGTGCAGCCATTCTTCTGTGGGATACCTAGTATTGATTGTTTCCAGAGCTAGAAGTTTTTGTATTTCTTTTGGTGTGTCTGATTTACTTATTTCCTCTATTAATTCCAAATTAAAGGTAGGAGGTTAGTGCCTTGTTTAATCAGAAGAACTGAAAATTTTCAGATTGTACATCTAAAGCAAATGGAGCTTTTGAATGCAGAGGGATAGAAATGAAATTTCTATTAAAAATATATTGTGAAACAGAGGACTTCCTCTACATTCAGAGTATTACTACGCTATTCTAAACAAATTATGCTTTTAACCACATTAGTTTGAGAAATAGCTTCAAGCAAAATGTGGAAACATCATTCAGCTGTTTATATCCCAAGTTGATCATCGTTAATAATAAACTCATGCAAAAAAAGTATAGGTTGTAAATTTCAGTGTAGAAACAGTGCATCAAAGTCTACTTAAGCATAGGAAAACCTAAAGGCTCATAGTAATGGGAAATAGAAAAAGTGTATTGTATATTTTAAGATGCTGCATATTTTTCCTTCATCAAGTTTTTGTGTATCTTTTATGGTTTCCAATATGGTTAAACCAATAACTTCCAAAAATTAGCAAAGTTATTAAATTCCTTCTAATATGTGCTTCACAGAAACTTTACAAACAAAAAGTCTAATGGCATTTTATTCTTTGATCAACCGATTTCAAAAAAATGAATGGTTTTTGTTCCAAATTGGATGAGTAATTCCACAAGAATGTACTAAGATAACAGTTTGTTACTGTAAGATGCATAGAGTAACTTATTTCTGACAAAGCTTCAGTAGTAATTATGGGACATCACACAGGTTTTCAAAATAATTAATGACTTAAAAGAATTGAAAGAGTACTCCGAGCAGTTTTCCCAGACGTGAAGTAACTCGACAACCTTGCGTTGAGGTCAGTCAGGGAATTGAACTGGATTGTGGATGTAAACAGTCAGTCACTTGCAGGATCGTGTAATGTTTTGAGAGCTAACGATTGTGATTGGCCTATTCTCGCACAGTAACATGGAAGGAAAAGGCATGCTATTTATTTACGTTCACGAGACACGTGGTAGCAGTAGTGAAGTGTGTTTGTTTGCATATTGACCTAGTGAAAGTGACACCCACACAGTCTGCTGTGTTGCCAGCTTGTTTACGACAAAACTAAAATATCACTAGAAAATGGTCAGAGACAAAAGCGTAAGATACAAAATGTGTTCCCAATAACAAGATCTACCACTGGTTTAAATTAATGTAATGACTTCCCTTCCACCCAGTATAATAACATGAAAGTAAAATAAACTCACCTAATGATGCACTCTTTGGAACAAACAACCTAGCGAATTGTTAAAATAACATTCCCTGATTACCAACATGAATGGTTATTTTTGCTAAATAAACAACATACACTTGCTAAATGCATAATGCAAATAGCTGGAACAAAATTATTACCTGTCAATATTCTGGGTAACCTAGGTACATTAACCCGGTGTATTAACCCAAGCAAACTTTTCTATTTGTGGTACCTCAGATATCATTTAGAAGCAGTAACACTGAACAGCTGGTTAGAACAACACATTGATGTATGTTTATACCTTATGATCAAATTCTAAAATAATCCAATTTATTGGCTAATCGAGTACATTTTCAGAAAGGTAATAGTTGTATATACTATGCAGTTTGTTTTGGCTTTTATAACAACTGTATTGAATAAAATCGTGTGCTTTATTGAATTTCTGTATATGATTGTGAATGCTTTTGAGAGTGTACACAGTTGCAGGTAAGCTTGTTTCACACTTTTAAGCAAGAAAAAGGTAGGACATGATTACATAATACACTTTCATTGTCAGTATGTCATCAGTGAACTGCATCTGTTCCAGCACTTCTTCCTAGCGATTTTCCATGGTTGAATTTAATACAAAATGTCCTTTTCAAGAAAGCTATTAAAGGCAGTCTGCGTACCCCTAAAGATCGAGGGGTGCCTTGCACTGTGGGGTCATTATTTAAGCCACTGGAGTAGACTGCAGACTTATAGGTCACAAAAAGTGAATTTTAGGTAACTTTTAGGCTCTTTCAGTACTTCATTAGGCTATATAAAACCTAAAATAGGCTGGCCCCCATAACTCAGTCAGTAGAGCACCTGCCTACTGTACAAGGAGTTCCAGGTTTGATTCCTGGCTGGGGGGTGGAAATTTTTCTCTAGCCAAGATTATTCCCTATCCTCCCTAGAATCTGGAAGTATGAATGGGAATGTGAATGTGTGTGTGTGTGCATCTGCGTGTGTGAGATATCTAATGTATAAAAGTGAAAGTAAAAAATCACTGTATATGCCTATAGACTGCGTATTCCAAAGGTAAAATGCTACTGATATGACCATTGCAGTTAAAGGTGGTGTATAAATAGAAACATTCAAAAAATGAAGAAGAAAATAGGCTCAAAAATATATAATGTTGACAAATATGCTTATTATTGTTCATTAAAAACAAAGAAAATTACAATGTTAACAGTTTGCTGAAATACATAATGTTAAATTAAAAGCTTCAGAATAACCAGTAGTTTCAAACATTTCAGTCCTTAGTTGGGTTTACAATAAACACCAGAACCTGTTCTAAGTTTCGAGAGGAAAAACTATGGCACTTCTCAGTCAGTGTTATTCATGTACTGAAAAAGAATGCTCCACATCAGCATCACTCTTGATATATGTTGGACAGCAATACTTGCAATTAGGTGAGCAGGATTTTCTCATAAGAATCTCCACAGGAAACTCCTTCAAGCCATTATTCTTCCAAAAATACCTTTTGTACTTTTCTTCCAATTCACCAGGTGCCTCATTAATTTTCTTTTTAACCCCCTCTAGCAAATAAATATTATCATAAATTCTTGGAAGCAGTTCTAATATAAGGCCTGTTCAGTAAAGAATGATCATAATTTTATTACGGTCATAATTTTTTGCACTAAAATTCAGTCTTATTATATTGTGTTAGAGTAATGTGAAACAAACACGCCGTAGTAGTTTCATTGTTGGTACTCCTGGTTCCCACCTGTGGAAACCAGGCAAGTTCAGACATGTTCAGTATTGCCTACCGCTGCAATAGAGGTAACACGCGAGGAACAATATGCGGCTTTGAAATTCTGCTTTTGTCTCAACAAATCTTCAGTTGAGACCTATACAAAGTTACAGGAGGCCTATGGAGAGTCTGTTCTTCCCCACAGCACAGCTCGAAGGTGGTTTAAAATGTTTAAAGAGGGGAGACAATCAATTTCAAAGGAAGGTGGACCCAGTGCTCCAGTTACTGCTCTTATGGAAGAAAACATCAACACTGCTGCTGCCATTGTGAGAGAGGATCAATGAATTACATTAAAATCACTTTCTGAAATACTGAACATTTCATTGGGTGCCACCTACACGTTGGTGACAGAAACATTACACATGAGACGTGTTTGTGCGCGATGGGTTCCAAGACTGTTGATTCCCGAACAAAAGGACATTCGCATGCAGGTCTGCATGCAGTTAAAGTTGATGTTAGAGGAAGATCCACAGTTTCTTTCAAACATAATCACTGCTGATGAAATTTGGCTACATCATTTTGATCCTGAGAGCAAACAGCAAAGCTCAGTGTGGAAATCTCCTTCATCACCAACCCCCAAAAAAGCAAAAGTGATTGCTTCTGCTGGGAAAGTTATGGTCATCTCATTCTTTGATATTCATGGAATGGTTTATCAGCACGTTACACCTGCACACACATCAGTAACTGGACAATACTACAGGGATGTCCCGAAAACATTGCAAGTCCATATCAGGTGCAAAAGACCACATTTCTGTGAAGCAGGCTGGATGCTGCACTACGATAATGTGCGGCTGCATATTGCCAATGTTGTTGAATATCTTGCAAAATTTAATGTGAAATGCATCCCTCACCCTCCCTATTGTCCGGATTTAGCCCCATGTGACTTTTTTCTGTTCCCTAATTTGAAACGCCTTCATGGAAGGCATTATCCATCATCAGAAGCAGTGGTGAAGGCTGCAGAGGCGATTTTGAAGGATCTCTCAAAAAATGGTTTCCAGCATGTCTTTGATGACTGGCAGAAATGCTGGGACAAGTGCATCGCATTCATGGGAGACTACTCGTATTTTGAGAAGGACCATCAAAATTATGAGGATGAGTAAAGGTAGGTTGTCAAAAAAAAAAAATTGTGATCATTCTTTATTGAACAGCCCTCGTATTTTCAAACCACAAGTCCATTTTAATTAAAACTGTAAAGTTTATGTCATATGAAACAAAATGGGCACTTCTTAGGATTTTAAAGCTAAAATAAGCAAAAATTGGTACTAAATTCAAAATTATAATGAAGACTTCGCAGAAGATTCAACATATTCATTTTATTATTCATGTAAATATCTTAAAATTATAATAGTTTAATCAATTGTATTGGAAGCAATTTTGGAGAAAATAAAAACTAAAGATAGTTTGGGGTGACAGGATTCTCTTGAAAAGTTTTGTATTGCATCCATGGAAGATAATGAACTTAAGAACCAAGTTTGATATCTATGCTTTCAATAAGTACATGTGTTTAAAAATAGATGGTGTTGCTAAGGCAAGTTGGTGTTACCATCATGCACTGTCATCTGTTACATGTTACCAAAACAAGTTTGGTACTGATTCACAGGTTAGTTTGGATTTGGCAGGCATTTCAGTTAGTCATTCAACGTGGTTTTGCTAAAATGGAAAATATGCCATATTGTTCAGTGATTTGCTTTTTACCTTGGATGGGAAAACTTGAGAGGAGAAAGCAAAATTGGCTGCTGTTTATGGAGACCTTTCCATCTATGACAATAGTTAGATATTGGTTCAAAGACCTTAAATTTTGATTAGGAACACTCAGGATGCACGACAGATGTGGCTTCTGAGGAAGTCATTGAAAAAGTCCATGATATAATTCTTGCTGATCATTGAACAAAAGTTTGCAAAGTGGCAGAGGCCATAGGGTGTCATTGGGAACAGCAATTCATATTTTATATGGTAAGTTGAAGATGAAAAGGTCTTTGGTCTGATGGGTGCTGCATTTGCTTACATGGACAAGAGTGGGTGTGGCTTTCAACTTAGAAATTGTTTTTGGAGCTATTTAAGCAAAATCAAAAGGACTTTTTGTGTCAACTTTCACTGTTGATAAGATCTTAATTTATCAGTATACTCTGGAAACCAAGGAACAACCAAAACAATGGGTTGCTTCAGGTGAATCTACTCCAAAGAAGGCAAAAATGTAATGGCGATAATTTTTTGGGATGCAAAGCATGTCATACTCATTCACTTCCTGGAAAAAGGACAACTGATTACTTTTCAATACCACTGTGAGCTATTTGCCAGATTCAACAAGAAGTTGAAGGCTACATGGCCCCATTTGACAAAGAAAAAAGTGCTAATTATTATTTATTTATGCCAACAAACTTACTGTTGGTGTTTTTAAACACACAAGCCGTGTGTGGGCAAAGTTTGAGAGGTAGAACTGGAACTTAAAAATTCAATGCCACAACTGGGATTTGAACCACAGACCTTCCGCTTACCGGGCAGATGCTCTAACCACTGAGCTATTGTGACAAACTGCCAGAATGGCATTAAATTCTCAAACCAGTTCGTATTTCTCCTGGTAAACCACAAAGGCAGTCTCACATCAGAGACAAACTACCCCAATGGTGACTTACTATTGTAAGTACTTTATATCCCAGGATTAAATAACCTTCAGAATGGTAATTATTATTTATTTATGCCAACAAACTTATTGTTGGTGTTTTTAAACACACAAGCCGTGTGTGGGCAAAGTTTGAGAGGTAGAACTGGAACTTCAAAATTCAATGCCACAACTGGGATTTGAACCACAGACCTTCCGCTTACCGGGCGGACGCTCTAACCACTGAGGTATTGTGACAAACTGCCAGAATGGCATTAAATTCTCAAACCAGTTCGTATTTCTCCTGGTAAACAATAGCTCAGTGGTTAGAGCGACCGCCCGGTAAGCGGAAGGCCTGTGGTTCAAATCCCAGTTGTGGCATTGAATTTTTAAGTTCCAAGTCTACCTCTCAAACTTTGCCCACACACGGCTTGTGTGTTTAAAAACATCAACAGTAAGTTTGTTGGCATAAATAAATAATAATTACCATTCTGAAGGTTATTTAATCCTGGGATATAAAGTACTTACAATAGTAAGTCACCATCGGGGTAGTTTGTCTCTGATGTGAGACTGCCTTTGTGGTTTACCAGGAGAAATACGAACTGGTTTGAGAATTTAATGCCATTCTGGTAGTTTGTCACAGTACCTCAGTGGTTAGAGCGTCTGCCCGGTAAGCGGAAGGTCTGTGGTTCAAATCCCAGTTGTGGCATTGAATTTTTAAGTTCTAGTTCTACCTCTCAAACTTTGCCCACACACGGCTTGTGTGTTTAAAAACACCAACAGTAAGTTTGTTGGCATAAATAAATAATAATTACCATTCTGAAGGTTATTTAATCCTGGGATATAAAGTACTTACAATAGTAAGTCACCATTGGGGTAGTTTGTCTCTGATGTGACACTGCCTTTGTGGTTTACCAGGAGAAATACGAACTGGTTTGAGAATTTAATGCCATTCTGGCAGTTTGTCACAATAGCTCAGTGGTTAGAGCGTCCGCCCGGTAAGCGGAAGGTCTGTGGTTCAAATCCCAGTTGTGGCATTGAATTTTGAAGTTCCAGTTCTACCTCTCAAAAAAGTGCTATTTCACCACGACAATGCACCAGCCTGACCTGGCTCCCTGCAATTTTTTATTGTTGCCAAACATGAAGAAATGGCCTGCAGGAACAAAATTGAGATAATATGAGGTCATTATTGAGACAGAAGCGTATTTTGTAGAGCTTGGAAATTCTTGTTTTGGAGGGGTTAAGTAAATGGAAGGAACATTGGGACAAATGTATGTCCCTAAAAGAAGGTTATGTTGAGAAAGAAATAATTTGTGTTTGAAAATTATACTAGCCTGCGATAAAATTCCTGCCTCCAAAGTTTGAATGTTTTTGGGGTATTTTTAGCATGCTGAAATCAAATTCATAACCAGAAAGTTCCTGTCACATACCATTTGTGTCATTTTAGTTTTTATTTTTTTCCTTATAGCGTAATTTTCTTATGTTTGTAAGAACTTATAGCATCATTATATATACTGCAATGTTTTAACATATGTAGTTTTATTATGTCAGGATTTGAAAGCAAAATGTATTTGAAATTCTTTTGAGGTTCATAGTGCAAGCTGAAGGCACGCGATGTTTCTTATCTGATACAGGATGTGAGCGCGTAAGGAATTTAGAGTGAGATAATGTGCTACCTTGCCATTAGTGTAGGTTTATTTGTGGGAGATAAATATTGGCCACTTTGGTGATGCACTCTTTGTGAGCAATACATATCCGGTCTAGTTCCTCTCGCATTTCTTTAGCCTGTGTTTCATTTGGAAACAAAACCAGTTTCAGGCTTTATTATGCAGTAGAATATTGTGATCTATTAGTTCAATACGAAAGTATGTACTATATCGCATCGCTCGTGTATAAATAATCCACACCACTTTTGTTATATACATGGGAAATACATATTGCCTAAGCAGAGGCATAATATTACAGATTTTGTGAAAATATATCTTGTCTACTTTGGAATCAAACTTGGAGACCAAAGTAAAGCTTGGACACTGCACAAAATATGTAGAGCATGCATTGAAGAACTTCATCGTTGGGTCAACCGCAGAAAACTGTCGCTATCTTTTGGAATACCTATGGTTTGGATTGAGTAGACGAACCATAGTAATGACTACTACTTCTGTTTGTGTGATGTGAAAGGATACAATTCAAAAAATAAAAAACAAATTGTGTATCCAGTTGCGTGGTCAGCCATTTTACCTGTGACTCATGGGCCTGACATACCAATCCCTGTGCAACCAGAAACCCTTAGAACTGTTTTCATCCGAGTCTGATGTAGAAGAGGGGGAAATTGTGTAGGGTGACAGTTACCAGAATCATCTGTTATAGAACGTGGCTTAATGAAACAGTTTGGAAAGGCTTTAAGTAAGGAAAGAGATTGCTTCAAGAATATATGTGAGAAATTCCCACTTCTACCTGAAGCAAAACTAAAAGAAGATATATTTAATGATCCTGATATAAGAAAATTGATGTCTGATGCAGTATTCCAAAACACTATGGATGAAAAGGAGAAAGCAGCATGGATACCTTTCAGTGAAGAGCAAGGCAAACGATTTCACAACGATGTTCAGGAGTTCAAAAGGAAGCACCAGGGACACTGGAGCAAAGTGTGCTTGCTGACTATTGTTGGATGCTTAAGCGAGAAATACCTGAAGACAAATATAAAAGGAACAGGAGGACTCCCTCAACTAAGAAGCAACGGGTATAAAATGCATTCCTTCATTCTTTCTTTCTTTCTTTCTTTCTTTCTTTCTTTCTTTCTTTCTTTCTACCTTCCGTCCCGCCTTTTGTCCTTCCTGCTTTCCGCCCTTCCTTCTGTCCTTCCTTCCATCCTGCCTTCCGTCCGTCCGTTTTTCCTTCTTTCCTTCCTTACCTCCCTCCTCCCTCCCTTCTTCCCTCCCTTCTTCCTTCCTTGCTGCCCGTCCGCCAGCCCACCTGCCATCCGTCCGTCCGTCAGCCCTCCCGCCCACCTGCCGTCCGTCTGTCCTGCGTTCCGTCCGTCCTTCCGTCCATCTTACCTTCCGTCCGTTCGTCCTTCTGTCCTGCCTACCGTTCTGCGTTCCGTCCGTCCTTCCGTCCTGCGTTCCGTCCATCTTACCTTCCGTCCGTTCGTCCTTCTGTCCTGCCTACCGTTCTGCGTTCCGTCCGTCCTTCCGTCCTGCGTTCCGTCCGTCCTTCCGTCCTGCGTTCCGTCCGTCCTTCCGTCCTGCGTTCCGTTCGTCCTTCCGTCCTGCGTTCCGTCCGTCCTTCCGTCCATCTTACCTTCCGTCCTTCCGTCCTGCGTTCCGTCCGTCCTTCCGTCCTGCGTTCCGTCCGTCCTTCCGTCCTGCGTTCCGTCCGTCCTTCCGTCCTGCGTTCCGTTCGTCCTTCCGTCCTGCGTTCCGTCCGTCCTTCCGTCCATCTTACCTTCCGTCCTACCGTCCTGCGTTCCGTCCGTCCTTCCGTCCTGCGTTCCGTCCGTCCTTCCGTCCTGCGTTCCGTTCGTCCTTCCGTCCTGCGTTCCGTCCGTCCTTCCGTCCATCTTACCTTCCGTCCTTCCGTCCTGCGTTCCGTCCGTCCTTCCGTCCTGCGTTCCGTCCGTCCTTCCGTCCTGCGTTCCGTTCGTCCTTCCGTCCTGCGTTCCGTCCGTCCTTCCGTCCATCTTACCTTCCGTCCTTCCGTCCTGCGTTCCGTCCGTCCTTCCGTCCTGCGTTCCGTCCTGCGTTCCGTTCGTCCTTCCGTCCTGCGTTCCGTCCGTCCTTCCGTCCTGCGTTCCGTCCGTCCTTCCGTCCTGCGTTCCGTTCGTCCTTCCTTCCTTCCGTCCTGCGTTCCGTCCATCTTACCTTCCGTTCGTTCGTCCTTCTGTTCTGCGTTCCGTCCGTCCTGCGTTCCGTCCTGCGTTCCATCCGTCCTTCCGTCCTGCGCTCCGTCCGTCCTGCCTTCCTTCCGTCCTGCGTTCCGTCCATCTTACCTTCCGTTCGTTCGTCCTTCTGTTCTGCGTTCCGTACGTCCTGCGTTCCATCCGTCCTTCCGTCCTGCGTTCCGTCCGTCCTGCGTTCCGTCCTGCGTTCCGTCCGTCCTTCCATCCTTTCTTCCATCCTCCCTTCCGTCCTGCGTTCCGTCCGTCCTTCCGTCCTGCGTTCCGTCCGTCCTGCGTTCCGTCCGTCCTTCCATCCTTTCTTCCATCCTCCCTTCCGTCCTGCGTTCCGTCCGTCCTTCCGTCCTGCGTTCCGTCCGTCCTGCGTTCCGTCCTGCGTTCCGTCCGTCCTTCCATCCTTTCTTCCATCCTCCCTTCCGTCCTGCGTTCCGTCCGTCCTTCCGTCCTGCGTTCCGTCCGTCCTGCGTTCCGTCCTGCGTTCCGTCCGTCCTTCCATCCTTTCTTCCATCCTCCCTTCCGTCCTGCGTTCCGTCCGTCCTTCCGTCCTGCGTTCCGTTCGTCCTTCCGTCCTGCGTTCCGTCCGTCCTTCCGTCCATCTTACCTTCCGTCCTTCCGTCCTGCGTTCCGTCCGTCCTTCCGTCCTGCGTTCCGTCCGTCCTTCCGTCCTGCGTTCCGTCCGTCCTTCCGTCCTGCGTTCCGTTCGTCCTTCCGTCCATCTTACCTTCCGTCCTACCGTCCTGCGTTCCGTCCGTCCTTCCGTCCTGCGTTCCGTCCGTCCTTCCGTCCTGCGTTCCGTTCGTCCTTCCGTCCTGCGTTCCGTCCGTCCTTCCGTCCTGCGTTCCGTCCGTCCTTCCGTCCTGCGTTCCGTTCGTCCTTCCTTCCGTCCTGCGTTCCGTCCATCTTACCTTCCGTTCGTTCGTCCTTCTGTTCTGCGTTCCGTCCGTCCTGCGTTTCGTCCTGCGTTCCATCCGTCCTTCCGTCCTGCGTTCCGTCCGTCCTGCCTTCCTTCCGTCCTGCGTTCCGTCCATCTTACCTTCCGTTCGTTCGTCCTTCTGTTCTGCGTTCCGTACGTCCTGCGTTCCATCCGTCCTTCCGTCCTGCGTTCCGTCCGTCCTGCGTTCCGTCCTGCGTTCCGTCCGTCCTTCCATCCTTTCTTCCATCCTCCCTTCCGTCCTGCGTTCCGTCCGTCATTCCGTTCGTCCTTCCGTCCGTCCTGTCCTTTCTTCCATCCGCCCGTCCTGCCTTTCGTCCTTCCATCCGTCCTGCCTTTCTTCCTTCCATCCGTCCGTCCTGCCTTTCGTCGTTCCATCCATCCGTCCTGCCTTCCGTCCTTCCCTCTATCGGTCCGTCCTTCTGTCTTGCAGTCCTGTGTTCCGTCCTTCCATCCGTCCGTCCGGCCTTCCGTCCTTCTGTCCTCCCTTCCGTCCTCCCTTCTGTCCTCCCTTCTGTCCTCCCTTCCGTCCTTCCATCCGTTCGTCCTTCTGTCCTGCCTTCCGTCCTTCCATCCGTTCGTCCTTCTGTGCTGCCTTCCGTCCTTCCTTCTATCGGTCCGTCCTTCTGACCTGCGTTCCGTCCGTTCTCCTGTCCTGCGTTCCGTCCGTCCTTCTGTCCTTTCTTCCATCCGCCCGTCCTGCCTTGAAGTCCTTCCTTCCATCCATCCGTCCTACCTTCCGTCCTTCTATCGGTCCGTCCTTCTGTCCTGCCGTCCTGCGTTCCGTCCTTCCATCCGTCCGTCCTGCGTTCCGTCCTTCCTACCATCCGTCCGTCCTTCTATCCTCCCTTCCGTCCTTCCATCCGTTCATCCTTCTGTCCTGCGTTTCATCCTTCCTTCCGCTCGTCCTTCCTTCCGTTCGTCCTTCTGTCCTGCGTTTCATCCTTCCTTACGTCCTGCGTTCCGTCCGTCCTTCCGTCCATGCTACCTTCCATCCTTTCTTCCATCCGTCCGTCCTGCCTTTCGACCTTCCGTTCGTCCATCCGTCCTTCCTTCTATCGGTCCGTCCTTCTGCCCTTCCGGCCTTCCTTCCATCCGTCCGTCCGTCCGTCCTGCCTTCTGTCCGACCTACCTACCTGCCTTCCGTCCGTCCGTCCGTCCGCCCTTCCATCCGTTGGTCCTACCTTCCGTGCTTCCCCGTGCGTCCTTCCGTCCTTCCTTGTGTTCTTCTGTTCTTGCACCATTTCTGGCTTTCTTGCTTTTGTTTGTTCCAGCCTGCCTGTTTCTATTCCTCCGCCTCCCCTATTGTCCCTGCGCTCCCTTCTTTCCCCTTTCACTCCCATCCTTAATGTGTATTGCCAGTTAAGTTTTAGATTTGAATTTGTGGGTAGTGGCTGGAATGTAATACTTCAACTTACTGTACATAAGAGGTAGAGAAAACAAAAATGCTGATTTAGTTACACTCTTAGCATATGACAATTAAAGTTCTGAAATTGATAACAAAGCAAAGCTAATTTTTATTATAAGGCATATGGGTCATTTGGTATTACAGCCACACCAAAAGAGTATTATTTTTATCTGCTTTGCAGTGGTGAAAATGTTCACAGAAAGACTGTACTCAAGTGTTAAGGATTAATGTTCAAATGTGGTTCATTAGTCATGCTGCTATTATTTACATTTTTAATCATCTCAATGTCCAATTTCATCTTCCTTACTCTGATAGGAATTATGGCTGTACATTTCTGTATAATATTTTTTACACTTTTGCCACTTGTTTAAAATGTAGTTTTGCTATACATTAATTACTGAATATCTGTTACATCAGGCCCGGGGGCGTCGTGTGTTAGTGTGAGAGAAAACCGGTTTCTACCGTCCCATACATGTGTGCAATAAAGGCACATGAACCAGTCAGTGGTGTACACGTGTTGCTAAATTGCAATTTATTTCAGACACAAAATTAAACAGTATACAATATTTACATAAATGTTGTAGTGCTACATTTTCAGCTGTTTCTCCAAATTGCAAGCAATTTCTGCAATTCACTCAGTGACTGTTCGACGACATAAACTAAGAGATTTAAAGGAATTGACTAAATCAGGGTAAATTTCTTCAGCAGCAGTTATCAAGCACTCCTTTATAAAGTCTCCTTCAGAGAGAGGTTTAGAGGATTTGACAATTTTGTTTGCAATTTTAAAACTGGCACGAACTATGTTTTGCCGGTCAACTATCATCTTGCTAGTACTGTCACTTTTGGCTTGTACATTTTCCTTAAGATGATCCAGCATTTTTTTCATGAGCCACACCTATCAGCTTCTCTTCACCATAATCTTGCGCGTGTGCATTTGTGAAATGCCTCCTAATGTTATAATGTGAAGGATATGATACTGTTGCACCACAAACCAAACAATGTGATTTTCCACCTTCGAAGACAGCGAAATACTTTTCTTCCCATTCGGGATTAAAGGTTGGTGTAACACGTCCAGCACTCATTGTGTGTTTGTATCGTCCTCACCCAACACACACGCTCAAGGTCGTGAGTGTAGTCCTGCTCAGTGTGCACCACTCCCCCAGGCCTGTGTTACATGTAAATAATACAAATATTGTAATTGTGTGTGTTATTCTCTTAATATTATCAGGTTGCCTGGATATAAACGCATCAGTAAAAGGTGCCAGATTTGTTAGATTCTGTGATGCATTCAACATTCCTGTGATAACTCTGGTGGATGTACCTGGGTTTTTACCAGGTACCAGCCAGGAGCATAATGGTATTATTCGTCATGGAGCAAAGCTGCTTTATGCATTTGCAGAGGCAACTGTTCCAAAAATTACAGTCATCACTCGAAAGGTAAGAAAATGGCATGTACACGGTATAAATGCTCCTTTCTGTATATTATAAAGTGCGTTCAAAAAGAAATGAGCCGGAAACATAATTACAGAAACCAGTACCTGTTTTATTATTTATTTATGCCAACAAACTTACTGTTGGTGTTTTTAAACACACAAGCCGTGTGTTCTAAATTAGGGACCAAAACAGAGTAAATAAATTATTTCAAATGTATGGACGTACATGAAGGAAGAAGCTAAAAGCAAAGAACTACTTACATCAGAAGATTTTTCAAAAAAATTCAAAAGTTCAAAAGCATGTATCAGATGCCACAGGAGTATCAGAAAGAAGGTACATTGTGGAGACATTTTTCTGCATGGACTGTACCGCCTTAGTAAGAAGAAGTTATCTGAGTAGCATAGCTGACGCATCAATTCGCATGCTATCTGCAGTGACCTAGCTTGTTACTCGCTTTCAAGGGGCCAAGAACGACGAATCCAGCTGTACAAACGAATCTATTTCATGTCATCCGTGAGCGCTTGCAGGCTGCCAGAAAAAGATTGTAGCAAATGCACTAATGCAAGCTCCATAGTTTTCAACATCTTATTTTATAGATAAAATGTCAGGGAATACGTGTGTATTTTTTTAGATTTTTAACACATAAATTTAAATTCTATTTTTGGTTTTACAAAATATACCATAAAAAAAGTCCAAAATTTGTGTGTAATAATGATTGTTCGAAAGCTGTTAAAAGTGTTGTATTTAACCTTGCCAAACTCCAACTCTCAACTCTATATGGCCTTAGAGTAACAAGTGATTTTATATTAGAGTACGCGCAGAAATTGCTTAATTTCTAATAGCCATAACTAAGCAAGTAATTTAAAAATACGGATCTCCTTATTTGATGCCTATTACTCACAAAAAAATTTGAACCTCCTACGAAAAAGTTGTGTTTTACGGGTGTGTGAATTGACATGGATTAACCCTTGTACAGCTGGATTCGCTGTTCTTGGCCCCTTGAAAGCGAGTAACAAGCCAGGTGACTGCAGACAGCATACGAATTGGTACGTCAGGTATGCTACTCAGATAACTTCTTCCTACTAAGGCAGTACAGTCCATGCAGAAAAATGTCTCCACAATGTACCTTCTTTCTGATACTCCTATGGCATCTGATGCATGCTTTTGACCTTTTGAATTTTTTTGAAAAAAATCTTCTGATGTAAGCAGTTCTTTGCTTTTAGCTTCTTCCTTCATGTACGTCCATACATTTGAAATAATTTCTCTACTCTGACTGTGTAATGTTTTGGTCCCTAATTTAGAACGTACAGGTGGCATAATTGATTTACGCTATGATCAATGTCTCACAAATTCACTATATTCACTCTTTATCGCAAAGATCTATATCTTCAACTGCACGCTGCACTAAAAAGCACCTGTGAATTAGCAAGGACTGCCTCAGATCATGTAGCGCATGGTGTCATTCGCAGAATTATACAATATGAGCTGCTGAAAGATGCAAAAGCTATGGATTCACCAACCAGTCAAGATCAGGGGCCAAGAACGATGGGTCCAGCTGTGCTTTAAAATTACACTCCTTCATTCCTTTGTCAAAAACTGAAGCTTTAGTGAAACAATTTTCTTTTGAAGAAGGAGGTAAAGTTGTGTGTTGTATGGAAACATTAATTTAAAATGCATATTTTAAAAACATTTTGAAGATGCTAATAGTGGACATATAATAGTGTCAGCTAGCAGTGTTCTCCTTACTGTACTGTTGTAACATTCATGGAACCTCAAGCAATGAACATTTGCCACAGTGGACAGTTACCGTAATGGAAGGTGGCAATTGTGTGAGGTTACGTTACCGCTGCCACGCGAGTCCGCTGCACTGATTTGCAAGTTGGTTAATTACAACTGAACTATTAGAGACTCCATTCTAATTTGTTCTGAGAATATTAAATAAACTTCATTGTATTTTTAGTTTTTTTCCAGATTTTTAAATGGTTGAGCTTATGTTATTATCCAACTTTAAAACTTTAACCATGTAAAATATAATATTAATAATAATTAATAAAATTTTCTAATAAATACCTCACGAAATACTGCAATTTTTCTTTAATTTGGGCCAAAGATCAAGTAATTTGCTTCATTACAATCGGAGGTATGATTGATCGAAGATTGAGGAGCGCGCGATTTATGGGACATTTCAAAAATTAATATCTGCCAAAATAAATTTTTTTTATAAAACGAAGAAACACGGGTCAAATATATTTTGTTCCAAAACGCAAAAAAAAAAAATTCAAGAAAATCTGAGAGATCAAGGTCATTTTTTGCCATATTTTGTGCGATTTCACATGGAATGACTCATTTATCCTTAGGATGGAAGAAATTTGTAAAAACAAGGAAGATCAAGGAAAACTAAAGCTCCTATTTATCCTCGGGGTGAAGGAAATTTGTTAATTGTAAGAAAAAGTAAAGGAAACTGTTGTGGATCTGTTGTCCATGGTTGCATGTTGTACTACAGAGGAGTAAGGTGAGGAGGAGTATCCCTTGGCTGGATATGGCATCTCGTGTTTTCTCCTGAGCACTTCCTCGTGTGAGGTGGCTGCTAGGGATTAAGCTGGGTTCGACACACCAGCCCACAAGGGTGTCTAGAGGAGTAGTTAGCGCCGGTGAGGCTCCTGCTTGATGGTAAAAGACACACTAGCAGAGAGATCTGCTGAGCTGAGCCCCACCAAGGATTGTCACACCATCGAAGCTAGACCTCGACGGATGGAGGAGGGGAGTAGTGAGGTCTGGACGGATCATTGCATTTGAAAAAGATGAATTTGAGGTTGGAGATTACTGGCGCCAATAGTAGCCAGTGCGGTGGAACGTACAGGGCAAGGAGCCAGTTGATAGTGCCTGCTGGCTGCTAGCTCTCTGTGTTTCAACTCACAATCATTGCATAATGGTTCGGCCATATCTTGCAAGATACCAGTGGTGCTATCTGGTTTATGAAGCTTAACTGTATACATTAAGCACTGCCATGGCACATGCTTGAACTATTTACATGTGTATACTATTAGCACTGTATTAGCACATGTCACAAAATTGTCCTCGTGTGGTGCACTTATCTAAACCTGTTATTCATGCTTTTGTGCAAAAAGCAGTTCAAGGAACTGTTGGAAATAACGTCCCTCAACTTCCAAGCATATGTTGTAACAACAAAGAAACACATTTCACATTCTTTCAAAGATATTTAGAGTGTTCGGGATTACATCACAGGCAGCCATTATTGTTGCAAATGGTTCCTTTTCTGAGATTTTTTGAGTATAGCGTATAAGGCTCTTAGTGCAACCTCATAAGAAGTAATTTAGAGAAGTGAGATCAGGAGAAAGCGGTGGCCAAACAACATCACCACCATGATCAATCCATGGTACCGGGAATGCATTATTTAAATGGTTTCTAATGTCCCTGTCAAAGTGGGTCAGAGGTCCATAATAATGAACCACATATGGCATCAGTGGACAAGAGGAACGTTCTCCAGAAACCCAGATAAAACATGAATCAAGAACTTTAAATAGACATGTCTGTATAGCTGAGGTGGAAAAAGATATAGACCAACAAGGCAATTGCAAATCTTGATGCTGGATATTTACGGACTGCTCCTCTACACAGTGGCACACAGATTATCATGTCTCCACACATGGCTATTTCTGTGGTTGAATGCCATTCCATCCCTTGTAAAGCAATACTCATCAGTGCGGAGCACCCAAGAAAAGAAATCAAGTTTTTCAATGTGCTGTTCAGTGACCCACTTACAGATCTGGTTTCATCGACCAAAGTCTGCTGGTGTTAAGGACTGTATCTTCAAAAGATGGAACAGATGGAGTTAGTCTTCCTGCACCACCCACCGTATGCTCAAGTGATGTGTGCCCATTGTAAATGTAATAGCACATGTACTAGCTAAAAGGGTCTGCTGAAACATTCTGAGCATGTCTTCCTCATATATCAGAGTGTGACATACTTGCCTCGTACTGGCGTTTGGTCAGTGCACCTCAGGGATCTAATTTTTTGGAGACACTGGTGAACAGACTGAAAAGTTGAGGGGTATGAGTGACATCTGTAAGGATATGTAAAGTCACACAGCTTCATACATGTCTTTAGCTTCCCTGTAAACAAAATACATGCCTGCTAC
Source organism: Tenodera sinensis (assembly GCA_030765045.1). Taxonomy (NCBI): domain Eukaryota; kingdom Metazoa; phylum Arthropoda; class Insecta; order Mantodea; family Mantidae; genus Tenodera; species Tenodera sinensis. Next base: position 3,645,876 of record JAUKNM010000021.1, read on the forward strand.
CTCTTCAAAACTGTAATCATTAGCCATTATTTTACTGAATATGATCAAGATAACATAACATGACACAGAAACACTGTCAGCTTAAGATTCACACATGTGCTTAGGTATTGCAGCTGCAAACAGGAATTTTGCAGGTGTTCGTATGCAATAGATTTAAACAGTATAATAAAACCTCTTTAGAAATTACTTTCTTATGCTGAAACTATATGCTTATTAAAAACTTAGTTACTGTTGCTATTTGCACATACATGCACCTCTTATTTTAAACAGAAGGAGGAAAACAACAATTTTACTGTGGGAATCGAATTTACCACCATTTCACTAGTCAAAGATGTTATGTCCATGCAAGTGTCAACAAGAACTTTCATAGGTGTATTTGACTTTCTCAAAATGTACAAAAGTGCTATCTTGTGATTTACTGGTGCTTCCCAAAAGGAAAATATTTCAGAAAATCGAACTTCACAAATGGGAATGCTGTATTACCTGTTTCTTATATCTGAAGGAGAATATGCTTTTCCGTGGTTTCTGCAAGTAAATAAATAAAGTTAAAGCAAGGATGTGATTGTGATTTACCTTGCACACTAGTTATTTCTTTTCCAGAGCTAACACGTATTCTTCAAATCCCAAGTACAATAGTGCATTAATCCAAGGTCATGATGATATTAAAGTCATCACCAAAATTCATTTGTTTGATTTGCTTGATTACATTTAGCAGCAGCGGTAATAACAAATGGAGCAGTGCAGTATCCTAAGTCCTTCACAATCAACATTTTGAAGAGAGAGAGGGAGAGAAAGGGAAAGAGGGGGAAGAGAGGAGTGGGGAGGGGGAGAGGGCCATTTAGCAAGGCATGAACTTGAAATCTGGTGGGCTCTAAAGACCTAGCTGTCGACGGGCCCTTAAACCCTAATCACTCACTCACTCACTGAAATCTGGTGTCGCTGGCTTGAGTACAACCTATTTTACCACTGAGTCACTCATGTACACTTCTTGGCGGTGCAGCAAATGCTTGCAACAGTATATGCAATGAGGTGGTATCAGTGGCGTACTATTTTTCGGTATTTCTAGATTGTCTATTAATTTTCTAACTGTACAAATTCACAGAATTACTGAAAGCCAAGAAAGAAGTTTATAAATTCAATTTGGGTTTTCATAGTTAAATTAGATATTTGATTATCTTTTGTAAAAAATACATTTGCCATCCAAGTAAGCACTACAAATTGCACCACATCTTCAAAAAATACATTATCTTGGCCCCACAAAATAATTTCAGCATAGAGAAATGAGTGTGCAACAAGTCAAAGGACCAGATACCACAGAACAAAAAAGCAGGAATCTATCAAATCAGTTGCCCATATTGTGACCAGATTTATATAGGGAAAACCAAGAGGAATTTAGAAACCTAGTTAAAAGAACACAAACAGATGGATAAATCTGCAGTTGCACACCATTTTTGGACATCCAACCACAATTTTATGCCGAACATAAAACTTTTAAAAGTTACAAATGCTGCAGAATTAAATGCTCGGGAAAAAATTCATATAGTAAAAAAGAAGTTCCGCATAATGAACTTTGATTTGCCTCCACAAAACCCTTTATGGAATTATTATTTATTTATGCCAACAAACTTACTGTTGGTGTTTTTAAACACACAAGCCGTGTGTGGGCAAAGTTTGAGAGGTAGAACTGGAACTTAAAAATTCAATGCCACAACTGGGATTTGAACCACAGACCTTCCGCTTACCGGGCGGACGCTCTAACCACTGAGCTATTGTGACAAACTGCCAGAATGGCATTAAATTCTCAAACCAGTTTGTATTTCTCCTGGTAAACCACAAAGGCAGTCTCACATCAGAGACAAATTACCCCAATGGTGACTAACTATTTAATCCCAGGATTAAATAACCTTCAGAATGGTAATTATTATTTATTTATGCCAACAAACTTACTGTTGGTGTTTTTAAACACACAAGCCGTGTGTGGGCAAAGTTTGAGAGGTAGAACTGGAACTTAAAAATTCAATGCCACAACTGGGATTTGAACCACAGACCTTCCGCTTACCGGGCAGACGCTCTAACCACTGAGCTATTGTGACAAACTGCCAGAATGGCATTAAATTCTCAAACCAGTTCGTATTTCTCCTGGTAAACCACAAAGGCAGTCTCACATCAGATATATAGAACTTCCTTTATGGAAGTTTATCAACTCACTGCTAGATGTCATCTCAACCAACCATACTTCAAATAATATCAACGAAAACCAGTTGTTTATTTCTGATGATGGGAGCAAGTTGAGCTCTTGAAACCGGTCAATTTTAATTATGCGTAAGTGATGTTTTATTTCTATTGACTCAGTTTTCATTATAATTTAGATATTTGATATTTATCTGAGTCTGGGAGTCTTGTAATTAAGTAGTGCTTGTTGCTCAAGTTCATTATAATTGTTTTATTTGAGGACACTGTAGAGCTTCAAGTGGCATAGTTTTTGTTGCTTCTGAACAAAAACTTTGTTTTGCGGTGGTTCCAAGGCTTTTTTTTTTTTTTTTTTTTTTATGCTATTATGAAGATTTCTTCACAGTATTGTAATTCTGGTTTTATACTGACACATAAGATTTATTTGGCCTCTTCCACTAGTCAATCATCTGCTCATGGCGGCAGTACTTTTGAATGAGTTTATCATCAGTGCCTCTGTCAGAGAACTCTCGAAAGTTGAGTAGAAGGGGTGGATGTTGACAGTTTTGAAATTGGCTTAGTGAAATGGGACTTGTTTTGTACCTTTCCACTATTTATATTTGGAACTTCTTTTGCTTGCATCTTGTAAACTCACAATCTCAGCATGTATACTGATAACTCAAATAATTGCGTAGTTTTTGTAGCGTAGAATGCCTTGGCTTTAACAACACTTTTCCATTACATCATACTCTTTACAGCTGTAAGTGAAAACTGGCCTACACAGAATAAATTAAGAAAACAACATACAAAAACAAAATAACAGTATTGTGATGAAAACTAAGTTGGACCATAGTAGGAATACATGAAAATATCTTAATCCTTTTTATCGTGTTTTGTCTGAGGACTTGAAGGAATTCTGGGCAAGAACAAAGAAATCATTCACACAACGGTCAATATCGTAATGATGGACTCCCCCTTGTATCCTTCCAGTTTGGAAGTAGCATTCAACCTGCAAATTGCATGATTGGTGGTCACTTCCATCTCGCGTATATAGAATGCACAAAATGTCCTAGTGAAAAACATTCTGCACCACTGCAGCACTTTAACCTATTTAGGAAGTCAGAAACACATGCAGTCCAAGGTTCACTGCTATGAGACAAGGAGCTCACTGAACTAATAATGTCATTCATTTAAACCAATTGGTGGTAAAGGCCAAATAAATCTGAAGACCCCATATAAGTATTGTAAGTTGTATTTAATATTGTTTTGTAACTACCCCATTTTGTTCCTGCTAGTCTTTTCAGTAGTTTGAATCTTTTAGTTACTTTTTCAGTTACATGTTCTATATGTTTCCTCCAAGTTAGTTTCTTATCAAAAGTACACCTAAATTTTTAGCATTTAACAGTTTTTGTCAATTTAATGTCTCCATAGTTTAAATAAATTCCCACTGGCTTTTTGGCTGGGGACCATATGCAACGTTTGTGTCACTTTAGAACTAGGCTGACATTTTCTATGGTATATTTCAGGCTTATGGAGGAGCTTATGATGTAATGTCATCAAAACATTTGCGTGGAGATATAAACTATGCTTGGCCTACTGCAGAAGTAGCTGTAATGGGTGCTAAGGGAGCCACTGCCATCTTATATAAGGGCAAATCAGACGTTGAGAAATATAAGGCAGAGTACATTGAAAAATTTGGCAATCCTTATCCAGCTGCAGTGAGAGGTAAGCTTAAGAATAAGCAATCAAATGCAGTGAAAGCAAGGTCCTGTGTAACCTATTAATTTTCTGATGTACCTAATAGTGATATTCTGTGAGGTTAGTAAATAAAACTTAAATTTTTATTTATTTCACAAGTCTTAGAATATGAATGTTCATTGCCGTATAGAGTGGTGAATCAGAGGAGACATAAACCTTTGTGCTTTTTACTTTCTCTACTGGTAAGTAGAGGAAGTATTGTATTCCATCCAAAAATTTGATGTCGAGATTTCACCGGAAATATATGTTTTGACACCCCCTGAATCCAAAAAAAAAGGCATTTTCAGAGAAAGGTCCGTGTGTGTGTGTGTGTGTGTGTGTGTGTGTGTGTGTGTGTTTGTGTGTTTGTGTGTTTGTGTGTTTGTGTGTTTGTGTTTGTGTTTGTGTTTGTGCTTGTGTTTGTGTTTGTGTTTGTGTTTGTGTTTGGGGGTGTGTGGATGGGTGTGGGCGTGCACCTGCCTCTACCTCTGCCACTGGACAGCATAACACAAAAACGAAAAGTCGGTTAAAAACCAAAGTTGGTATTTAAGTTTAATGTCTTTCAAGGATGCGACACAAAGAGTTTGAAGAAAATAGCCCTACCCTAAACTACCCATTACATGGAAAATTTTTCAAACATTTTCATTTTCTTGAAAATGACTAATAATTTGGATTAAAATGCCATATGTTATTTGTATGACAAATGAAATGTATATTTTGAATTTTCTGGCTATAGCCTATGTAGTCCTGCTTACTCTGGATGACTTTTGAATAACTCCTAAACCATAAGAGATAGACAAAATCTTACTCTACAGCAAATGTAGATCTCGCTAAAACACACAATTTATGTCTGAATAAATTTTTTTGTAGAGTGAACCATTTCGGAGATATTCCTTGTTATTTGTGTCAGTTTCGGAAAACTTGGAACTTTTGTGAAATGGAATATTGTTGTTCAGTTCTTTATATGTTTAGCATGCAAAGAGAATGGGATCCCAAAGCTTTAAAAGATTTGCCTATAGCTTAAAGCCTGCTGTATTCTAATATTCCCCTTGCACCTACAAGGAAATAAGCAATAAGATAATTTCTGCAAATGTTTATCTGAACTAACACAAAAAATATATAGGAATAAGAGTTTGTAAGAATGGTTAGTTCAAGAGTAGAGAAACTTGTGTGAGTGCAACATATCAGATTTGTTTATATATTAAGCATGCAAAGAGAACGGGATCTCAAAGCTTTAAAAGATTTGACTACCGCTCAAAGCCTACAGCATTCTAATATTCCCCTTGCACCTACAAGGAAATGAGCAATAAGATAATTTGTTCAAATGTTTATCTCAACTTACACAATGAAGATATAGGAATAAGAGTTTGTAAGAATGGTTAGTACAAGAGTAGAGAAAGTCATGTGAGTGCAACACATCGGATTTTTATGTTAGTATTTACATATTGAAATGCTGTTGCTCCTAATTATTTCATTTGAAAAACTTGTCATAATACCCTAAAAATGTTTTACATTTGTTGACTGAGTTAATTTTTTTGTCCATGCAGAAATTATGTAGTTGATATACAGTATGACACAGAAGTCAGTCTTCAAAACACGTCCAGGTAAAAAGTTAAGTGAAACTGAAAGGGTCAATAGGTCGACTCAAATACTTCTACGAAATCATTTGAAAAGTTTCCTGTTTATAATTTATATATGTTAACTATATGTTATATATATTATATATATGTTAACTCAGAATCACTAGGTCTCTAAATATTTGCTTCATTTCTATAACTGCGGCACCAGGAAAATGGAAGTGATCAGTCTGTTTATAAGATTTGTTTTTCATCTTGGTTCGCTGATACCTGCACCAACTTTCTGCACCCTTAGGACATAGTTCATGATGTGGGTTTTCATTAGTTAATAGCAAATGGAAATACTCTGCCCATACACTCTCTTTCATTCCTTGAAGGTTGTTTGAATTTCTCCTTATGGCCAAACCATAATATTTTTGAATGTCAGTAATGGCTGAATCAGTAACTTGTCCTTGGCATCCAAGAAGTTTTCCATCTTTGAGTGCCTTGTCTTGCAATTTAATTTTCAAGATTTTTAATCTGGGGCCCGTCCCCTTCTATACATGTCCCAAGCATTGTAATTTTGACACAGTTGTATCACCATAAGCGCAACATGAAGAACAGCTTTGTGTCCTTTAGAATCACCATCATCTAAATTTATATATTGTACATTGTACGAATAAAAATGTTTACAACACCTGAAACCTCCATGCCCACACTTGTGCCGTAGTAGTTTGCACTGCATGCTTGTTCGTGCCTGTTCGCTTTTAGTGTATCCATACAGGTACACCCATGGAAAAAATGATTGAGCACATTAGGAGAGCAAGTATTCAGTAATGTATATAATTGAGTAAATGTAGTACTCTTATCTAAAAGAAGAGTAATTTTATTATTTTTACGTGTAACATTCTTAATGGCTATGTTTCTCACTTGTGTCACAATACAAGAAGCTGTGTTTCTACATGCATTAGTTGAATGCAAAATATGACCCATGTTAATCCCATTCAACTCCTGCACATCAACCTCACTTTCAAAATCACTGAAAGCTTGGTTTCTTTTAACTACTGTGTAAACTGTTCTGAAAATTTTAGCAGTTACCTCCATATTTTCAAAAGCTTTAGTGCATATAGTTTCTATCCAGTTCAGTTTTGCAGTCTCTTATATTTTACTAGTTGGACAATGTTTTATTATGCTGCAGTTTATGCTGTTGGAGTCACTTCACTTAATCTTGTTAAAATGTTGGTGCATTCAGTGCAATGTACATTGTAATATTTACCTTTTTTTATGTCCCCTGGTTGCCTTGGCATAAAATCAATCATTGCATGAAGATTTCTATTTGTCTCAGGGTGATGGACGTAGAACGGCAGCTAGAATATTTTCTAAATAGTATTATAATATGAACAAATAACTTGAACCTTTTGTTTTGATGAACTTTTCACTATAATACCTAATAGTTAAGGACACAATTTTGTGGTAAATAAAAATTGTGAATGTAGATATAAAAAGAAGGCTTAAAGTGGGGTAAAACTGGTGAAATAATATATAAAATATTACTGTTATAATTTACATTTCAAATGTTATAGGTAGCATGTTCATTGAAATAACAAGTAAGCATGGTTTCTAAGTTCCCTGTTATAATATTGGTTCTTTTATCACACAAAATATTGTACACTGAAAGAGCTCCTTCACAATCACCATTAGAAATTGAAATATAGGTACGTAGACTGTGGTTCTCAGCGTCCCATTCTACATTGGGCATTAAAGACCACTTAATTTTGCTCATAGGCCTCTCTATCAAGCTTGACATTCTTTTACATGCTGTAAATCTGTGACCCGAGATCACCAGCTTTACTTCCCTTCTAAAGGAAGTCATGCTAAGGATTTTTACACCTGTAAAAATTCATTGCCCTCTGCCAGGTTTGAACCTACAACCTAGGGAACCAGAGGCTAGCATGTTACCCCTAGACCACGGAGGACAACGTTTACTGCCATGGAAACTCTTTCAAGCGCATGTGTGCACCTAGCTATCAGAGTGGACTTGTTTTAATGTAACTGTACAATCATGCGCCTTGGCTCTACAGTGCATCAATATATGAAACAAACTCAGTGTTAAACTCCTGCCATTTTTGGTACTCTGCTCCTGCTGTCTACTACAGCCTTCCATAAAATATACGTGAACTTACTCTAAGCTATGCGTGTTTGCGGAATGCTGGAAAACCAGAAAACCGGGGGGGGTGTTGTCTCTGGCACTTTGCTCCAGTGGTGGTGCTGTAGCATGGAACGTATATTATTCTACGCATCCATTGAATGCTCACCTACGCCACTGATTATCTCTCAAACGAGCTTCCTTGCTGCTCTCATATACATTTCCTTTTTATTGTAAAGATAGTTGCATTTCTTCCAGCTACACAGAGCTTGAACTCTTGATCTTGACCTTGCCTTGACCTCTATGTTTGAAAAGGTGAAATAGATCTTGTTTTATTCCTGAAATAAATCTTTAAATGTCAGTTTTGCAGAAACACTGCAGTGAAATGTTAATTTTGCATTAAATCCTAAATAAAGGTTCATTTCACAAGTAAATATCACAATAAATTATTAATTTCATGGTAAATTGTAAATAAACACTCATTTTGTGAGTTGCATTAAAAATTCTGTTTAATCGCAAGAGTAAATGTTGGTAATTAAGCTGACAATCACAATAAAATTGATTCTGAAACTTTTTTATTGCATATTAACAAATTTCGCATCATTGCGATCCACCAAAAAATCATGTCCCTATTAATAGTGCTGATTAACAAATTAAATCTGATATAACCACTTCCGTAGCAAACTTTATCCAGTCGCATCTTCTTTATTGATAAAAGTTTTTCCCAGGCTCCTTAATGTAATTTTTCACAATTGCTGTCACAAACATCAATCGTTAACAAATTTCTTTTATAACTTAATTTTCACACTTAATTTCAGTGTAATTCACAAGGTTTTTTCCTTATCATGTCTTATATTTAATTAAATAATAAGTGTATTTTTATGTCCATATTTTCAGCCCGATTTGTGGAGAACTTCTTTTAATTCTATGGAGAATTATTAACTGTGGAGAAATATTCTTTGTTTGTGTGGAATGAATGTGCTTTAGCATAATTTTCTACATGGCATGAAACATTTGCCATGCAACCATCTTCCAGGATTTCAAGATAGCTGGCACTTAGTTTTCTGCCTCACTGATGAAATTGGTATTCGTCGGGTTGGTATTTCTGGTGCTGCGTCGACTATTGTCATTCTGTGACCTCGCAGAATATAAACTGGTTCCTCTACTGGTTTCCACTGTGTCAAGCCTAGGAATTTGTGAGGAACATGTACTTTGATCAGACCTTTCTGTTTTCCTTCCCTGTGTATATCTGTTTTCCCTTTGTACTTATTATCTATGACATTTTAAGTGATTAAGCTGGCTGTCTGTCTCTCCCTCATATCTGTTCATATGTTGTGTAACCTCAACTTTGTGTATTTCATGGTACTGTGTTTTGATATTGCATTGTGACATTATTTCTTGAAACACATTATTTCTGTTTGTGTTATAGAGTGGTTTGTCCCTCTGATAATTCTGTTTTATGTTCTGTGAAAAGTTTTGCCTATAACACTCCTGCGGTGAACCTCATCTATTATTTATCTCACTTTCAGTATGTGTGCCATTATTGGAGTAGCTGTTTGGGGTTAGCTATTGTATGAAATTGTGTGTTTTGAATTCAGTTAGTAATTTGATCATGTCTGTGAAATCGATAGGTTTAGTGACAATTAGATGGTTTCTGATATGCTGTGGGTAGTATCGTATAATGATTTCTTGCTCTAGCATTTAGGGATTAACTATTAAGTTTTTATTGCTAGTTTTTAAGTGCTTGGTCATTATATTACTTTGTTTATTGTTGTATCTACCAGTCGCTAGCTCTACTTTCATTCTGTTTTGCTTTTGTGGACCCTGAAATTTGCCTATGAACAAATTCCTGAGATTGATATGTTTCGTGTGGATCGGGGTTAACCCCAAACATTCTAAATAATTTTCCTTCAAGCACTACCTGTTTCATGATCATCTTCCTAAGTTTATTTGGTATTTTTTCTTCTTTATTTTAACCTTTTCAAGTTCCCTTAGAAAAAGTTTAGTATTATTTTGAGCTTCATCATCAAATTGTGGTGGAGTGATATGTAATAAAAGTTTGTAATCTAGTATTATGTTGACCTCGGGAGTGCTAGTGCATATTCTGTGTGTACATATAACTTACACTTGCACCTGGATTCTGAGAATCTACTGTATGACTTTCAGGACCTTCATCTATACTACTATAAGTATCAGGTATGTCAGGATTATTTACAATTTTACATTTACTTATTTGTTGGTCATTATTCACTTTGTTGACCAGTAATGCAAAACTTGATTTAGCTTTCCAATTCTTTCTTTTTCCGTTTCTAAGCTTTCTTGCATAATTTTTAGGTGTGTATTTATTTCATCATTAAATCTTCTAGGTTCATCATATTGTGATTATATTTAAGTACCTATAATTTTAATCACGTTATTAGTACTATTCTGTGAAGCTACTCTGTACCATTATTATTTATTTATGCCAACAAACTTACTGTTGGTGTTTTTAAACACACAAGCCGTGTGTGGGCAAAGTTTTAAGAGGTAGAACTGGAACTTAAAAATTCAATGCCACAACTGGGATTTGAACCACAGACCTTCAGCGGAAGGTCTGTGGTTCAAATCCCATTTGTGGCATTGAATTTTTAAGTTCCAGTTCTACCTCTTAATACTCTGTACCATTTTGTTTCCTTCACTTATGTTCTCTGCATTTTCTAAAACTATCACAGCTATTTCTGTTTTATTCAGCTCTATCTCCTGTTTGTTTCTCTCCTCTAACTGCCCTATACTTTCTTTTTGATTTTCTAATTCTTCATGCTGTTGCTTTCTGAATTCATCTAACTCCTTAGCTACTTTTGTTTTCAATACCTTTATCACATTCTGCAACCCTTGCTGTATTTAATTCACTAAACCTTCTGTGCTAGCAATATTGTTTATATTCTCATTTCTATTTTGTTCTACTCTTTATGTTAGTTACGTACATTTCTTTTCTTTCATGTTAAATTTCCTACATTCTTTTCCATTTCTTGTCTTCCCAATTCTCTCTCCTGTGTTAACTGAGTTATATTCTTTTCTATTTTTTGTGTTAAACTTATATTTAACACTTCTGTATCTTCCCTGCATTCTTTTCTGCCTAACTCTGTGTATTTTTTATCTTTTGTTTTAAATCTTGAGACAAATTTGCTAATTGCTGCATGATTTTTTTATAACATGGATTTATTTACTATGCTTTCTTCTGCTATCCTAACTTCTTTCTCACTTTGCTTCCCTAAATTTTCTCTCTCCTCACCTTCCCTGCTGTTACTTATCTCTTTTGTATTTTCAGTTTTCCATTTTTTCCACTATCTTTTTATTTCTCAATAACATTAATGTTCTCAAATTAAAATTGTTTTTTTCTTTAACAAGAAACAGAAATTTTCACTTGCAAATACTGTGCTCTTTTTTCTTCTCTCTTCTCTTTCCTTCTTGGAATTACTCCCTTTGCTGTTCTTTCTCAAGCCTCATTGTTGTTGTGCCATTTGGGACTGGGTTTTACTGTGCTGCATTTCTCTTACAGGTCTTCCTGAAGTGTTAGTGGACTCAGTGCAATGTGGATTGTAATTTTTACCTTTTTGTCCCCTGGTTGCTTCAGCATGAACTCAATTATTATTTATTTATGCCAACAAACTTACTGTTGGTGTTTTTAAACACACAAACCGTGTGTGGGCAATGTTTGAGAGGTAGAACTGGAACTTAAAAATTCAATGCCACAGCTGGGATTTGAACCACAGACCCTCTGCTTGCTAGGCGGGTGCTCCAACCATCAAGCTACTGTGACAACCTGAAGGTTATTTAATCCTGGGACATAAAGCACTTGCAATAGTAAGTCACCATTGGGGTAATTGTCTCTGATGTGAGACTGCCTTTGTGGTTTACCAGGAAAAATATGAACTGGTTTGAGAATTCAATACCATTCTGGCAGGTTGTCACAGTAGCTTGATGGTTGGAGCACCCGCCTAGTAAGCGGAGGGTCTGTGGTTCAAATCCCAGCTGTGGCATTGAATTTTTAAGTTCCAGTTCTACCTCTCAAACATGAACTCAATTGTTGCATCAAGATTCCTGTTTTCCCCAGAGTGATGGATGTGAGACAGGAGTTGAATATAAGCTTTGAAATAATACGGTAACATGAACAAATAACTTGGACCTTTTATTTTGGCAAACTTTTCACTATAATAGCAGCACAGATTAACAAATCATAAACTAATATAATCACTTCTATCACAAACTTTATCCAGTCGCATGTTATTTGTTGATAAAACTTTTGTTCTCGTCTCCTTAATTATGTAATTTTTCATTATGGCTGTCTGTTGCGAGCATTAGTTCTTAATTTTCTTCATCCTGGGAAAAAGGAAACTGACTCTAATTCGTCACACTCTCATTTGGAAGAGTGCATGCATGATGTTGCCAACTACTGTCAATGGAGTAGTGAATTGGTGAGAACGTACTCACTTCATTGTGTGTTTCAACATTGTTTTCTTACTAGTTTAACAGCTATACAAATTAAAATATACCTTCTAAAAACAGGATGAGGTGATGCTACTGCTAACACCAAATGAATCACTCACTGGTATGTGAGACTACTAAAACACATGTGTACAAGCTGACTCACACTGGGCTATGTCAACTGCCTGAAGTGTTAGCTGTCTGTTAGCTGTCAGGATGGACTTGTTTATTCAATCAAACAGTAGAAAAAATGCACAATTCACAAGAAGATGCTAAATTTAAAATGAAAAGTAGCTAGATAGTGAAAGTAACATGTGTGCTTTAATACAAACAATTGGATATAATCATGTTTAACACCAATTTCCCCAAATTTCAGAATTGCGAAATAAATTATGTTTTTCTATATGAAACTGGAAAAAATTTCAAGGGGTATGCGTATTCCCACATACCCCCAGAAAAAAAAGTAGGTATTGATCTTTTCAGTGTTAAAATGTTTTAATAACAATGCTCAATACTTACTGTAAATTTCACTTTTGGTGGTGCATCATTCAGGGCTCATATTCCGAGTGGTTGTTGTATTGCATACTATTGTGAAGAGCCAAAATATAAGTTTTCTAAAGCTTTTTGAATTTGTGCTGGTCAGGATTTTAAATATTTTAAAATGACAAAACTATAATATCCTTCATGTTCACCTTCTGCACAAGTTGACTTCGAGTGTCTGACTTCCTCTTTAGGAATATGTGAAAATTACACCTCTTACTCTGTCACTTACTTTTAGTAAGTAGAAGTATTGTATTCCACTCAACAAATTTGATATGAGATTTCACCAGAGATGCACATGGCAACCTGCTGGTAAGACATTGTAAGTCAATTGGGGAATTTAATGTTTTACTGGTATCATAGCAGATAGAAGAGAAAGTGTGAGCTCTCCCGCTAGTTTACTGCATGATCAGTGGTCCTGTGGCAACTGACCGAAACTGTGGCGTGGCGATCGCAGTCGCCTCAAAATGCGGCCGAACTGCCTGGTATGTGATTCGGAAGTACAGACATAATTTTATACGTATGCGTTGTGTGTTGTGAGTAATTAGGTATATAACTTGTGAAATTGCTTCTAAGTTTGTGCATAAATGTGTGTGTTCTTCAAAACTTCAGTTTCAAGCAACATTAATATAATTGATTAAAAATGCCAACTTGTTTTGTACCCGGGTATCATTCAGGACACAGAAACTGCTCAGAAGCTAGCAATTTTTTTACTCCTACTAAAGATAAAAATCTGTTTTACAAATGGGAAAAGTCTATTCCTAGGAAAGACACTAAATTATCTGTTAAGTCTAGCATTTGTGACAAACATTTTCCAGAGGACTTCTTAGTGAAACTTGATTCATTCTTTGTGCATGGAAACTAGTTGAAATCCCTAGAATTAAATGGCGGTTAAAGCCAAGGGCAATTCCCTGTATATTTCCTAATTTACCCAGGTACTTATCTACAATGCATAAATCCCGAAAATCTCCACAAAACAGAGACAAAAAATTACTGAAAAAGCAATATTCAACAATCAATAAATTACCAGATGCAGGATCCAGTCAACCAGTTCTTAATTCAAACGCACCGTCCTTCAACAATGAGGAAATCACAGAAAATGGTTCTAATTCCTCCAAGGTCACAAACACAAGTGTCAGTAATGAAATTGCTACACTGAAGAAAAGCATTAGAAACCTGAATAGAAATTAAGTTAGAACTAAAATCCTGCTATCTAAAGAGAGGGCTAAATTAAAAATAATAGAAAAGAACTTCGCTACTAATTGTTGTGAACATAAACGCAATTTAAATTGTTTAAGTAAATTGTTTAACAAAAGCTGGTTCTAGATACAATGCTTAAAAAATGTCAGACAAGCTCGAAGGGGATGTGTTACACCAATGAATTTCTATTAGAAAGCTTGCTATTTAAAATTAAAAGCCCTAAAGGTTATAGACATTGCTTAACACATGAATTGCTGCCCCTGCCTTCTGAAGCTCATTTAAGGAAATTATCTAAAGGGATAAAGTGCACATATGGTATAAATAGCAATGTTCTAAATGCAATTTCTACTACATTCAATCAAGAAGAAGATGAAAACAAACGTCTTGGAGTTTTAATATTTGAAGTTAGGTTCATTAAAAGTGGATGGATTCGTGAATCTAGGTGAACACACTCCTGACAATCAGAAAAATCCTATGGCTAACCATGCTTTAGTTTTTATGTTTGTTCCCTTACTACATAGGTAATTGGAGCCAACCAATAGTGATTTACGCAAGTAGAAATGCTACACCCGGTGTTATACTAGCTAAGCTCCTTATAAAAGTACAAGATGGCGTCGGGCTGTGTTGTAACGCGTAGTATGAAGCAGAAAATTAACGCAAATAATAGTAATAGTCAGGCGCGGCTCCTCAGGGTAGGCAGGGTAGGCACTGCCTACCCTATTGTAATACATCAATAAATAATGTTTAACTATGATTCTGCATTTTATCATTTGAACCGTCATTTTCCCCTAAATTGCAGTTCAAGAAAAGTTTTCTCGGTTATAATGACCAGCGCATGGTCAAATCCTTTAATCTCAATTCCAATTCATCAAAACTGCGCTGCGTGTTTGAAACGCGCGGCAGAAATGATACGCATGGAACCTGGGTAGTGGAGAGCAGGCTAGCTTAACCTCTGCCTGCCCGGCCCCATTTCCTCAGTACGAGGCCCTTGAACAGGGATAAGGAAACATTCGGTCTGTATATGCACTCCGAGCATGCGTAGACGCGTCTGCCAGCAGTCCGAACACTTGCCGGTCCAAATCCGAAATTATGCGACATTTTCCAAACAGCCATACTCCACGAACGAAGATCTCAGAGATCTGCATCTGTCGTCATCTCTGTGTAATACCAGTACGACCGACTTAATTAGTGAACTATTACAAATTTCGCTTTCGCGGCGCACTGACAATGAAAAGAGGAGTGTTTTGGCTATTTAACACAAAGCTGCAGTCAGACAATTTTTCAATTTCTTAATCTATTTTAGTCATGGGCGTAGCGAAACGGGGGTAAGGGGTGCCACGGCTCCCCCTTGGAAGTTGGTGAACTTAATGTGCAGTCAGTTACTGACTTTTAAACTATTATTTTAATTTTGATGTAAAGAACAATTTTTGTTTAGCACAAATTAATACGGTTATCTGCAACAAATACTATAAATTTTGACAGTAAAATAATGATTTAATATTATATGATTACAAATTTCCAACATGTGCCCCCCCCCCTGGAAAAAAGTCTGCCGACACTCGTGATTTTAGTTTTGGCGGTAATTCGTCCGTAAGTCACACTCATTCACTCTGCTCTTATTAAACAACTAAACAATATATTGTTTACGTTATCCGCAATGACTTCACCCCCTATATTTCGGATAAACGGGGTTTATTATTATTATTATTAATTATTATTATTATTATTATTATTATTATTATTATTATTATTATTATTATTATTATTATTATTATTATTATTATTATTATTATTATTATTATTATTATTATTAGTATTATTATTATTATTATTATTATTGTTGTTGTTGTTGTTTTTTTTTGTTTTTTGTTACTGTTACACTTTGCCTACCCTAAAATGTTGACTGCGAGCTGCCACTGGTAATAGTATTGATAATACAAACAAGGAAGATAACTTTGGGCTCACAAATGGTAGAGGAGTGACTGAAAATAAAGGTAAAAATTTTACAAAAGCCAAAGACGTAAATTACGACCAAATAGGAAATGCTACATGTGAACACCAGGAGCCATGTGTGCGTAGCGAATATGAAGCGGTAGTGTCGCTTCAACTAGTAATTGATATGTTGAACAAAGATCTGCAAGCTGCACGGAAACAGGTGATGAAGTTACGCTTTCAGAATGAAAAATTGACGCAGGAGGTAGGAAAACTGGAAAAGGACAAAAATGAATTAAATATAGAGAAAAATCGACTTCAATCCCAGTTGGAAATGGAGAACAACGGATATGTGTATGTTGGAAGTAAACACAATCGACGGTACTCTGATAGCGTCCTTAGATGCAATCAGAACAAACTACATGAAAAAGATGATACTAGGACTGATTTTACAACCCTGAATAAAAATATCAACTGCTGCAAGAAGAAAAAGAAGAAACCAACGGAAAACGGAACTACAGTGTTAGGATATTGCAGAAGGAGAATCAAATAAGTAGAAGAGTGGCTATACTTGGAGACTCTATGCTCAAGTTTTCTGGGAACATCTGCAGACAAAAAGGCTACGCGGTAAATTGCTTTCCGGGGATTAAGATAGGGGAGTTGAAACATCAAGTCGAGAAAAAGGAGATAGTTAAAAGTGACACAGAAATTGTTCTGCTGCACGTCGGAACGAATAATATCAAGAGAGGTGTCTGTGCAGAAGAAATCATGGGCGAAACGATGGATCTAATTGAAAGTGTCAGAGGAGCTGCGCCGAGTGCAAAAGTGATTGTAAGTGGCGTGTTAAGAAGACGCGACACAACGAATAGAAAAGTGCAACGCATCAATCGTGAACTGAACTGGTTGTGTGAAAAACGCGAGTGTACATTTGTGGATGGTAATTTCTGGATCCACAACCTAGACTTCGCCAGAGATGGTGTACATTTAAACAGACGTGGCTCCTATAAATTTGGTGATTTATTGGGTGCTGTAGTATCTTCCGTTGATAAGGGAAACTAGTAAGGAATGAGGTGGGTGTTAAACCAACAATTGAAGTGAAAAAACCTTTAATACAAACGAATAGTCAAAAAACTAGTGGGCAAGAAATAGATCATAGTTTAAAACTCCTATATATGAATATACAGTGCTTAAGAACAAAACTACAAGAACTATGGGTATATCTTAAGGACAATGTGTGTAATATACTGTGTCTAAGTGAGCATTGGCTTGAAGAAAATGAAATTGATTATGTGAGTATTGCTAACTTCAGATTAGGTAGTAGTTTCTGTCGCAGTAGGTTCAAAAATGGTGGGGTAGCAATCTATATTCATAACTCAATACGAGCAAGAAACCTTGAGAACTTACAAAAGTTTTGTATAGAAAAGGTTTTAGAGGTAACAGGATTAGTAATAGACACACACAAGACCATAATCATAACATTATATAGATCACCAGAAGGGGATACTAGCATTTTTCTTGAAGGTATTGAAAAGGTCTTAACATATCTGCTTCCTTTTAAATATAATGTAATAATATGTGGTGATATAAATGCAAATTTTGACATTACCAAACAAAGTAACACAGTAAGTCAATTTCAAAATTTACTACAGCGGATGGGCTATCACTGTGCAAATAAAACTCCTACTCGCGGAACTGCATGCCTCGATAATATCATAACCAATGTAAAACAAGCATGCTATACAATCAAGTTGGGGGATTATCAGATATCAGATCATAAGCCTCTAATCTTTGAGACAAGTATGGCAAAAACCCCTTCTCACAAAACTGGAAAAATAATAAGCAAGATTAGAGACCTTAGCACAGACTCTGTAAATAAATTTAAGGATAACTTGTTGTCAGTTAACTGGTGTGGGATACTTGGTAACAATAGGGGGTCAGCTGAAGAAATGTTTGAACACTTTTTTAATACTTTCATTAGTCTGTTTAACAGCTCATGCAAGAAACAAAAACGAATCATAAACTCCAATAAAAAAGCTAAACCAGTTAGCAGTATTAAGTGGTACAATTCAGGACTAGAAAGAATGAAAAATAAGCTAATACTGCTTCAAGATATGCATAAAAAAGACCCAAATCCCTGTCTACTAAATACAATAAGAAACTATAGAAAACGTTATAGAACAGCACTCTTGGATGCAAAAAAAGAGTCAAATAAAAGTAAAATAGAAAATTCTAGCAACAGATGTAAAGCAGCTTGGTCAATAATTAATTCCATAACGGGTAAAAATAGAAAAGACAATATAAATGAAAACATAACTCCTGATAATTTCAATAACTATTTTATAGAATCAGTCAGAGACATAGCATTAAAGGTAAATTCTTGTGCAGACACAGCTATATCATTTATTAATAATATAAATTGGGGAGAGGAGAATGACCAATTTGTGCTTAGAGAAGTAACCTGTAGAGAAGTAGAAAAGGTAACAAAAAGACTTAAAAACTCAAAAAGTAGCGATGTATATGACATTTCAAATAATGTTCTTAAAGAAATTATACCACATATTGTAGTTCCACTCACCTATTGTATTAATAGCTGCTTTAATGAAGGTGTTTTTCCCAAGGTACTAAAATTATCCAAAGTAACGCCAATATATAAAAAGGGTGAAAGGGAGAAGACAAGCAGCTATAGACCAATTTCACTGATACCCACATTTGCTAAAATCGTAGAAGGCCTCATAAAAAATCAGCTACAAGAGTATTTCAAAAATCGAAATTTATTTTATCAAAATCAGTTTGGGTATAGAACTGGAAAATCAACTATAAATGCAGTAGACTCTTTTGTAGAGAAAATACACCAACTTTTTGAGGAAGGTGCTTTTGCACAAGGCACATTCTGTGACTTAAGCAAAGCGTTTGACTGCGTTGATCATGGCATCTTGATAAAGAAACTTGAATTGTATGGCGTTCAGGGCCCTAACTTGATTATCTTTAAGTCATATTTAATAAATCGTAAACAGCTAGCCTCAATTGGAAGAAAATATTCACAGATCACTGATGTAAAAATAGGTGTTCCACAGGGCTCATTGCTTGGACCACTGCTTTTTTTAATAATGATTAATGATGTGCCAAATTGTTATCCATCTCATACTGTTGTCTATGCAGATGACACATCATTTCTTAACATAAACAACACATTTGATCTGCTGTCACAGTCTGTCCAAGAGAATATAAAAAATGCCCAAATATGGTTTAGAAGCAATGGGTTTTTTTATGGATGAAAGTAAATCACAAAATATTCTTTTCACATTAAAAAATAGTAATAATTTATGTCACAACACAAGTGAGACCGTTAAATTTCTTGGAATGTTAATTGATAATCATCTATCTTGGAACTCTCACATTGATTCTGTATGCAGTAAGCTGTCGAGAACAGTGTTCTTATTAGCGAACTTAAAGAGGGCAGTCCCAAATGAATTTGTTCGTATGGCTTATTTTTCATTTTTTCAAAGCATTTTTAGGTATGGTTTGCTATTATGGGGGAGTAGCCCAAGAATAGCAGATGTGCTAAAGATTCAAAAGAAGGTCATTAGAATACTGACAAATTCTAATAAAACTGATCACTGTAAGCCACTTTTTAAAGCGCTGGAAATACTGACTGTCGTTAATTTATACCTATATGATGTGCTTGTATATGTCAAAGAAAATGAACAAAATTATAATACCAGAAGTGAAATACACACATACAACACAAGAAACCGGAACAGAGTGGATGCACCATATCTCAGACTGCAGAAGTCCTCAAGGTACTACAAGTTAAATGGTATAAAAATATTTAATTCACTTCCTTTAGAAACACGCAGTACAAATATTAAAAAATTTAAGGAAAAAATATATAAATGGCTAGCAAAAACTCCTTTCTACAGCACTCAAGAATACTTAGATATAAGTAAATATTATTATTATTATTATTATTATTATTATTATTATTATTATTATTATTATTATTATTATTATTATTATTATTATTATTATTATTATTATTATTATTATTATTATTATTATTATTATTATTATTATTATTATTATTATTATTATTATTATTATTATTATTATTATTATTATTATTATTATTATTATTATTATTATTATTATTATTATTATTATTATTATTATTATTATTATTATTATTATTATTATTATTATTATTATTATTATTATTATTATTATTATTATTATTATTATTATTATTATTATTATTATTATTATTATTATTATTATTATTATTATTATTATTATTATTATTATTATTATTATTATTATTATTATTATTATTATTATTATTATTATTATTATTATTATTATTATTATTATTATTATAATAATTATAGAAGTAATTATCCAGTTAGAAAACTCAGGGACAAGAACTGTTGGTTTCACTAGTGATGGAAGTCAATCAAACAAAAACTTCACCTGAATTTGTTGGTCTTAGAGTTTGCCCGAAATTAACCTCATCCCACATAGACCCTTTCAGAGAATGGATGTGAGACTGTGTTTTCAACTGTTCAGTAACAGCACTGCAAATGGGATTGACTTCAAAATATCTTGGCTATCCGGTTGTTGCCGCGTCAAATTATAAAATTTGACGCGGCAACAACCGGATAGCCAAGATATTTTAAACGATGGCCGTGGGGGATTGACTTCTTCAGGAAAATTAATTTTGAAAAATTTAAGGGAAGCGAAAATACTGAACTATTCACAAGAGATGTAAATAATCTTGTAGATGCATTAAACTCCACAGTTCCAATTAAAGCACTATAAAAATTTGCAATCTTACAGAGTACTAAAAGATTTCTTTCACATAATGTCTGAAAATTGCACATTCTGCTCAACTAGGACAATGGAATCTCTTAGTCACCTTAAAAAGTACTTTGGAAGTATCCGAGTATTTATGAAATGGAGGATTTGCATACGTCTTAACAGCAAAATTGAATCACTTTGGAATAATGCGTTCTTTAAGCTGTGATGACCATCCTTCCACAGTTGACTTTTTACATTTACATATGCTACAGGCTGTGTATGTCCCTGTAAAACTTGCACTGTCAAATGCTGCTAATTGTGAGAATAAAGTGGAGCCACCACTTACATCGTTTATGGATCAAATTCGTATATTTGCAAAACAAATTGAGCAAAACAACCGTGAGCTGTTGGATTTTGTTGGAAACAAAATAAAGAACAAAACTAAAATACTTGACTCGGAAAGTGAAGTTCCTAAACCCTATGAGGACAATATTTCTAAAAGATACTTAGTACACAACTTAGGGGGTTATATAGTAAAACAAATGCTCGAAAAACTTAGTTGTAAAACCTGTGCCTCTACTCTGTCCACCGATCTACCCTCTGACACATTAGCTTCCACTACAATAAAAGACTATGGCACCCTAAAAAATCGTCGGTATTTAACCTACCCTTCTGAATGTGTGGTTAATATTCTTTTGCAAGTCGAGACTATTTTAGAGAAGAAAATGTGCTCGTCTGAAAGTTTGTGGGGTGATATATTTTACGAGTGCTTAGATAACATAGATGAAATCATATTAGGACCCAGTGAAATAGGATGCTGCCTGGAACACAAACTGGATTTAGTTGGAAACGTAACACTGCATTACATGAAGTGACGTTTCTTTTTTCGTACCAAGGAAATCAGTAGAGAAATGATGTCATCGAAGTCAGCAAAATCAACACGTAAACCCTCCAAGGTCTCCAACATCTAATTCCACGGTGAGTTTTGATTTTTATATACATAACATACATAATTTGCATTATGGTTTAATTTTTCAGCGTAAATTCATGTAAGCCAATATTTCCCATTGTTCTTCATTAATTACAATACCCATTATTGTAAAATAGCATCCTATATTATGTGTCAAGGAAAGACGATGTTTCAAAAAAGTATTTCAAATATGTTGTTGTTGTTTTCTAGTGCCTTGCATCTGGCAATGAAGCCATTAGCATTCGTGCTTTCCAATACTTTTGAAGTATTTCAAATATTCGTGCTTACGATTTTAGGTATTCAAAATGCTAATTGATAATATGAAACCCATTTTCACCATGCATTCGTGAACTATTTATTTATAAAGTGAAGCGACCACAACACCAGTGCCATCTTGTGAGCGAACCATAGCAACTCCCGAAGAGCTCACACTATCTCTTCTATCCGCTATGCTGGTATATTGTTATGGTAGCTTAGTTGGTCAGAGCAGCATCACAATAAGCGAAGATCTGTGGTTCAAAACCCTTATGACATTGCATTTTTCAGTCACAATCCTACCTATCCAACCACATTTGATGTTTAAGTTCAGCATATTCCAAGGATAGGACATAACATTTTCAAGAAAATCCTGCCACCCCAAATTACTCTTTACACAGATTTTTCTATTCTTTTTCTTTTTTTTTTTTTTTTTTCTTTTTTTTTTTTTTTCTGGTGCCTGATTATCTTGATTAAACTCAAGATATTTGCATGACAAAATATATATCTGAAGTTTTTGTGATTAGCCTAAAAGTTTTCATTCTGAATTAATGTTCTGTTCTTTTGCATAACTGATAAGCAGGGTTAGGATTTTTAAGTGCACATCTTTTTTCTTAGGGTAAATTTAAGCTCTTTGGAAAGATACCACAGTGTGAAGTTTTGTTTCTAGTTGCCAAAAGAGGAATTTTTTTCATGCACCTTTTTTCCCTTTTTGGATACCTTTATCCATTTTTCCCCAACCATGTCCATAATCCCCTTTTCCCCCTTTTTCTTTTTAAGTTCCTTCCATTTTACTCTATATGATTTTAATCAATATAAAATGTTTAACTTTTAATTAATACCTCCTCAGCTTACTGTGAATGTGTGAAGAGTAAGCCTAACTCTTTCAGTAAACGCTGTGTGGGAGTTGAAAGCATACCTACAACAATGGAAAATAATTGTGTATGACAAATCCTCTTTCTCTTGCTTTACCGCTATAAAGCAGCCTGCAATAATGCAATTGACAATGACTCATTGTCATCGTATATCCTTCTAGCCTTTTAAGTTCAACAGAACCAGTAGCCTACTGTTTGTGAATGTGAGTTTGTTACTGTGGCAGACATCATCTGTTGGCGCGGATTCCAAGGTCACGCAGAGACAGCAGTAACTGTACATGCATAGTTCCAAGAATTGTCTCTGGGTTCTGCTCAAAGCTACTAGAAATCGCTGAGACTGCAGTTCCAGTATGAATGAGAACATTCTGGTAATTGTCATGATGTTAAATAAGAGTGTGGACAGCAAGTGAATGAGCTGTATAACAGTCACATTGAATTAGCAAGTGAACTGGTGTTAGTCCTTTGTTACATTACTAAATGAGTGTATTACTAGATTTTACCAATGCCGAATGAGAGTACTTTAAGAAAAAACTACATGGAGCCTGTTTACCAAGAAACCATACAAAGAATCAAGGAGAAAGTGTCTGATTGTGGTGTAGGAATCATTGTGGATGAAACCATAGACTCAATGGAATGATATGTTTTGAACATTTTAGTTTTTCCCTTTGCAGGGGGTAAAGTTAAGCCCATGCTGTTAAAAATGTATGAGCTGCAGAAAGCCAATGCCAGCACAGTAATGCAATCAATTATGGACGTTAGTAAAAAACTCTGGCCTGCTGGTATCGAGTTTGAAAAACTTCTTGTGATTACGGACCAGGCTCCATACATTGTTTCAGGTGTTATTTCCTAAGTTGAAGCATGTGACATGCTTGGTTCATGCCCTTCACAGGGTTTGTGAATTCATAAGGAACAAATACGACATTGCAAATCAGTTCATCTCTGCCCTGAAGAATATTCTGCCGAAAGCAGAATTGTGTTGTGATCTGCAAGGAAACCACTGGCCTGCCCCTTCCAAATTTCCTGGTCATTACTTGCTGGAGATCTTGGATCGAGTGTGCTGCTATGTTGTGTGAGAATTTTGACAAAATTGAAGAGTTTGTGCTTTCTTTGGATCCAGCCGACGCAGGTGCAATTTCCAAGGCACAGCAACTTCTGTTAGTGGAGAAAATACATAATTTTCAGACAGAACTATATTGTGTCCATAGTTACAAGCACCTGACTGCAGCTATTAAACTATTAGAAGAACAAGGTTTAGAAAAAGAGAAACAGTGGGATATTTTTACTTCTATGAGGGAGCAGTTAGATGGCTTTGCCAAGGACAGACTTGAGTTTAGTCTCCAGAAGTATCCAGACATTGAGTTTTTCACCACATCTGTAGAATTGCCATTCCAAGTGAATACAAGATTTGCCCCACTGGTTTCTGTGAATGTCGAAAGAAGCTTTAGCATCTACAAAGACATTCTATCTCCTAACAGAAACAGACTTTTAAAAATGTAGAGATGCTTAATGTCTTGAGTATAACAGCTTCATGTGTTTTCCTTCTTCTGAGGAGTGACAATTTGATGTACTTGTTTGTAATTCAATAAATTAGAATAGCGGAAAGAGAAATAGTTGAATTAGTTGAATAAACCAGCACCTTGAGAACTGGAATTTAAAAATTCAATGCCACAGCTGGGATTTGAACCACAGACCCTCCACTATCCCAGCTGTGGCATTGCATTTTTATGTTCCAGTTCTACCTCTCAAACATTGCCTACTCACGGCTTGTGTGTTTGGAAACACCAACAGTAAGTTTGTTGGCATAAATAATAAACCAGCCCCTTTTTGTCCTTCTTTTTACCTTATTTGAGCACCTTTTCCCTTCCTTTTTTCATCTGAAATTTGTACCTAAAAGTTCTAACCCTGCTGATAAGTGATAAACTATAAGAGCTATACAAACTATTGCTGCACCAAAAATGTAAATCTTGTTAAGGCACACAATTTATCTCAGATAAAATATTTTATGCTATTTACTATTTCAGAGATTTTATAATACAATAAATAGTTTGTAACGCAACTTCACTTATGTTTTAACTTATAAATTCAAATGCAAAAGAACATGTTTTGCAATCAGACAATTGCATCTTCAGCTTCCTTTTCCTCATTGACTCTGTTTATTCACATCATTACAGTGACTACTAGTAGGTGATGGATTGTTCACTATTGTATTGCCATCTACTGGAAGTAAAACAGATTTGTTGTCAGAATCAATTGCAGGCATTTCAAAATTTATTACGTGATCTCTGTTCTTTAAAATGGATATTTTCTCCCATTCTATTAAATCTAAAGATTTAAGTGCTTTAAGTGCATTAATAATTTAAACTCTGGGTTTATTTAATGATAAAATGACCAAAAATGATCTGTCGCATTGAAGCCGAAATTGTGAACGCCATAATTATGGATAGAATACTACATCACATGGCGGAATTAAATAATCAGAAAATGTTAAAATCGTTACGTGTATAAATGTACGAGATCTGGGAATATTAGTTGTGACTAAAATTGTCAAAAGGCACGAAAAGGTACAGACAAGTCACTAGGGCAAGCTTCAGGTAATCCAACGAGACCTGGTAAGACCAGTTTTCCTGGAAATCGCTCAGCGCAGGTGTGAGCCTGAAAAACAAGGGATGGTCGTTTCTTCGAAACCCTGTTGCTAATTAGGAAGTGAAAGGTACAGAAAGCGTCATAACGCATAGACACTTGCCTGCGAGAACCCGGAGAGAAAGGGTCGTTTAGAGTGGCCCTCCAGAATCTGACAGGGCAGTACACGTGCCGCCCATACCGCCGAGCGAGCATATCAGCTACGGGACTTGTATTCCGGATCCTCAAGTGTGAGGACACATTATAGTTAATATTAACAATCTTCTGTCTTAGTAAAGACACAGTAACGACTCAACTAATTTAATAACGATCGGCAAATCTCACGCTTTCTTATTTTGGTGAGAATAAAAGTGTCAAAGAAATTCTGGTTTTATTCGCAAACACTCACGCATACCCTGATGTTAAGATCACATGCCAGAGCAGCCGGAGCAGAAGACACCGGAAAGCAGCAGTCGGAGTAGGACAGTGGAAAGGAGAGACAATTCGACATCATATTGCGCAACAACGTGTGGCCGAACAGCAGTAAAACCAGACGACAGTGGAGCCGAACAGCAGTAGAATGGGACGACAGTGGAGCTGAACAGCAAAACAGCACGAGAACACCAGAGGAAACCAGGACCACGAGGACAAGAGGATCCGCATCAAAGCAGCAGTAGCAGACAAAAAGGTATTGAGTGAAAGACTTTTATTTGTATGTTTTGGTAGTAGATGTATTTGAGAAGTGGGAAGATGATAGAGCAGGCTGATGTAACTATTGATGTTCAGGAGGGTGATGTAAATAATGATATAGATAATGTAGAAAATGTAGAGGATAGGAATGGGCAAAATCAGGCAGAACAGTTAGGGAAGAGTAATGTGAGCAAAGAAAGTCCAACTCAAAGCTTTACTATGGACAATGGTATGCATGGGTCACTTGTGGCGCTGTTACATAGTTTTACGGAAGATTTAAGGGAAGAAATGAAAACTAATAGTCAGAATATGAGTCGGGATTTAACAGGAAAGTTAGAAAACGAGATAGGGAAAATAGAAAATAATCAGAAAGAGTTAGGGGAAGAAATGAAAAGTAATAGTCAGATTTTAACAGAAAAGATGGGAAGAGATGAAAGAAATAGGGAATAAAATAGAAAACCAACAAAAGGTCTTAGAAAGTTTTAAAGACGAGGTCAGAAATGAAATTGAAAATGTGAGACTAGAGGTCAGGGAAAATCAAGAGCATTTTAGAGAGGAGATTAGAATTGTAAGACAAGAGGTTAGTGATAGGTTAGAAAAAGAGAACCGGAAATTAAAGGAAGAAATTAAAACTAATTTTCAGAATCTTAGTCGGGATTTAACAGAAAAGCTAGAAAGTAGTCATAAAGGGTTAATGGAAGAAATGAAAACTAGTTATCAGGTTTTAGGTGAAAAGATGGAAAATAGTAAAAAAGGGTTAACAGGAAGGATAGAAAATAATAACAAAGAGTTAATAGAAAAGATAGAAAATAGTAACGAATGGTTAACAGAAAAGATAGAAAATAATAACACAGGGTTAACAGAAAAGATAGAAAATAGTAACAAAGGGTTAACAGAAAAGATAGAAAATAGTAACAAAGGGTTAACAGGAGAGATAGAAAATAGTAACGAAGGGTTAATAGAAAAGATATAAAATGGTTACAATCAAGGTCTCAGGGAGGAAAACATGGGTGTGAGTACTTCAAACAACACGGCTTGTAACCACGCAAACAAAAATGGCGGTCCAACAGGAATAGGAGAAGAAATAAAGATTATAAAACAAGAAATTAGTATTGGAGTAGTAGAAAGGAGTGTAGATAGAAGTCCTACAAAATTCTTCGGGCAGGGGGCACCATCAGGAAATATTAGAAGTGATGTCACCCGAGAAAGATATCAAGGTCCCGTACCGAAAAATGGTAACCATTACGAGTGTAGGAGGAGAAATCATTTCGACCATAATTATAGGGGTCAAGTTGAAACTTTTCATAGAGGACGGAATGCCCAAGTTAATTTAGTACAGACAACTAGATTTTCCAGAGGTAGAGGGGGATAATACCATAGAAATAGGTGTTCTGGAAATAGCTATGATGAGTATATGGACATGATTAGGTTTATGACAAGAAAACATATGTAAATTATAATAATAGCATTTATAAGGTAATTATAATAACTGTACTGAATAGTAATTATGAAAAGAGAGCATAATTGTGAATAAGTATTAAGTGTGAACTTTTGTATTTATTGGCATCAAACTACGTGAAGAGTACAGGAAAGAGAAGGGAAAAGGTAGAGTTTCAGGCCCTGTTAAATGTTGAGATTTGTGGAAGAATTATTAATTTGTTATTTTCAGTTGTATCTAGACTAGTTATGGATGTTATCATTGAGTGTGATAGTCTATATGCTTGGAACGCTATTGTGAACTTCGAACATAGATTTTTGAAAATTGTTACGGAAAAAGACATCATTGTCGTGCCAATTTTAGAGGACAGTAATTTGGGTATAATTGCAAGGGATCAGGTAGATGAAGAAATTCAGGAGAAAACATTTGTCCTGGAAGTAATAAATATTGGAGCAATGGAATTAGCAGAAGTTAAATTAGAAGAATATAATGATATTGATAAAGAAAACGTCGCGTATACCGGATATAATGATCTACGTAATAATGTTAAAAAAATGAAGTATAAAGATCCCAGGTTAAACTCGAAGGAGAAGAAAATAAAGATGCATGATGGGCTGGATGACTGTATCGAAGTAGAAAATTTGTTAAGAGAACAAGTGAGCCAAGCAAATAGATTGAGCGAAACGCACTTAGGGGAGAAATCATAGGTCATAATTATTGTATAAGGGTCCGGCAATAATTACATCAAAATTTGGGGGACATACTTTCGAATCAATGGGTAAGAAAACTAGCAAATCTATTGGCCGATGGCATAAACAGCTACTGAGACCCTATCGGGAACCTTTAAATATTCCTGAGAGTACGTAAACGGTGTGAATTTTCTGAGACTGGTTAGAGCATGAATGTACAAACCGGATAGTGTTTAAGAGAAAAATTATAAATAGATGTAAGAAAAACAACCAAGTGAAAGCAAAAAGTGAAGTGAAAGTGAAAAGGACGTTACTATACAAAACAAAACAAAAACCAGCAAAGACTTTTGCAAAATTATTATATAGAAGCAGAAGATATGACAAGAAAAGATATGTAAATTATAATAATAGTATTTATAAGGGAATCATAACAACTGTACTGAATAATAATTAAGAAAAAGGGTATAATTATGTATTTATTGAGTGTGAACTTTGTACAAATGTTTTAATTGAATTTATGTGAAGGGTGATTAATATGTATGTATGACAAAATGTTTACAGGACAAACATAACCATGTTAAAATTATAAAATGAATTGATGTTAACCAGTTGTGAAAGAAAAGAAAAAGAAATTGTATGTAATCAGCTCAAGGTTTGCCGATCGATCGTGTAATATTTTTGAAGAAAATTGTTTTCGGGCAAGACATAAACATTGCAATATTATTGTATCATATGACAATGTCTATAGGGGGCATTTGAAGCCGAAATTGTGAATGCCATAATTATGGATAGAATACTACATCACATGGCGGAATTAAATAATCAGAAAATGTTAAAATCGTTACGTGTATAAATGTACGAGATCTGGGAATATTAGTTGTGACTAAAATTGTCAAAAGGCACGAAAAGGTACAGACAAGTCACTAGGGCAAGCTTCAGGTAATCCAACGAGACCTGGTAAGACCAGTTTTCCTGGAAATCGCTCAGCGCAGGTGTGAGCCTGAAAAACAAGGGATGGTCGTTTCTTCGAAACCCTGTTGCTAATTAGGAAGTGAAAGGTACAGAAAGCGTCATAACGCATAGACACTTGCCTGCGAGAACCCGGAGAGAAAGGGTCGTTTAGAGTGGCCCTCCAGAATCCGACAGGGCAGTACACGTGCCGCCCATACCGCCGAGCGAGCATATCAGCTACGGGACTTGTATTCCGGATCCTCAAGTGTGAGGACACATTATAGTTAATATTAACAATCTTCTGTCTTAGTAAAGACACAGTAATGACTCAACTAATTTAATAACGATCGGCAAATCTCACGCTTTCTTATTTTGGTGAGAATAAAAGTGTTTCAACGAAATTCTGGTTTTGTTCGCAAACACTCACACATACCCTGATGTTAAGATCACATGCCAGAGCAGCCGGAGCAGAAGACACCGGAAAGCAGCAGTCGGTGTAGGAGTACGGAAGTGAGGAACGACGATTCGACATCAGCATATATACATTATATTTGATACTTTTAAACGTATTCCAAAATCCTATACCTTTTGTAAAAGTTTCTTTGTTCTGTATTGCAAATAATGTTCTGTCTTTTCAATTTAAACTCAGGCACAATCTAAACAGCCGAATTGATGAATGCCAGATTACTTATCACTTGAATTTTAATGTTTTTTGGAAAGGTGGAGTAAATTTGTTTATGTTTTTATTTTGAGATTTACCCCACCCCACCCCACCCCACCCCACCCCACCCCACCCCACCCCACCCCACCCCACCCCACCCCACCCCACCCCACCCCAGGGGCCTACTATGGTAGGTATGGGCTTGGCATGCCTGTGGTTCTGAGCCACTCACCACCATTTTACTCTTTTCACCTCCATTAACTGTGCCATGTCAAGCCGCTTTTGCTACTACTCTTGATCACCCTCTTCCTCTTCTAGGTTCATAATGATTATTAGTTTGTAAGGCCCTATACTCTGTTCATTTAGAGATTAGAGGAGATATAAACAAAGCACCGGTTTGTATCACTCCACGGCCACGTGCATTCACAATGACGCAACACAGTTACCTACCGCTACGCGTAGGTATAATATGCATTTTACACTACTAAAAGGATATATTTATTTGATCCAAATAATATGTAGCAGATGGAAATTAACTGCTACTTACGTCATCTCTGTCCACAATAACACTTTTTCATTTCCTGCTCACAAACTCGAAACCAATCTCCAGAAGCAGCTTGTGGAGGGAAGTTCGTTTTAAATCTGGAAGATTGGAATCAGAGTTAACTGCCAACAGCACTTTGTTTAAGGTGGGTAAATTAAATTATGTTGTTGTTTAACGATGCTGTCAATTGCCAGGATCACATCAGCGTCGCCGGTGTGCCGGAATTTCGTCCCGCAGGAGTTCTTTTACATGCCAGTAAATCTACTGACATGGAGCTGTCGTTTTTAAGCACACTTAAAAACCATCGGCCTGGGCCGGGTTTGAACCCACAACTTTGGGATCAGTAGGCCAGTTCATTGTTAACAAAGAACTGGTGAACTTTTCGACGGATTGCAGATCTCACAAATTTGTCGCAAACTACATCCACCATTTATCTGGCACATGATCGCTTTGCCGGGATCTTCTCCAACTGCCGATTTTTCTTTGCGTGTGCTGTAAATACTTGCAACTGACACACCAGTAAACTCGGATGTTAATTTCATCACGTCTTCGATAGCAAGTTCGGGATATTTCTTCCAGAACTTGTTAAACACTTTCAATATTATTGTCTTTTCACCACTTCGCAACGTTTGCCGCGCTTGTTTCACAACACTCACTTGTTCCGCCATGTTACTTTCATACTGAATAATGTGCGTGCAGAATGAATTAGGCTGGTTACAGATTCACTTAACTGCCTATTCTTACACTTTAACTGTGCTTAGTATACTTAGTTCATGCTTTAGCAAACATCAAGTGAGATTTCAGACCTTAGTAACAGTATTTCTTCAAGGGACTATTTACACGGCGAAAGCGTCAAGAGGGCGCACAGTGGTCAAAACGCACGTGGCTTTGTTTACATCTAATCTCTTGATGAACAGAGTATAGGTTTATTAACTCCTGTCTCACTAGCAGGGATCTTTTCTATCTCTGTGGTCCTTTCCCATGGTTTCAGCATGGCTCCTGACATATGTGTTCTCTGGTGGTCTCAGGGACGAAGGTCGAGCAGGCCCTTCCCACTGCCCTCATGTGTAGGCTTAGGTGTGGAGCCTGTTCATACCATCATGTACACCCACGTAGCTCTCTGAGGGCCCAGCCTGTGTTAGTTCCCTGACGGCCATGAGCCATTGGGTTAGTATCACCAGCTAGACGTGTTAACGCTGATGGAACCCCGGTGTAATCAACCACAAGTCCCCTGAATCCATGTCTGACTATTGCACACGGGCACGGCCTAAAGTGGGAACCACAGGCAGTTATTTCTGTGGTAGGGGCATAAAGCTGGGGTGTGCATGGTGAATGGTTTACCCATGTGGGCAAGCGGTGGAGCTTGGAGGGTAGTTCCTCTATAGTGTACTTTGAGATCGGCATTGGAGGAGTCTCCATGATGGCACAAACCATGAAGATTTGGTGTCTTTCGTCTTTAGCCCCTGGATAGCAAGCTGATGCCAACAGTACCGGAAGGGAGTCATTATCAAAATACATCTATACAAAACCCTTTTCACGGATTCTTTTCTAGTTCTGACATTGACTTGTGAAGGGAAAGCAATCAAGGATATTAGCCCATTTTACATTAAACGCAAAGTAGACCAGATATGTGGCCCAGTAAAGAATGCATTGCAGCTACGAGATGGTATGCTGTTGATTGAAAACAACATAGCAAAACAGTCCCAGAAACTGTGGAAAGCGAGTTTGTTGGGCTCCTGCCCCATTTGGATAGCCTCACACAAGCCACTCAACTCATTTACGAGACTTGCCACCACCTCCAGTCTGGACAGTCTGTCGAAGGAAGAGTTGTCAACTGGCTCTCAAACCAGCATGTGTCTCAAGCGTACCGTGTTACTCGAAAACAGGATGGCAAGGCATACTCTTTACGTACAGTGTTTCTGACATTCAAGGGTGCTCAATTGCCAGACTACATCTTTTGTGGCTACAAACATGCTGCCTTATGCCAGTATGTGCCAAACCCCCATGCTCTGTTTTATGTGCCAGCAGTTCGTACATACTATGTAAGAGGTTGTGTAACAATTCTGCTATTTGTATTGTGGTTTACCAGCCCATGAGGACATGGCATGTACACAGAACCCTTGCTGTGTGAACTGTGGAGAGAGCCATCCATCAAGCTCATATCTGTGTTCAAAGTTACTGGACCAAAAGTTTATACAGGAGTTGCGCGTCAAGAGTGCCACATATTTATGTAAGCACAACATGGCTATGAGCAACTGAAACCTGCAACTAACACAGGTTATGTGTCAGCAGTCTGCTACACTACTGTCAACACTATTGCCATCCAACATGTTCCCACCGCAGATGATTCAACACAGTGTTACCAGCAAGTACCTCTCCACTATTTTGTGCCACACCTATACCAGCAACTACATCTTCCTGGTGTGCAGACACCAACTTACGAGCTATCCACAAGCAGTGGCCTCACCATTCTGCCTGCCAACACAAATCGTTCATTGGGCGAGTAGTCTTACATCCTCAATGAAGTCCCACTCCCGTTAAGTGAGTTGCCGAGGATCTGCAGACTCTCGAACATTGGAAGAGTCACCAGAGGATGATGAATTCCACATCGTCAGTCCGAAGTCAGCTAAGGTAAATAAGAAAAAGATAAAGACCAACCACCAATCTCTTTTTTACCATGGAAATACTCCAGTGGAATGTTAATGGGTTCCAGGAAAGTGCTTCAGACATACAACATTTAGTTTCTCAGCATTCTCCATCAATTATTTGTCTACATGAAATCCATTTGCACCCTAATTGTACTCTCCACCTTTGTGGTTTTTCGGCATTTAGGCATGAGACTGCAGCTGATCAGCAATGTTTCCTTTTGTAGCCCATCACGGGTACCTCTTCTTGATTGGTCGGTACTTTCCAACGTATTTGGCAGTAATCATTACCCCATTTACATTCACCTATCTGGTCACTATCCCATGCCAACACAATATCCTCACTGGATTATTTCCAAAGCTACTGGGGGAAATTTCATTCCCTCACTCACCTCACCGACAATGTTTTTGCCAGCTTAGATGAAATTGTGGAGTACTTTACTTGCTCTATTCTCGCAGCAGATTGTAGCATTCCTTGGGGGTTCATCTACTCCATGACATGTTCCTCTACCCTGGTGGTTTGAGCAATGGCTATTAAAACATGCAAGTGTGCTCTGCGTGTTTTCCATTTACATCCTACGGAGGTGAACTTTGAAACTTTTATACGTACTTGTGCTAGGGCACACTTCATACTTTGTGATGCCACATCGAAGTCCTGGGAAAACTATCTTTCTTCCCTTTCCTGTTGAAGTTCAGCGCAAAATGTGTGGACTGCTGTTCAGCATATGTCATATGTATGGCAAGTGTTGCTGGACAATCATCTTCAGCCTTGCCATAAGTGGCTCACATTACACCAGTGAGCAGTATATAGCCGATGCCCTTGCTACTTCATTCACTGCTACTAGCCAAATGGATAGTTATATAGGGCATTTATATCTATCAAGGAATCTGCGAAGCAGATAGTTCTCGATTTTATCACTGAATGTAGTGGTAGCACCTTTTACTGAAGAGGAGCTGGCACACTCTTTCTCCTTTGCAAAGCACTCTTCTCCTAGTCCTAATGACTTCCACTTGCGGCACTCTCCTTGTTGCTGTGGTGTGAGGGTATTGTCATCCCCACCCCTCGGCCCAGAAAAGACTGGACACTTCCCTCTAGCTACTGCCCTATTTACCTAACGATTGTTATTTGCAAGACCTTCAAACAGATTATCAACACTCGCTTAGTGTGGTGGCTAGAGATGAATAACCTGCTGAGCAATGTTCAGTGCAGTTTTTGTCACCATTGTTCTAGTGTCAACAATCTGACATGCATGGAGGTTTACATACAAAATGCCTTTCTCCTGAACCAGCATGTTGTGGGTGTCTTCTTCAATCTGCAGAAGGCCTATGATACCACACTGCACTATGGTATCCTCTGTACTCTGCATAGATATGGTTAATGAAATCATTTAGGGATCTTTTTAACTTTCTAAACCTCGTCACTTTTGTGTCCACATTGGAAACATGCTCTCACAAGAGAGGATCCAGGAGAATGGTGTACCCCAGGGGTCGAATATCAGCATAACGCTTTTCACTGTTGCTATGAGCAGCATCACTAGTGTTGTTAGTAACAGAATCCTGATGTAACTGTATTTTAACGACTTTGCGGTATACTGTTGCTCTT
Source organism: Tenodera sinensis (assembly GCA_030765045.1). Classification (NCBI taxonomy): domain Eukaryota; kingdom Metazoa; phylum Arthropoda; class Insecta; order Mantodea; family Mantidae; genus Tenodera; species Tenodera sinensis. The sequence continues at coordinate 3,680,354 of JAUKNM010000021.1, forward strand.
ATAGTCTTGAGCACATCAAGCATAAGTTGCAGCTGACCACAACATCCATTGCTGACTGAGCTCTTCGCACCGGCTTTCAGTTCTCCCCTACGAAAACACAGTGTGTCCACTTTCATCAGCTTTATGGTGTACACCCTCCTCCTGATCTGCGTTTGCATGGCACACCTCTACCATTTATTATGCGCCTTAAGTTCCTGGGCCTTCACTTTGACAGTAAGCTCACATGGGAGCACCATATTTGTCAACTTCGAGCTCCCTGCAATTGTCCACTGTGAGTGCTCCTAGTTTTATCTGGAGTATCTCGAGGCGGCGATCACACTGTCATGTTGAGGTTGTATTGCTCCCTGGTGCGGTCCAAACTAGAATACACCAGTTATCTCTATGGTGCAGCATCCAGCTCTAAACTTCGCTTTTTAGACACAATACATCATACTGGTATCCATCCAGCTAGTGGGGCATTCCCCACTTGTCTTGTTTACTATCTGTGTGCTGACTCTGGCAAACCTCCACTATCTAAGAGGTAGAAACGGAACTCAAAAATTCAATACCACAGCCGGGATATGAACCACAGACCCTCCGCTCACTAGGTAGGTGCTCTAACCACTAAAGAGTCTGCCTAGTGACAGAGGTTCTGTGGTTCAAATCCCAGCTGTGGCATTGAATTTTTCAGTTTCGATTCTACCTCTCAAACATTGCCCACACATGGCTTGTGTGTTTAAAAACATCAACAGTAAGTTTGTTGGCATAAATAAAAAATCTCCACTGTCTATTTGCTGCTCATTTTTATTATGCTCTTACGTGGCCAGGTTGACAACTCACCCCGGTCACCCTTGTTTTGGATCTGTATTGCACCCAGAACTTGCTCACTGTTATCTGTGGAATAGCACTATATTTCACCCAAGCGGTATACGGTTTCGTGAGCTGCTCACTGCACATGTGCTCCAAATGCCCACTGTTGAGCGGTATTCTCATGGCCGCTATCCTCCTTGGCAATTGCAGTGTGCTCAGTTAGACCTGGAGTTTTTGGGCCGTGCTAAGGCTAAGGCCCCTCAATCTGTATATCGTCAACTTTTCAGGGAGCTTCTGGGACATTACTGGAATTACATTCCGGCATTTACCAATGGATCCCTGGTGGGTGATGCTTTGTAATTGGAGCTTTGTTCTATTGTAGCACAAGTAAATACATGCACGCACGCACGCACGAGGCGGCGCCGTGGCCGAGCGGTTAGCGCGCTCGCCTACCACCTAGGCGGCCCGGGTTCGATCCCAGGGACCCGCATGTGGTATTCGTGGTGGACGAAGCGGCGTCAGGGCGGGTTTTCTCCGGGTACTCCGGTTTCCCCCGCCATTTCATTCCACCGGTGCTCCATCTTCATGTATCATCAGTGTCACCGCCTGCGGTGCCGTAGTAGTAAAAGCGGGCGTTAAACACTACAACAACACAACGCACGCACGCACGCACACAGGCAGATGGGCGGATGTTTAACCATTTGTTTTAGTGTTTTAACATTTTAATTGTTTTAACATTACATATTACAGTGGACTTCAGGTTATCATTCTAAATTTGCTCACAAGCAAATATCTGTTCCGTGGTCTTGTCCCTATAAAAGTAATTATACTTTTAATCACTTTGAAATATTCCTTCTCTAATTCCTCCTTCTCTCAGCATCTATCATACTGCTTGGATATTCACATCAATAGTTTCCTACATAAATATCCACCTGTCTAATAAGAAAATTCCACAACAGATCCATTATGTGATGGCAAGTATAAGGCTGCATTTGTGACCATAATATTATCATGTCAATCTGCTGAATGAAATAGAAGCTATTTACAGTAGATATTGGGGCTTCATAAAACAATTAGTGATACCAGAATTTACAAAAGCAATCATGATTTAGCATACAGCACAATTCTCAGATTAAAAAAACAACAAAAAAGACTAAACTATTACAAAGAGGACCTATTCTACAAATTACAATAATAACCTCCATTTACATTTTCTTTTTTAAATATCAGGTTTTTAAAAACCATGCCAGAACTCACCTCCTTGTTTAATTTTTTTCATATGTATTTCCTGTTAATAAGATTTAGGGTGTGCCATTCATTGTTTTCTTTCATCTTTTCTGTTTCTGTGTGGTGTTTTATAGTTAATTTCATCTTTAACAAGTGATTTTTAAACAAATTGTGTGTATGACTGTTTTCAAATGCTTGTAGGATTTGTGGATGATATTATTGAGCCTAGGACTACACGCTGGAGAATTTGCCAGGATTTGGATATTCTGTCAAACAAGCAACTGGAAAATCCTCCAAAGAAACATGGAAACATTCCACTTTAAGGAATATTTTGAAAGTGATTAAGGAGCTTTGGCTAATTCAGGAGAGTAATGTTTCTTCATCTGGTCTGGATATGTTTATGTGAGTAAGGCCAAATTTACTGAAAACCATTTGCATGGGTAGGTACCCAAATTAATCCTGTCAGCTTGCAGATTAGTAACAAAACCCTTATGGTCAAAGAATGCTTATTAATGCATTGTACAATAAAATACTCATTTAATGAACTTCTGGAAACCAAGAAAAAAATTACTTAAAATGAGGCTTTGCATTCTTTTTCCAAAAAATGATGTTTGTTCATTTATGACCATACATTAGTTTTGTTAATATCCAATTTACATTAGATGTCTCATATGTTAAAACAATGAGATCATTTTTGTCATCACCAGCGAAACATGTGGTGTTATGAAAAAGGTCACAGAGGCAGATATTGTGGTCTTAAGGTAATGAGGACTTAAACAGAAACTATCGCCACATATTATGTTCGTTTGTGTTTTACTTTTCATCCATCACTGTCAGGAACCTCAGAGGAATATTTGTTGACTCCATCCTGGTTTATGCAACAGTGATACTTGCTGGAGAGGTCCCTAAAGTCCATTTAGATCCCTTGCATCTAGCTGTGGTCCCACATTGGTCAGTTACATTTCATAGTTTTCGCTTTAGCTTGCTTTGTGGATATGTATTATATCGTCTTTTCTCCTGTAGATAGATAAATTTTTATTTCCAAAAGAACTTAGTTCAAAGGCTTAAGTAAATTGGCATATAATTAAAAAGTTTAATAAACATGCAATAAATAGTCATTAGAAAGAGTGTAAAAGAATACATTAAATGTACAGACTATGAACAGAACTTCAAGTTTTGAAGGACATGAAAAAACATGCCTAACATTGCCATCTTTTGTTTCTTAAAAACTCTACTGTCAAGAGTGACTTATAATGGCTGCAGCATATGAAAATATTAGTAAAAGGGACACCCTTGATAGTAAGTATGAGTATTATAGTTTTCAAGATATGATTCCAACAGTGGGCCAGGTCATTACAAACAAACTCATATGAAAATACTGTAACAGGAATCCAAAATAAGATTGTGAAAATTAAGGTCAGAGAAAGTTGTTCACTGGCTAAGAATGTTCTAGAACAAATTTGCAATAAACACTGAGAGAATTTTATAGCAAAATAAGTAGCTAATAAGAGAGGCAAATTATTTAGGAAAATGCCCACATCATGTGATCTTTAGAAAATATAGGGGGAATAAGTTTCATGTTGCTGTTTAAGGTACACAAGCACAAAAGCTCTCCTAATACCTTTGGCGCTAGGAAGTTGCTGTAGAACTGTCGTAAAATTTTCGGTGCAAGGAAGTTGCAGTGAAACTCTCAACTTTTTGGCATGAGAAAGTTGCTGCAGAACTTATAACATTTTTGGTGCAAAGAGGTTTCTTTGAAACTCTCTTTAACATTTTCACCATGAGGAAGTTGTTGTGACAATTAAGTCCAGGAGCAGGCACCTTGGAACTGTGTTGTGTGTCAAAGTGAACCGGAAACAAGGCATAAGACAGTCATAAAAATATTTGGTAGTCAGGACAGAAAATACAAATATGATAGTGTGGTAAATAACATTTTGATAATATTGGAAATAGCATCTGGAATACAGTAAAGCCACTGTTCAACATTGAGATTGTTATCATAGGCAAGATCACTGGAATCATTGCACCTTGAACCTTATCCAACTCTCATGCTCACAGACTCAACCGAATTCTTAGAGAGGAGGAAGAGGAGGAGAATGATGGTTTCAATAATCCACATTATCCTTCCTGTGCCTTAAGGTATACCACAAAAGTACATATGTATCCTAGAAATGGAAAACTTAAAAACTAGGAATATTTCTGGTATAGGTTTAGGTAAATGAAGTAGTCATGAACTCATCTGGTATGAATGAAAATGAGTATATAATATACAGGGTGGAAGGGAAGTCATTACATTAATTTAAACCAGTGATAGATCTCGGTATTTGGAACACATTTTGTATCTTACGTTTTTGTATCTGACCATTTCCTACGGAGATATTTTAGTTTTATTGAAAACAAGCTGGCAACACTGCAGGTTTCACTTTCACTAGGTCAGTACATAAACAACCTGTCACGAAGCCGCATGGTTCGTGAGTGTAAACATAAAGACATACCATGCCATGTCTGCTACATCGTAATAAATAAGTACATCTGAATTCTCCAGTAATGCATACTGTAACCTAAACTCACAATCTAAGGATATTGTTTATCATTTCCTTCAACATCAAACTTAAATCATTTCGTAGCTCATACTGCTATAATTTAATAAACCAAACCATCTCTCTGACTTTTAAACACAAAGGTACATTTGTAAGCTCTTAAAAAGTGTACCAAATGATATTTTTAAGGTGACAGCAAAAGAATAAGCAATGGACCAAATGGTTCACCCATTTCACAGGTATTGTTCAAAATGTCCACCATTTGCGCATCTGCAATCCTCACACCTTTTTAACCAATTACATCACACTCTAACAAAAACACCCTCATTGTTGCATGTTTCTTCCGCAGCCAGATAAATGCATTCTCTCAAAGATTTGTGGACAGTAGTTGCTGTTTTGTAGATCCTGCTTTTCATGTCTCCCCGAAAGAAAAAATCTAGAGTATTCATACCGTGTGGAAAGGAAGTCATTACATTAATTTAAACCAGTGGTAGATCTCGGTAGATCACATTTTGTATCTTACATTTTTGACTCTGACCATTTTCTACGGAGATCGTTTTGTTGAAAACAAGCTGCCAACACTACCGATTGTGTGCATGTCACTTTTACTGGTTCAGTACATAAACAAACACTACAGCTACCACGTGTCTCGTAAATGTCTCCTATGTTTACTATACGAACGTAGGCCAATCACAACCATTACCTGCCTGAACATTTGGGGAAAGGGAAAGTGCTTGACCTGTTTACATGCGGAAATCAGGTCAATTCCGTGACCAACCTCAACGCATTGTTGTCGACATGCTTCGCATCTGAAAAAGGTGCTCAGAGCATTCCTTCACGTCTTTTAAGTGATTAATTATTTCAAAACCCTGTGTGATGTCACATAATTACTACCAAAGCTATGTCAGAAATAAGTTACTCTACGCATCTTACAAGTAACAAACTGTTATCTTTCTACATTGTTGTGGAATTATGCATCCAATTTGGAACAAAAACCATTTATTTTTTCGAAATCAGTTGTTTAAAGAACAAAATGCCATTAGACTTTTTCGCTTGTAATGCTTCTATGAAGCACATATTGGAAGAAATGTAATGACTTCCCTTCCACCTTGTATACTCAACTTTTTTTAGTAAATAATCATTTTGGTAAGAATAAAAGCTATCAAATATTTGTTTGTATTATCCTTCCTCTATCCTAAAGTATATCACAAAAGTACATATGTAACCTAGAAATGGAAAACTTAAAAAACTGAAAATTTCAAGCAAAAGTTCAGGTAAATACAGTCAGGAACCCATTAGGTAGTATGAATGAAAATGAGTGTATAATATGTGCTCAACATCTTATAGTAAAGAATCTTTTTGGTAAGAACCAAAGCTTTTGAATATTTGTTTATGGGTATATACTCAAATTGTGGAAGTAGAACAATATGAGAGATAGAGTCGGAACTGAAGAATTCAATGCCACAGCTGAGTTTTGAACCACAGACCCTCCACTTACCAGGTGGGTGCTCTAACCATTAAGCTACTGTGGGAACCTGGTGTTTAAAAACACCAACAGTAAGTTTGTTGGCATAAATAAATAATAAGCAGAACAACATTTTCAGGTGCCCATCTCACACAGGATATGCACTTTGGTAAAAATAAAACCACTTTTGCAAGTTTGTTCTCATCTCATGTAAAGAATGGTTAGAAGCAGACTCAGATGTGAGTATATGTTGATTTGTATTGTAATCAAGTAAGTTAAGTCTGAAGAAAAATGGCAAAGTTTATGAACTATGTACCAAAGGGCAAACGATACGTACAGAGGTAAAAGCTTGTGAATTCAAAAAACTTCCAAAGTGTGTATCACCTTACTAAGATAAATGTGGACTGATTGAAGACATATTTATTTGGGTCAGAGAAGATGGAAACAAGAAGTTTGTTACTAACTGAAGATACTGTTAAGACTAGTGGGCGAGCCTCACTTCCAAGTTAGCATCGGACTAGAGAAATATGATTTTCCAGCAGCAATAGAGCACTAGATTTTACATGTATTTGAATTAAAAACCCAAAAGATTTTATAGATAAATTTGTGAACAGGAAAGGTTATGTAAGAATCAATGTAAAAGTGACTTGGAATGCAAAATTTTGGAGGACCTCAAATGTACAGCAGCTTTAAGTAAAATGGTGTGAACATACTGCTTCTAGCAGAAAGTGGTTGTGGCACTTGTACCATGGCTTACACTGCTGTTCAGAAATGCAAAAATCCTGCAAGAATGCAATAGATGCATTACTAAAGAGAGGGTCACCATTGAATATTACTATGACCAACTAAAACAATTGTTTCCAATTTTTCTACTGACAAAATACTGAGGTTTACTACTTGGCATGCTATACTGTATAATATTAGAAAATACTTGCAAGACCCAGATCCAGAAATGCCAGCTTTTAATGAAGTGGAGTTGTATGGAGATTGAAATCATGAGTTGGCTGCAGCACTCCAATGAAATGGTGAAGTTAGCAGAAACCAGCAGTAATAGGAGAAATAGTATTCCGCCATTGCATAAGCTAAATATTTCATTTTATTATTTCATGTTATTATGAAGAAAATGGTTAAAAATTCATCCCAGTTTGATTTGTTCTTTAAGTGCTTTCTCCTGGAAAGCAGATGTACACGTGGTAGTGACACTTAATGAAGTTTACTAAACTGTAGAAGAGAAATCATGATTTCTTTCTGTGTGTTGTAATGTTTTATTGCTCAGTATCTTTTTTTTTCCAAATCAGTTCCCCTATATCAAGATTGTATCTGTTACCTTGAGGAGGTTAGGTAGTGTTTAATGTTATGTAATCTAGTTAGTGAATTGGCTGCTATTGAATGCTGCACAATATAGTGTTATATAGGATGGTTTGAAGTATTTTGTTTATAACAGTTGTTGTATGCTTTCTGTATTTATTCTTATATTTTATAGAAATGGTTTAATTTATGCATTTTCAAGAATATACTTAGGTTTTGGGTACCATTTGTTGATGTATTGGTAGTTGTTCCACTTGTCTGATATAGCCATTTTAAAGAAATAGAATGCCATCTGCTTATACATAGTTATGCACCAATATGAATATGACCATGTTTGTTGAATTTTGTCTACAAATATTTCTGTGTAACAAATATGTAGTGTAAGTTCATCAAATATATAATCTAAATAGGAAAGGATGCTCATCTTTTAATTTTCATCCTCAAATCCACAAAATTCATCCTCAGATAAGGTGATCAACTCTCCCGTATTTCCCAGGGTTTCCCGTATTTGAGCCTATTTTTTCATAATCTCCTGGACCTCGTATTTTCAGGCTCATTGTGCATTTTTCTCTTGTTTTTAATTTTTTTTTTTTTTTTTGTCTTCTTACGTATGTACAAATATTTTTCAAGGATTTAAATTTTGCGCACACAGCCAGAATGCATTGAAACATTGGACAGCAGAAATCTGCACTTCTCGTCTGCAAACCAAGGAGCACAATGAACACTTGCTCCATGCCTCCACTTCCTATCTTCCAATAGTTCCTTGCGGTTCCTTCCTTAATTCCTTTCTTTGAGCTGGTAGCATTCAGACAGACGTGACTTCATTTCAGTGCCAGTGCTTATGCCTTACTGTAAATCCTTGTTCAAGATTTTAGGATGGGTAGTGAGGATGAAGCTAAAATGTCACCCAAAAAGAAAACAAAGTTTATGTGTACATATCTTACGAAGTGAGAAGCTTTATATTCCTGGATTGGAGCAGCACAGTCTAATTCTTATAAAGCAAACTGCTCAATTTGCAAACGTAAGTTTAGCATCGCACATGGCGGCAAGAATGATTGTGTACAGCATATGAATACTGCAGGTAAAAAATTAATATTATTTATTCTAAAAAATATATATCTTACTGTTCAGCGCATAGTACTTAGTAATTAACAATTTTTTGAGTTAATTTCTTGTGTTTGTTTGTAGGTCACAAAAGCAAAGCAAATGATGTGACTACTTCATCCAAGGTAACTACTTTTTTCTGCTCTCCGCACCTGAGCAAAGGCCTAACAAATGACGGCGTGAAAACCATTGCTGGTGAACTTTCATTAGTCTGCCACACAGTACAACACAATCTAAGCTATAGAAGCTTGGACTATGCAATCAAACTTTCAAAAAACGTGTTCAGTGAATGCAATGTGTCAAAGAAAATATCTTGCGGTCGAACTAAGGCTGAAACAATCATAAAGAACATATTGGCCCTAAGAAGTGTGAACGATTTTTTGGAAGTTTTAAATGACCCGAAAAAGTGTAGCATGTTCTCTTCTTTTGCAACAGATGCCTTCAATCACTTAAACAGGAAAATGTTTCCAGTTGTAATAAGATATTTTGACCCCTTCAGTGGAATCCAAAACAGATTATTGGATTTCATAGAACAGGCAGATGAAACATCAATGAATGTCCATAGGTTGTTAATTAACTCACTGAAGTCAAATCATTTGAATGTCAGTACTGTGCTGATTGTGCCAATATAAACTATGGCAAGCACCATTCAGTCATGAAACTATTAAGTAATGAGAATGAAAAAGTCCTCAAAGCCAGTTGTTTTAACCATGTCCTTCATAATGCTATGAAACGTGCATGCAACTGTTTACAGTACGTAGATATTGAAGTGTTAGTATTGAAAATATATAGTCATTTTTCCTGTTCTGCCAAACGAAGGGAAACGTTAAAATCATTTTTTGAATTTTGTTCATGTTGAATGGGCTGAAATCCTGGGACATGTAAATACTAGGTGGTTATTGCTCACACATGCTGTAGAAAGGTTTTTATAAAATTGGAAGCCTATAAAAAGCTATTTTAAAAGCATAGATGATTCAGATTCAGACTCTCCTAAAGTTTTGAAAAAGTATTTTTGCAATGAAAATACAGAAGTAGAAACAATTGTTCAGGCTTATAGTAGTTTCTTTGTGAATATTGGAAATGTTTTCATTCAAAAAGCAAAGTATTTGGAGAATCCCAATCTTAATGTTATGGAATCTCATGAAGATGTACAGTTACTAACTAGTAAAGTTAGACAGAGAAAGAAAGATTGATTTTTTTGTAGCGGTACACATAAATTGTTAGCAACTGTTCTTGATTCAAATTTGAAATCTACTAGTGAGAAAAATTTCGTTGAATTCTATGATTCTTTATATTCTTACTTAGCAAATTTGACAATAGTTTAAAGTGTTTAATTCCACTTTGTCTAAAAAGAGAATTAACATTCAGTGACATGCATGAAGTTGTGGAATGTGTCAAGCTGAATTGTGTGAATGAAGATGGATTATATGAGGAATTTTGTAGTTCTAATGATGCAATTAAATGTGCTGTCTCTTTAGAGCATAGTGTTAGCTAGAAGTGGATAAAAGCTTTCACCAGTTTGAAATCAAATAATGTGAATTTTGAGATCTTGGGTAAGCTGGTAGGTTATGTTATGAGTATATCAGGAAGTAATGCTCACACAGAGAGTTTTCTCTCATATGAATAACAAGTGGACAGATGTAAGGAATAGAATTAGTACAAACCTAATCAAATCTGAACTGCAAGATGTTATAAATTTTCCTTATTCATGCAATGAATTCTTTGAATTTGCTAAAAATGATATAAAACTACTGACTGAGGCAAAATCTGTTGCAAAATATGTGTAAGTATTTGTGATGTGTAATTAAATAATTATCGTTTACAAATACTGCAATGATTTTTTGGTGAAAATTTACTGTGCTCATAATCTGCCTTATTTTTTGTCAAGGATATACAGTCGCCGCAATTGAAATCTTTACATTGTTAGTGCAAGGAAAATCTTTACGTAGACAATGTGCTCAGTTTGTTCTTCTCCCGCCACTATACAAAGGAGTGGGCGGAGCTGCAAATCACGTGATTCTTGAGTGCACAGTAGCAGCTTGCTTGTATTAGCAGGCCAGGTCTCAGTCAGTCTCTGGTATTTGTACAGAGTGTTCTGTTTTCAGTTTGTCGTCGTTATTAAATTTTTAACCTGAGTGCCATTTTTAAAGTTGTGTATTTCTCATTATAATACAAATAATGGGACGCAAGAAGCTCACTTCTGAGGAGAACACTTGTGCTTTAACTCTATTGGAAGTAGGTACCTCTGTAATTCATGTAGCTGCCGATCTAAAGGTTTCAAGACAAGCTATTTATGACCTAAAAACAGCAGCAGCATCTTTTCCACCTGGCAACACACCAAGATGAAAAATCGGCTCAGGTGGTAAAAGAAAGACTTCAACAAGAACTGATGACCTGCTAAAATGTGAAGTGATGGCTGATCCATGGATTACAGCGGCAGGGTTAAAGAAGAAACACCCAGATCTTCTCAACAATGTTGCAATAAGGACCATTCAACATCGACTTCAAAAAGACTTAGGTTTACCAAGTCGGTGTGCAGCCAAGAAGCCTCTTCTGACTGAAGCTATGAAGAAGAAAAGGATAAATTTTTGCAAGACATATCAGCATTGGACATCAGAGGACTGGCGCAAAGTATTGTTTTCTGATGAAAGCACTTTCAAACTGGTCAGAGGAAAGTCCAAAATGGTGAGGAGGCCAAAAAATGTGTCACGATATGATCCGAAGTTTACTGTCAAAACTGTTAAACATCCAGAAAGTGTGATGGTATGGGGTGCTTTTAGTGGCAATTATGGTAGAGGTGGCTTGTACTTTCTCCCAAAGAATATCACAATGAAGGGAAGTAACTATTTAGAAGTGTTACTACAGCATTTGTTCACATTTTGGCCGATTCACCAGTGTCAGTACTTCATGCATGATGGTGCCCCTGCACATAGGACAAAGCTGGTTCAGAAGTTCCTGAAAGATAATAATATACCTGTACTTGAATGGCCTGGTAACTCTCCTGACCTAAATCCGATAGAAAATGCTTGGAATCAAATGAAAGATAAAATAGAAGAGCTGCAACCATCAAGTATTAAGGAGCTACAGGAAGTGTTGAAGAAGTTGTGGGTGGAAATGGACAAAAAATATTTTGAATATCTAGCAGACTCAATGCCTAGGAGACTCCTGAAAGTGATAAAAGTTAAGGGAAATATGACCAAGTGCTATTTGTACACAGAAGTTAAAAATAAAACCATGTAAAGTCGGTATTTATTGTTTTTATTACCTTGTAAAGATTTCCATTGCGGCGACTGTAATTATCTCCCTTATTTTCTTTAAAAAAGAACTGGTCACCTCCTCAAAACTGAAGTAAGAAATACTTGAAGCCTCCATGTCAGAACCTGATAAATCTTCATATAATAAATTATCCTCTGTACCATCCTGTGCAATACTAATTCCACACCTAATCACTGTAGCAGTTTTTATAGCATCCTATGAAGCTTTGACCCACTCACAATCTTGATCTTGGCCATTCTCTTCCTCCTTCCTGATGCTATAGTTTCAAAATCTGAAGACTGCATCTGTTCCACTCCTCCTTCATAAATGCCATAAGTGGTTTGTTAATAAATACCAGTAATGGTTAAAGTAGACCAGTTAGCCCACCTGGACTAATTCATTTAGTCTACTTTTAAGGTCTTCTGTTGTGTGAGAACAAAACTGATCCCGTACTAACAAAGTAGACTTCTTCAGTAGTCCCCCAGATTGCCTATAGTAAATTTTGTATATCTGTAATTTCATTCCTTTTCCATTCATCCAGCCTTTAACATGTGCATGGATAAATACTCCTTTTGATGGTTTTTTCCTTCCTTCTAAAGATCAAAAGTGGTTGCAATTTTGTCCCATCAGCATAGCAGGATAAAATGACTGTAGTGAGTAGTTTCATGTCCTGAATTTTTAACAGCAATGCTTTTTGTCCCCTTGGAATCTACAATACTGTTGGAAGGCACAGAAAAGGTTAGCAGAGTCTGGTCCACATTTCCAATTTGTGAAAGTTCACTTCCTTGAATTAATGACAAATAGATGAAATTCAACAGTTTATTTTTTACTCAGCTGGCATCTTCTGTAATATTTTTGTCTTAGTCCACATACAAAGCTGTTACATCTTCATAGATCTTGAACACCATGATGTTGATCCAGTGAAGTCAGCAATCCCTTTGTTAGTAGATATTGCTTTTGCCTGATGAATTATTTTCATAGAAACTGAAATTCCCATTTATCTTTTGTCTAAAATCCAAGTATTTAGTTCTGCTTCAAGTTTTGGCAGTCTAGCAGTTCCATTTCTTAGATTATGTGTACTCCGAGTAGTTCTCTACAAAATCTCATTCTGATTCCATCAAGTTCTTATCACTTTCTCAGTTTGAGGTGGTTCAAAATTCCTTTCTGCAGCCCTGTTACCATGTTCTTTAGCATATAAATTCATTTTAGCTTAAAGACAATTATATAGCAATGTTGTTTTCCAGCCATAGCTTGCAAATTACCATAATTAAAGGCACAAGTGGATCTTTGCTCTAACCTTAACAACTGTAGTTTGAACGAAGAATAGGAATTTAAATTACAATTAACGTTGTGTTTTTGGTTTTGTCACAGTTATGTGCATTAACATTTAGTTATTATTGAGTCGATTTTTTACACTAATTTTAAAATAACGGATGTAGTGTCAAAAATCAATTCGATAATAACTAAATAAAAAAATAGACGAATATGAAATTCATTAACAACAGTGCATGTGCATCCATTGAACTCTATACATCTGAATGCTGTCTGCAAGGAAGCTAACAAGGAATTGCTTCAAATTGAAGCTTAGAAATTTTGAAGAAATGGAGGTAATAAATAACTCAGTGCAGTATACAATGGATCCTGTTTTCGGGCCTATTTTCAGAGAAAAAAGGTGTATCTTATATGCCAGCTAATACAGTATGTATTTCCAGAAAGATAGACCTTTTGAATTCTGAATTCACTCAAAAGTAGACATGATATCAATAAAAATATGCTTGGAAACTCCCCAACTTAAGAATGAAACAGCATTTTAGGGAATACTTTTACGTCTCTCTTTATGATTTACTGATTCAATAATGAAAAGTTACATACACACACAATTCAAGTCAGATATCTTTCATGGATGCAAGTTGAAAATTCTCAGTAAACTGCTTCTGCTGTACCTTTACCTTGAAAAATCTTGTAAAGTGTAATGCACATTATCCTATTTCACTGAAGCTTAGGGATGTATCATCAGAATGAAAAGCCAAAGGTATGTCATAAATAGGGAACAGGCTTTTATATGCTAAGAAACTTTAAATATTTTATTTTTTATGTGGGGAAAATACAAAAAATATTTTGTTTCAATATTACAAAACTCTTAAGTGCTTATGTTAAAAAATCACAAATCATGCTGAAGCAGCAGTAGATTGAAACAAGCTTTTGCATTGAACACAACTTTCTCCAAGTTTTCCATCACAAACCGATGTTACTTGTCGTGAAACAATGCATTTTGCCGGAAGAAGGACCTTTCATCATCACATGAAGATAACCTTGCATATTTCATGAAAGGAATGTCACTGGCAGACAGATTTTCGATTTCACCAACATCTAATGAATGTGTAGGCTTCCACGGTCTGTGTCCTGATGAGTGATCTTGGCTTCTGCTGAAGGTCACATCAGTTTGCTTGAGATTGCCAACGTTTCGCTCATCCTATTGTGAGCTGCTTCTGGGCTCTTGTCCAATCTTTGCTCTGTTTCTTTCGATTATGAGTCATTCCACGTCAAATTGCACAAACACATGATAAGCAATCAGTTGCAAGTGGCATGTGTACCTCTTGACCATGAAGGCAGCATTACTTTGCATCGCACAGCTTGATAAGTTATTTAATTTCACCGTATTTATTTGGAATTCCAATCTGAATTTTTTCTAGGATTATATGGCATCATCAAGCTACATTTTAAAAATTTTTCCGGAAATTTAAAGTAAAACGTTAGTATTGTTAATGATGTTTGTAACATTAATGGCTTTGTAAAAATAGGAAATATTTAAGTAATTATTTTTTGTTTAACACATAAATAAACAACACAATTTCAATGTTCAAAATGAGCTACAGATCATATTTATCTGAAAAATACCAGAAATAGTTATATTTATGTAGAACAGTGTGCGTAAAACATCCAAAAATTTAATGTTTTATATTTACCAAAATAATTAATTTACACACAAACAAATGAATAGGTGTATCATTTTTTTCATTCACAGAACACGTAAATTTAATATTAATGAAATTGGAGACATTTCTCCAATTGTAAAAAATTTTACAAGGATCGTCAAATTCTATGTACATACAATACAAGTATATTTAGATAAATATGAGACTAGTTGAGAATATTGGGAAGTGCAATATACCATATTTTATCAATTTTTGTACTCTTCTACAGAGTAAAATGCCTTTTCTAATAGATAAGATTTAATATTCTTTAGTTTGAGTTTTTCATTTGTGTTTGATTTTTTTCATGAAGATAAAACATTGTGCGATTTGGCATGGAAGGACTCATATACCCAATTGGGTTTTCTGGTTGTTTGGTCTCCTTGTTTCTAATTGGTCGCCTGTCCCGGCGTGCGTCACTTTTTTTGGTGGTCTATGGGGGGGGGACTGTGGCGATTTCTTCTCAGTTGGTGCCTTTGGGACTTTTTCCTGAAAGTAGGATCCTTCTCTGGTCCATCGGTTTATGAACACTGCTGTGGCAGGCTGTCAATTCCGAGCTGATCTGTTGGTTCCAGCCCTTGCCTCCCATTGGCTGACCTCCAGTCAATGCCTGTGCTAGTGAGGAGGGCTTTCCAAGCATTGTGCAGCTGCTTTCCATTGTCCCTATTGATAATAATGTTCTTTTCTTTGAAGATCTCCATCCTTTTTCGAGTCAGCCTGTGGAAGAAATTGTTGCAGGTGGCTAGTTCTATTTTATCAAAATCCATGTGGTGGCCAGTTGTAATCACATGTTTCACTAGCGCGGATTTTTGAAGCTGGTTTAGCTTTAGGCTGTGAATGTGTTCTTTTCTACATGTGATGATTGATCTGCCAGCTTGGCTAATGTAGATGTCTCCACATTCGCATCTAATCCTATATACGCCGTAGTTTAGGAGCATACTAACAGTATCCTTGGCTGCTCGGAGAATGATCGGAGTTTCCTGGTTGAGGTGTAGCTTGTTCTAATGTTGTAAGTTCTGGAGATGGTCGAGATCCGGTCGGTTGCTCCTTTGATGTAGGGTAGGCTGGTCCATTTTGTCACTTTTTCCAGCATCCTGTGTGCTCTCCTTGTGGGAGTTAGTGCTGTTCTCCTGTATTTACTGTATCTCTCTGTAGGAATAGCTGTTGGCCTGAAGGATGCTGTACAAGTGCTTCTTTTCATCTCTGATGAACTCTGGGTTGGCCCATAGGAATAGTATGTTAATCATCCCTCATTTTATGGCAGGCAGATGATGGGAGGATGCATCAAGATATCGGTTGGTATGTGTGGGTTTTCTATATACAGAGCAATGAAAGAGTTAATTAATTAGGAGAGAAAAGCAAGAAATGAAGGCAAGAGGTTATACATTAAAAACTTCAAGCTCTATGCAGTTGACCAGGTAGCAGAGAGGAAAAATGGACCAAGTGACAGGCAGAGACCGGACCAGCAGCCGTTGCACCAAGAAATGCAGAGAAATGAGCATTCATCAGCAGGAAATACCTTAGAACAGACAACTACTCAGCATTTTACAACACTTGTGGTTCCAGTATCAAGTGCGTCAAATTCAAGTGTAAGCAAAACACATGATAGGGCTATGGAAAGATGAGGAGCTCGAAAGAAACAGGGGAAAGAACCAAGGTGGGAGATGACAACAGTGGAGTGGCGAGAGGAAGCTGGAAAAAGTGTGAATGCAGAAAAAGTGTCAAATGAAATAGCTAAGGAATCAAGGAGGGTGAGGGGGAAAGGGGGAAAGCAGGAGAGAAGGTAAGAAAGAAAGAAAGAGAGACGGAGAGAGAGAAAGAAAGAAAGAAAGATTTCGTCGAGAGTAACAAGGTTAAAAAACGGTTGGGTAATCCATGAATGAGATAGTTGAGGGTGAAAGTGAGGTTATAGTGAAGTAGTGTAATTGGGATAATGAAGATTAGCGAAGTGTACAATGTAACTGATTAAATAAAAGTTATAAGAGTGAAGCTGACAAGTAAAGTTGAGAAAGAGGGAAAGTGAATTGGGTTGGGAGATGAAATAACACAGGAATAAAAATTAAAGGGTAGGAGCAGAGTGAGTGAGATTAATGAAAAGGTTAACATGTGTAATGTGTATGTAAAAGGAAATTATAAAAAAGGGCTACTCTAATCAGCAAAGGGGCCAGGGCCCAGCTTAGGGGTAGCCCAAGATGTGTAAGATTTGGTACTCAGTAAATCATTCATTCATATACAAAGCAATGCACAGTATTGGTGTCTTCATCTCGTTGCACCATGACATCTAAAAAGGGAAGCTTCCCATTCTCTTCTACTTCCAATTTTGAATTGTATGTTCAGGTGGAGGCTGTTAAGGTTTTCCAGAAGTGTGCTTCCCATGCAGCCATACCACAAAGGTGTCGTCCATATATCTTAGCCATAGCACTGGTTTGAGATTGTATATGTCAATGGCCTTATTTTCAAAATCTTCCATAAACAGGTTTGTTACCACGGGTGAGAGCGGGAAGCCCATTGCTGCTCCCTCTTTCTGTTCACCAAAGTACCCATCCAAGACACCTTGAACACATCAGATTTCCTGAAGATTGGCCAAACTGGTGGAGCATTGCCTGACAACCACCTACTTCAGCTACAAAGGAAACCTTTATGAACAGCCATCTTCGAAAACCAATGGACCAAAGAAGGATCCTACTTTCAGGAAAAGTCCCAAAGGCACTAATCAGAGAAGAAAACACAACAGTTTTCTCCCCATAGGCCACCAAAAAGGAAGTGACACCAGGAGAGGCTGCCATTGGCAGACAGGCAAGCAATTAGAAACAAGGGGACGGGACCACCAGAGAACTGCATTGGGTATATAAGCGAGAGCAACAGAGAAAAGATTAGACAAGAGCCCATAAGAACTTCACAATAGGATGAGCGAAACGTTGGCAATCTCAAGAAAAATGACGTGGCTTTCACTGTTCACCAACATGTACTTCCTTTCCAAAACCTCGGCAATTTTACAGATAGTATGAAATCCACCATTTTTTTAGAATATACTTTTAAATATACTTTCTATTTAATAGCTTCTACTTTTGTACCTTTCAGTGAATTATTTTTTTTCTTGATGTCATTACTTCATTAACTGCCTCAGTTAACAAGCTAGTTGAATTTCTAAGTTTTTGATAGAGTGAAACAAAAAACTCAAATTTGCAGATGTCATTTTTAGTGACTGTCGATTAAGTTCTGAAGTATTTCAACTGAAGAAGCGACATCCTTATTTAGTTCGTCAATCACTGATTTAAAATTTTCAAAATAGTTTTCATAACTTACTGCTGCTTACAACCATGTCCCCAAACAAGTAACTATGGGTCTAGGTGGAAATGTAAGATCTGGATTTTTGGCTCAGAGAAAATCAGTTCTTGTTGGTGCTTTCACAAACACGTTTTTGCCATTTGAGATCAATTTGTCCACTTCAGGATACAATGTAGTATTTGCTCACATTCTGTGTAAACCATGTACTATACCAGTTGTGTGGGAAGCTTACAGAAAGGCCTTTGGCTGCCTTCTTCATATAAGAGGCAACATCCATAAGTAGGAGTAAAATACTATCAAATTTCACCCCATTCAGCCCTAACAACTGCAGAGATTTATTAAATAAGTGAGTCATTGTTACATGATTCAATGCTGATATTTTTCTACATGCTAATAGAAAACATTGCTTGGAAACTTTTTCATAATTTTCTAGCACATCATCTACATTTCCCACTTTCCTAACACTAAGTCTAGCGATTCACCAATGCTTACCCAATATTTTGTATTTTAAGATTCTGCTTTGATGCTTCTTAGGATTTCTTTGTAACAGGCAGACTCCTACAGTTTTCTTAATGTTGACTCTTCTGGTGTTTCAAAATGTATATATTTTGCATTACCAAATAAGGCTATGCTAAGCTTCATTGGCATTTTGTGTTTTAGCCAAAACTCTCTTAGAAGGTTTTTTTCTAACTGTATTATCTGTATTCTGTACATTGTGAAAATATCAGAGAAACTATTTATAAACTAGTATGTATTAAACGTTGAAACTTCCAAATAACTTGGTATCTTTATCTAATGCACAACTATAACCTCTACACTTTATTAACAAATTATATTTTGGCTTATAATTAACTTATTGTTATATAGTTCTGCCAATTCTTTCTGTGATACAAATCCTCTGATGTAAACCCACATTCAATACGTGAACACAGAAACTTGACGCATTTCATCACAAACCACCATGTGGTTAGCATATTTTCTCCCACATTTCACTCCAAAGAGCTTTGGAATTTCAACAGATAGCAATCATATTGATGTTTTTCAGGTTAGCCAACAGGTTTCAGCAAATTTGCTACAAGAAACCATGTAATTCAAACTTAAATTGAACGGATATTAAGTCAGAAATATATTGCAAGCACTTTGAGCACTTCTGGGCATTTAAATTGACACACCTCCTAGCACATGCCCATTTAAATCCGTCACGACGTCATATAAAGGGTGTGGATGACTAAACAAAAGCATGAAAATGAAAGCCAAAGGTTTACACTTATTTATTACACAAAAAGCCAAAAATGAAAAATTTTGTCATTTTTATCCATTTTTCACCAATGGGTTACCTTAAACAAGACAGGGGCAATGACTTTTGTGTACATTGCATCAGCCATCCACTTAATAAATAAGGGATTCCCCTTTCAGATAGCAAGGAGCACATATAATGGAGGTCACTCACTACACAATATGTTAACAAATGAGGTTCATTCAAATTGCATTTTCATAATGACAATGCACAAGATTTTTTTGTTAAATATAACAAAGAAAAGTGACACATGTTTTTAGAAAAATTGTTTAAAATATTTATTTACATAAATATGTATTTTTATGTGAAATAGAATTTCATATATTACTGAAGTGTGCTGTTTCTGAAATTTCTGTCATAGTTTTTTATCTATAAGCAAAAAAGAAATATTTACATACAGATCTGCTCCCAAGTCATAAGAGTCCTGACCATTCCATTAATTTTTAAATCTGATTCAACACAATATATGTTAAAGGATTAACAAAATACTATTTTTGATGTTTTGTTATTTGTTCTTCCACATAACCTGTGTGTGGGCACCAAGTTGAAAAGTTGAATCAGAATTGAAAAATCCAGTGCTACAGCTGGACTTGAACATGCCAAAGGCACTGTTTCTGTTCTTAAGTATGATTCAACTTTCCAACTAAGGCTGGTTCATAAACACTGACAACAGTAACGATAACCAGAATGTTAAACTTAAAATATATGTATTCAAATGAGAGTGTTTTACAACCAACAGGAAGCTTTTCTGGGCCCCAGGAACAGGAAAGAAGCCTTGGCCAAGTTTTAAGTTATTCGTAGCCATTACCAGGCACTGCATATTAGATTCGCATTGTGCTGTAGAAATTAATCAAGGCAGCCATGCCATGAAACAACCACTAGAGCTCTCTCTAGTCACAAGCTGGAAAAAATATCATTGGCTAGTTAGGAACTAATGAATTCCTAATGCACAATACCCCCTCCATTTTCTGGTATCTTATTATTGTTGCTGGGCTGTTGTGAACTAAAATATTGAGTGCTGCCTTGCTTGCCATCTTGGAATCATCGTGTTGGGTTGGGTGGTTGTGCACCTGCCTTTACTGTTGACTTTCTTAAGAATGGTTGTAACAATTTTGATCAAAATGTGATGTAAACCTCTGTTACCGTATTTTTGTTTCATGATTTTAAAAATCTTTAAAATGTACTAATATTGAACCCTCCTTGATAGCCAAGAAATCAGCAACTGCTTTCATGTATCAGACTGCATTACATTGTTGATTGTCCTAGCTGGCAGAAGAATGTTAAGTTATTTTAAGTGTTTAGATAAACACTTCCTGGGTAATAGTAGATAATACAGCAAATTAATGCAAAAAGTAACCAGCACTAAGGAATATACTTGTGCAATCAGTTTATCCGAGAAGAAAAAATAAACAAACAAACAAGTCTGCAGATAAATGTACATGCAGTTTATTATTGTAACAAAATGGCAAAATGTGATGTCTGGTTACATTTCTATCATTTTATTGTCCTCTAAATTTACTACAAATGCACAATTTTCTTCTCGTTGTTATCACAGTTTACAGTCTTTTCTGTTATTACAATTCACAATTGTTCTTCTGTTAATCTTTCTCAGTCTTTCAATGTCTTTCTCCACTTTTACTGTCTGTTATATCTTGATTACGTCAATACAATCACTCGACACATACTCACTGACAGGCTGCCCAACTCACTCACGTAACTAAAAACTAACTGTATGTGATGACTTACACACTAAACAACAACAACTCAATTTTAAACTAGCTCTACTCAAACTCTAAAACTACCGTCAATTGAGGTAAATTCGGACAAAATACCTTTTTTATTCTACAGTTTGTCATTCTGTAACAACTGAAGTACAATTTCCACACTAGTGACATCTGTATGAAGGACAAGCTTCCGTGCTCAGTTTGACATGTTAATCGTGTATTTAGTAAGAATAGTGCGCCTGGCAGTGGGCATTGTTGTCGGTTTCATTTTAGCTTTTAGTGTTGTCGGTATAACTTATTGGTACACACGTCTAATTAAACAACCCAGCCACTGTTAATTATTGAATTCAGTTGGCCTGGTTATATATAAACATCACTAGGATTGTTTGGTGAAGTTTACGTGAATAGTTTCAATTTCCTGCATATTTATTTGCAAATCTGTTCAACCATGGGGTAAATTCGGACAATGCCACATGTGTACAAAAGAAGATTGGGAAGCCAAATATACTGTAACTATGAAGAAAAGAAACTTGATGAAGCAGTAAAAGCAATTAAATCAGGGCAAATGTCATCGAAAAGCGCAGGAGTATTTTCAGACACCATGATCCACGTTAGAGAATAAAGTGAATTATACAAATCCAAAGGCAATCGGAACCCCATCTGTCCTAGATAATGAAGAAGAGAAAATATTGGTACATGGTATCCTTAGAGCATCTCATTGGGGATACTCTCTGACTTCAACTGACATTCGTTGCATTGTAAAAGGATACCTTGACAGAATGGGAAGAAAGGAGGAACAATTTACCAAGAATCTCCCTGGTGTTGAATGAACAACATTTGAAAAGGCATTCTAATGTTCTTTCAGTTCAATTATCCAAGAACGTCAAAAGAGCTCATGCAGAGCTCACCCTTGAGTCCATCGGGGGATTTTTTGATAATGTACGGGAGAACTTAGAAGGTATTCCACCAAAAAACATCATAAACTATGACGAGACAAATTTATGTGATGATCCGTGAAGGAAACATGTGATTGCTAAGAGAGACATTAAGCATGCATGGAGGATAATGGATTTCTCTAAAGCAAGCATTTCTCTTATGATGTGTGATACTGGAGATGGAAAACTACTTCCTCCATATATCCTATATAAGGCTGAGCATTTATGGGACACCTGGCAGGAAAGAGGGCCACCTGATGCAAGATACAACAGAAACAAGAGTGGGTGGTTTGATCTTCCAATTTTTGAAGATTGGTTTCTAACTGTGGCATTGCCTTATTTGAAAAAGCTAAGCGGAAGGAAAATCATGATTGGCGATAATTTGTCAAGCCATGTATGTCTGTTAATGATTGAGCAATGTGAGAAGCACATCATGTCATTCATTCTTCTTCCGCCGAATAGCACCCACATCCTACAGCCCCTAGACGTGTGTTTTTTTGGGCCCTTTAAAAAGACTTGGAGAGATGTGCTGACAAACTGGAAAGTGTGCACACATGGCCCTGTCTCTAGAGATGCTTTCCCTGCACTTCTGAGAGAGAGAGAGAGAGACATTGGAGAAGATAGAAGCACAGAAAGTAGACAACATAAGAAGTGGTTTCTGCACCATGGGTCTAATTCCTTTCAATCCACAGAAGGCCCTCAACAAATTTCCAAGGCATTTGGACTCAATTGAAAAGGCATCATCTTGGTCTTCCAGTTTCGAGATGGTACTCTCAGCAGCACGATACGGTACTGCCACCAGAACCACATGCCGCCACCACAAGCTGGTTGTTCCTCCAGGAAAATCTATTGTGGGTGATCATTTTGCTGGAAAGGAAATTAGTGAGGAAAACCAGCAAGATTGTCACAAGAATTCAGAAGATCAAAATACTTGCATGCCAGCAGAGGATTCCACACCAGCACCTACTCTTGACATCGAAACTTTCATTGTAGTGAGGTACAACTACGTGTCTGGAAACAGAACACTTCCTATAGAGTATGTTGGCGCAGTTGTGAAAGTTTTGACCCCACGATGGAAGCAAGAGGATGTTCACATTCCCAGATGTAGAGGACGAACACATGGTAAAGAAAGATCAGATCAATAAAATACTTCCAGCACCAAAGGAGAAAAGAGGCATTTTTGTTTTTGATAAGATCGCTCTATAAGTGTTCCTGTTGTGACTTTAATTTCATTGAAAAGTGCAGGATATACTAATGTTTTGAACTTTGTGTTTATGTAGCTTTGTATTAGTTTTTGTAATCTAATCTCTAAGTAAGTGACATCTATATAATTTTTGCATTATATATGTCCTTTTATATAATGTAATATATATTTTTTATTACTGTGTGTCCGAATTAACCCCGTAACTGGGGGAACTATGGACATAAATTAAAAATTATAGACTGTCTGAAGTTACCCCAACTAGTGAGGTGAATTTGGACACTTTTTATTCTTTTTTAAAATATCAGGATACATAATTAATTTAATATGTCAGCATATATTTAGTTTGTTGATTATTAATACATCTATACTAATTTAAGCAAACTGCCTATGTCTGATAACACTGGCCAACAAAATTTAAGTTGTTTAATGTTAAAAGAAGTATAAAGGGTGATTCTTACTTAATTTTGTGTGCTGATTACAAATCTTTTTGCAGAACTTTTCCATAACCCATAGTTTTTGAGTAATTGCATTAACAAGATTTCTTGTAATTATACAGCTAATATGTGTAATACCTTAGCTTGAGTACCTTTTACATACCTAAAATGTATGTGATTTAGAATTTCGACTGTACTTTGCTTGAGGGACATCTCTCTTGTGTGTCTAGCGGTAGTCTGCCAACATATTTGGAGTCCATTTTCCCTGGTAGTGTCTTTTCATTTCAGCGATGTCCTGATGGAAACGCTCGCCATGTTCGTCGCTGACAGCGCCAAGGTTCTCAGGAAAGAAGTCAAGATGGGAGTCCAACATGTTTATTTTCAAGGACATATTACATCCCATGACCTTGTAGTTCTCAATCAGCTCAGTGACAAGTTCTGTGTAATGTTCAGACCTGTGGTTTCCAAGAAAGTTTATGACTATGTTTTTGAAAGAGAACCATGCAGCTCGTTCTTGCTTATTTAAAAGGCTTTGAAACTGTGATTCGTTCATTAGTTGTCTAATTTGAGGACCAACAAATATTCCCTGTTTTATTTTTGCTTCACTAATCTTTGAAAACTTAGTTTTCAGAAACAGAAATGTACTCCCATCACGATCCATTGCTTTCACAAAGTTCTTAAGCAAACCTAGTTTGATGTGTAATGGAGGTAATAAGATTTTGTCAGCACTTACAAGTGGTTGATGAACAACATTTGCCTGTCCTGGGTTGAATTACTCTCTCTTTGGCCAACTTTTTGTAACATAGTGATTGCTTTTGTCTCTACTATCCCACATGCACAAGAAACAGCAAAATTTTGTATAACCAAATTGTAATCCAAGTAAGATAGCTATCACTTTAAAATCTGCACATATCTGCCATGAGTAGTCATCCTATCGGATACTGCATAGCAAGAGTTGCATGTTCACGTAACTCTCCTTCATACCAACTGCATGGGCTATAGGAATGAATGGAAACTTGTTTCCATTATGTAGCAAGACTCCTTTAAAGCTTGTTTTTGAAGAGTCAATGAACAAGCGCCAATCTTCAGGCTTATGTTGAACACCCAGGGACTCCATCAAAGAATCGACATCATTACAGAATACTAGGTCCTCCTGTTTAGCAAATAAGTGCTCCAATTCCTTTTGGCGTCGACGAAAAGAAGTTATTTTGGTGCCATCATTTAGATCCTCCTTGGTTAATAAGTGTGGCTCGTTTACAGTAACTCCTTTCATAAAATCTGGGTCACTTTGTTGTAATTTACTAATGTCATCAACACTTTCAAAATCTTCAGTCACATTACTGCCGTCTGGTGGAGTGGGTATGGGAAGGCCTGGTCCATGGGGCACTGGTCAAATTGCTGATTCCAAAGATGAATATTTAACAGTGTGTTTGGATTTAGAACTTATTCCAGATATATCTGTCAAGCAAAAGTAGCAATCTGTTACATGATCCTTAGGTTCCCGCCGTATCATAGGAACTGCAAAAGGCATATGACGGTTCCTTTTTAAGCAGCCGGTTAATAGTATTGTACATTTGGTACAACAGATTTCTGGAGCCCAAAACTTATTCTCATCAATTTTATTGTCAAAATAACACTCATAAGCTCTTTTAATTCGAGAAGTCAAATTTCGCCTCTGTGCTTTTAAAGTGAGCTCACCACAAATGTAACAATAATTGTTTTTATCATTTACACATTTGCGAGACATTATCCTCCTAATCCCCAATGCTTAAGAAAACACAAATAAACACTACACTTTTTCATTTACAACAGAGAACACACAGCATTGGCTTCTATTAGCTTCTACTCCTTTGGCAACTATGCAGGACAGTTTGTGTCTGCAATAAACCTTCCTTGTCTGCTGTTGGAGTAAACATTCACCTGGACGGTAAAAGTATAGTTTTGTAGAGGCTCATTGTTGGACATTGTCATTCCTGAAGTCACAGACAATGATCACCTAAAGCAAATATGTCATTTGTTGCCGCATTTGTTGGCCCAATAAGATAAAACTACTTTCTTTTAATTAGCACATTTACCGCCCTATGCTAATAGTCATGATAACAGTTTTTTAATATTACAAAAAAATTGGTGGGTGATGGAGCATTTCTAACTTGATTTTTGGATTTGGCACATACAAATAAGTAAGAATCAGCAGAAATTATTTAACATTTTCATTGTTAACCAGAGCAATTAGCAACTGGCCGCAAAAAATACATAAAAAGCACCCGAGATTACCCCTTGTGATGGTGCTACTATACTCA
Source organism: Tenodera sinensis (assembly GCA_030765045.1). Taxonomy (NCBI): domain Eukaryota; kingdom Metazoa; phylum Arthropoda; class Insecta; order Mantodea; family Mantidae; genus Tenodera; species Tenodera sinensis. The sequence goes on from JAUKNM010000021.1 coordinate 3,706,196, forward strand.
TTCACTCAACTATAAACTGACATCAAATTGCTCTTCTGTGTCTGTCCTATTTATATTGGATCCGGTGTCACGTGACCTCCTTCGAGTTCTTTCCATGCACACATGTGGAATAACTCAGCAGAATTAGTGAGAAGCTTCTAGACCTTGCTGGCGTTATCTCTGCTTGCTCACACACACACAGCCACTAGTTGCCCTGTACTCTTGTAGCTCCTTTGTGTTATACCGCCATTATTACGGTCACATACACACATAACTGCTCTCCATATCCAAGGTCACCTGGCCCCGTCTTGTCTGTATATTGTTGAACCACCCAATGTCACATTATTTATTTACGCCAACAAACTTGATGCTGGTGTTTTTATACATGCAAGCTTATTCTACCTCTTTACATGCAGCTGCTTAATTAAAAAAACGAAAAAGTACAGAAATAAAACAATTCAGACATTATAATACCTAGAATGTTGTTAGATTGAGAACAGTGAGGTGATTCATAGAATATACTCAATAAAAGGTAGGTGGAGTCAATTTGCACTCTTAATAGCTTCACATAATAAATAGGTGGAAGAAGCTATTAAGAGTGTTCAAGTTGACTCCACCATTTCATTGAGTGTATTCAATGTAGACATTATGTTTGCCCATACACAAAACCTGAGTGCATTATGTGAAATATACTGGACAGTGAGTTTACATTCACTCATTCACTAAAGCAGTCTGTGCTCACTAAACTGCAGGAGGTATGGATTTAAGGGAAAGGCATATAATTTGTTAAAAATCTTTCAAGAAAACAGGGTTTTCTCAAGCAGTAAGCGGAAGGTCTGTGGTTCAAATCCCAGCTGTGGCATTGAATTTTTAAGTTCCAGTTCTACCTCTCAAACATTACCCACACCGGCTTGTGTGTTTAAAAACACCAACAGTAAGTTTGTTGACATAAATAAATAATATATAACATTAGTTTGTGGTGTTTGCCTAACACTACATCTTCACTGATGGTGTGAGCTAGAGTTGAGAATGGGTGGGAAAGCATTATTTCTTGTCACTACTAAACTCGCAACTAAGCTTCATATAAGGTAATCTCATAGCTTTTATGAAATTGAGTACTGTTTCATTCTTCCTTTACTCAGTTTTGAATGTTTTAATTACCTTTAGCATGATACATTTTACATGCTTTAAAATTGAAGACATACGAATGATCAGTGGATGAAGACCTCTTTTTATGAAATTGAGTTATGACCACAAAATACAATTAGAATGCATTGGTATGAGAATGGTACTAAAATACTTTATATAGAATGTGACTCAGCAGGATATCACTTCATAGATTTCCATTTTTCATTGTGGAGAAGTGGACAAAGACAAGTCATATCTTTTTCTCACTCTCAGTGTGTTAAGTGTTATATCTCTACAGTGACAACTGTAGAGGTCAGAGTAAGAATCTAGTCATGGTTAAGTTTTTATCTACCCCAGATGCAAATAGAAAATGTGGCAAAATAATAAAACGCAATGCCCCTAAATGTGGACATTCATTCTTGCCATGTGACAAGATGTTGAGAGTAATTGAAAAATTAAAGAGAAAAGAATAGCATGTCTTCGTTCCAAAAAATTGGTATTCTCTAGTACCCCATGGAAATTTGAAGATGTCATTTTGACTCAAGGTGTCATTAAAGATTTCAAAACCCTATTGACACTGTTTTTTTTAAGAAGACTGTCAATTACAATAACCCATCATTTGTAATATCAATTTGTATTTTCAGGTGATAGTATTTCAGTGTCTGAAACACACAACATATTTGTATTTCGTAACTTGGTTGCATGCTAATGAAATTAATTTGGATTTAGATACAATTCTGTACAATTCACCACTGTCAATAAATCAGAAGAAACTAGATGATTTATGAAGTTAGAAAAATATATTCCTCCAGTGTATGAGCAGCGGTTTGGCCATATTGAAAAAGTAGGTATAGATAATGTAAAGAAGATTGAAAAGATTGTATATCAGTGTGATGCCTTTATTTTTTCTAATTAATTAGATAGCTTTTACTATAAAACTACACAATTAGAATTTGATGCATATTGAAGTACAATGTATATTAAACAATTCAGATAAGAGGTGTTCACATATTAGTGGTTTTGTACTGGAAAAAAATTACAAGTTTGATTGAATGTTGTTGTTAGCTAATGCTGGATTTCTGACAATGAAGTCATTAATCCTCTTGCTCTCCAATATTTTTCACTGATGGATGGGGCACTAGAAGTGGCCGGGCATATTTGAAGGTGGTCTCGATCCATTTCCTCTTGCAGATCACATAGAGGACAGAGTGGTGAAGAATATATCCCAATTCTGTTTAAATGTTTTGCCAGACAATCGTGTCCTATAATCAACCTGAAGGTTGCAACTGAGGTTTTTCAAGGATACTCAGGAATTACTGTTTGAATGTCTGGTAGTTCCCATCTTTTATTCTTTGATTTTTCATAGTAATAGTGTTCAATAATTTTTTTTAATTCACAGTAGACTAATCTTTTAGCTGCATAAAATGGTAGATTAACTATAGATTTTTGTACACCGCTGGTACCCTTTGCAAGAAAATCAGCCTTCTCATTACCACTCAGTCCACAGTGAGCTGGTATCCATTGGAAGACCAGGTGTTTTTGAAGTGCTGTTAGATGGGTAAGGATTTTCCAACATTCTATGATTGTTTGGGTTTTTGGTGACAACTTGGAAGTAATTGCTATAATTGCTGCCCTGGAATTTGAGAGAATAACTAACTGCTTGCTGAAAATGTGAAATTCTGTATAAAAGATTTTGTAGGGCCATTCGAATTGCTTCAGTTTCTCGATAAAAGTTAGTAGTTCCATAACTTAAAGATTTGTAATAGGAAAAGGGGTGACATGTGGCTCCAGCACCTGCTCCATCTTGGTTTGATATTAATGATCCATCAGTATAAATATGCAGCCATTCGTGTTCTGGAAATCTAGTATGGATTGTCTCTAATGTCAATAATTTTAGAACACTAGTTGGAGTATCACTTTTCTTAACTTCTTCTGTCAGGTGTAAATAATATGTGATGTCTAATGTTTGTGTCGGATTGACTTTAGATATGAAGTTTTCCTTTGAATTAGGAAGGTATACATTCTTCTTGATGTCTTGAATTTTGGAAAGAAAGCTCTCCTGAGTCTTTAGTGTATATGTAAAATTTCTCTTGTGCCATGTATTGAATGGGAGTCTGATCAACTTTTCGTGTTGATTAAGAGCCGCTTTTTCTATTTCATATTCAATGGGGCATTGGTTGGTTAGTATTTCCATAGCTGCTATTGGTGTGGTTTTGATAGCACCTGTAATTAATCTCAGACTTTGGTTTTGAAAGATTTGAATCTCTTTTGTGTTTGCTGTTACAAGAACTTCGCTGCAGTAAGTAAATAATGGCTTAATATATACATTGTATGTTGTGTTAAGAGTTGCTCTGGAACGTCCCCACTTCATTCCTGTTAGACGTTTTAACAGTGAAAGGCGCCTCTCTGCTCTTTGTATTACATTTTCTATTTGTTTGGTCCATGTAAGTTTAGTATCAAATATAACTCCTAAATACTTTGCTTCCTTTGTTTCTGGTAATTGTTGACCCTCAAAATTTAGTTTTATTTTTAGTGGCTTTTTTCTTAGTGAAAAGATTTGGTAGTTTGATTTTGTTGTATTAACAGTCATTAAATTTTCTTTGGTCCACCTTTGTAATTTGGTTAAGGATTGTTGCCTGTTTTTTTCTAGTTCTGTACTTTTGCTTTTTGGTTTTGAAGTCCACATTACTAAGTCATCAGCAAATAGTGCACACGTCACACCTGATTTTTGTATTTGTTGTGGCAGATCGTTAATAAATATATTAAAAAGTGTTGTGCTGAGCACTGCGCCTTGTGGTAAGCCACGGTGTACTTGTTTGTATTTAGATATGTTTCTTCCATATCTGGTTGCAATAAAGCGTTGTGTTAGGAAATGACATAGCCATGAAAACATTGGACCTTGTATCCCTATTTTTTTTACTTTCTTTAGTAGTTTTGTTCTGCATATAGAATCATATGCACTTTGGAAATCAATAAAAACTGATTAATTATCTTCTTTTCTATTGAAGGAGTATTTGATTTCTTGACTGAGAAGTAAGACTTGTTCATTTGTAGAGTGGAACTCTCTGAATCCAGCTTGACATGGGGAAATTAAATTTTTTGATTCTAGAAACCAATTTAACCTGTTTGACACCATTCTTTCCGTCACTTTTGTATTATGCTAGTAAGAGCTATTGGTCTATAATTTTTTATTTCTGACGCTGTTTTGTCTTTCTTCAAGAGTGGGACAATTATTGCCTATCGTCATTCAGCAGGTACAGTGGTTTTCCAGGATAGATTGTAGAGTTTTAGTAGTTGTTGTTTTGCTGTTTTTCCAAGGTTTTTTATGAACTTTGTATGTATGTGATCAGGTCCAGGAGACTTTTTGTTTTTTAGATTATTTATTGCAATGTTTAGTTCTTGCATATTAAAATTTTGAAAAAAGATATTGCACTCAGTGTTAGGATCACATTCTCTTTCTTGTTTCAAATCTTTCTTAAATTCTTTACGTTCCTTTTTATTATTTCTTGTTACTTTATGTGAATTAACATAATATTTATTGAATGTTTTGGCTTTGGCTGTATCATTTGTTAATATTTTATTGTTGTGTATGATAGGTGTGCAGTTGTTTTCTTTCCTATCCTTGACATTTTTTATGAACTTATGAGCTTTGTTACCATCTGTCCTATAATCCATTTTTTCTAAGAAATTATTAAAGTAATTCTTTTTAGCAGTATTAATTTCTTTTTTTAGTGAGGCACATTTCTTCCGCCATATTTGTGTATCCGATATGTTTTTTGTTTGTTCAGCTGTATTTCTAGCTATATCCCTTTGCTTTTTCAGTTCTTCTAACTGGGGGTTCCAAAAGGGTTTGAAATTTTTAATTCTTCCCTGAGGAATATGTTTTTTTGCGGTTTCTAGGATGACTTTACAGAAATTTTTGTTCAAATGATCTGGTTGGTCATTTAGCTGTGAGTTTGTTTGTTCTTTAAATTTATGTTCCAGTTCAGTTTTATATTTGATCCAATCTGCTTTTTTGAAGTTCCAATACAGATTCGTGTGACATTGACTGTTATTTGTATTATCTAGTTTTATATCAGCAATTACTGCTCTGTGACCAGAACTTGGATCTTCTATAACTTGTTTTTTAATTTTTGAAACAATATCTGTTGTAGCTAACAAGAGGTGTGGGTTACTGCCTGCTCCAGAGTAATGTATGAAGGTTGTGGGATCTTCTTTACTATAAATCAGTTCAAAAGTTGTGGTATTCAAAAATTCTTCCACTATCTTCCCTATAGAATCCACTTTTTCATAACCCCATCTTTTGGAATGAGCATTGAAATCCCCAATTACAATTGTTTTATTTAATTGGTCAATAAGAGAGAGATCTGGTTCATTCCTGGGAGGATTGTAAATACTGCATAAATGTAGATGTGTTTTGTTATCCCAAAAATTTAGCTTTATTAATTCACTTTTGTCTGTGTTATCCATTTCTTTAACAATTTCAAAGGAGGATTTAATATCCTTTTTGACTCCAACTAATATTCCACTACTTATCTGTCTATTTTTGGGTAGTAGGTGTAGTAGAAAACCAGTAAAATTGAAGTATTTAAGTTGGTCATTTGTTAGATTTGCTTCCTGTATGAAAAATATATAGATATTATAGTCAAATACAATTTTATTTAGTTCTACTCTTTTTGTTTGTGTGAGACCACCCGCATTCCATTGTAGAAGTCTGATGTTAGATCTTCTATTAATATAATTATTTTGTTCTCGAGAAGTAGTCCCCGCCCGGAGATCCGAATGGGGGACTATTTTAACTCCAGAACATTTTACCCCTCAAGTCATATTGCATAAATATTGAAGAGATTTAGCAATAAATGTAACTGCTTTTTAGAGAGCACCATATTTTTATGTTTTGGCGGTCACATCGCTCTCTCACAACCCCCAGAATTTCTGGAGGACCACACCTGTCGTTGGTTTACGGGTCTCACCGACCTGACCGGGAGAGTTATCAAAATAAATTCACCGACCATATCCTCTGATTACCAATCAGAGGACGTATACATGCCATGACAGGTCAGCATGTTATGGGTTAAGGTTTTATAGAGAGAAATTAGAGAAATGGAGAGGTTGGAAAAATAAAGACTCCCTAGCCCTCAGGAACCCTAATAGCATCAGGGTCAGAAGAGAACAAGAGTTGATCAAGGTAAGGTCATATAGAAAAGTTACAGTGAGGAGCAAAACACCAGTAAGTGGAAGTAATGTTCTGCTCAGCTTGGGTACCTTGTGCTCGCTATTCACATATCCCCTAGACGGAGACCCCTGAGTACAGTTTGATTGAATGTGAGAACTGGATAAATCCATCATCATTTTTTGTTAGAATAAAATATTTATTTGTTCTAACCATATATAAAAATGCAATTGTTTTGATATGCCAAATCCTAAAAACTACCTACATTCTAGTTCAAATTGTGTCTGCTGTCCTTCCTTTTATTAAGGGCTACTTTGTGCCTGGCACCCTGCCCCTTGGGCTTTCAGTTAGCCTCTATTCTTTTTCTTTCTTCTTCTTCTTCTTCCCTAATAGCCATTTTCTTATTACTCTCCTTTCTCTAGGCTTTGCTGTTCCTTTCCCCCCTCTTCTTTTGTTATTTTCCTTAGCCATCTTTCCTTAATTTTCCTTGTGAACTCCCTCATTTCTCAATTCCTTTTCTTCCCTTAACTATTAGTACTTTTGTAGCAGCCACTTTGTTTATTTTGTATCACTTTGGATCCCAAATATCCTCTCTCCAGTGCTCTAACTCTTTAAATTCTACCAACTAATGTATCTCGTTTTCCTTCTCTCTAGATATGACACACATCCCCAATTCATTCCTTCGTAACCCTCTAAGGAATATTGCCCTGATCTTACCCATGCTATTCCCCTGTAGTGCCCTGCTGTGTTCACCCACCCTTTTCCTTATATGTCAGTACTAGACCCGTGGCACAACAACCCATCCGGGTCAAGGCCTACCGTCCAACCGCTGCATCCCCCACCTCTGCCCGCCACAGGTATCATGAGTGGGATGAAGTCACAGGCGGTTCTACCCTTAGGTCACAAGGTCACGTGCCCCTCCAATCATGTTCTGGTACTCTAGGCAGAACTGTAATACATTTTTTTTTTTTTTTACGTGTGTTATTTGCATTGATTTTTGTTTGATATTCACGTTTGTAAGCTTTACGAAACTTGGCAACCCTGCGTGGTCACAGTCTCCGTGTGGACTTCCAACTTCTTGTATTTAACATCATTCCCTCACTCTTAGCTGCGGAAAGTGAGAGGGGGGTTATGAGGAATTCGCTTGCATATGGTCACAATAGTGATGAGACCTGACACTATACGGCACTGTCGCTAAAACTTGTGAACCGGCTCGTTTCGTTTAAAACGTTGCAAGCGCCATTGTTCAGCTTGCTGCAATAATGTCCGTTGTAGTGCAGTGTCGATAATATATTTTTCAGCTTTAACTGTGAATAAAATTGTGTATAACAGTTTTCTTATTCAACTGCTAAGCTTATATAACTTCACTAGTGTATAGTGAGCGAAACTTTTAAAAATAATCAGGTGAAGTTCTTACAAACTAAAATTTCAAGTTTCGAGGACCGATTACTAGCAAAGGAATCAGGACCTCCTAGGCCAGATCTTTGCATAAACCAGGTTTTTAAAGATAAAAGCAGAACATACAACAGACATTTTAATAAAGCTTTGTATAAAAAATGGGAATGGATGTGCAGGTGTTCTGTAGATAATGCACTGTTTTGCTTTCCTTGTGTGTTATTTTGTGGGGAAGACACATGAACTAAAACCGGCATAAAAGACTTGAAACATTTGCCAGAAAAAAGCAAGAAAGATAGTTTATCAAAGACTCATTTACATAATGAAATGAATCTCACTGTTCTAGGCAAAACTGATGTTAGAATACAACTTGATGATAGCTACAGGTGTCTGTTCACAAACACAGTAAACTTGTTGATAAAAATAGGTACATTTTGTCACACATTATTGATGCTATTAAGTTCTGTGGCGAATTTGAACTAGCCCTTCGTGGCCATGACGAAACAGAGGATTCCGCTAACCCAGGTGTTTTTAAAGGTCTAATAAACTATACCGCGGCCCTTGACAGTGTTTTGAGAGATCATTTAGAAAATTGCACTGTCTTTAAAGGTACATCAAAATAGTTCAGAATGACATTTTAGACACAATTTTATCAGTTTGCAGAAATTATATCTTATCTGAGCTAGGTGATATAGAGTTTCTATCCCTTCAGGCTCATTAAATAACAGACAACTCATGTAAAACTTTACTGTCCTTAATTGTAAGATATGAAATTGAAGGGAAAATATTTGTGAAATTTTGGGGATATTTCGAAGTGACTGACAAGAGTTTAGATAGATAGGCTGGATAAGAGAATAACTGCAATGGAAGTATGGGAGGAAACTAAAAGGTTTAAAAACAATAAAGCACCAGGGATTGATGGTATACCAGGGGGGATTTTGGAAGAAATGGATAGAGAATAGAGATAGGACTGAGATGCTCGTTAACCTCATGAATATCATATTTGAGGGAGTAAAGATACCACGTAGCTGGAAGACAAGTATAATTGTGCCTATTTATAAAGGGAAGCGAAGTGTTAAAGATCCAACTAGTTATAGGGGTATTAGTTTGTCAGTTTTAGGGAAGATATACACAGGAATCTTAGCAACTAGGTTACAGAATTGGGCGGTGGAGGAAAGTAAAATATCAATATTTCAGATAGGATTCAGAAAAGGAAGAAGGACAATATTTTTATTATAAAATCAATTGTTGATAAATACTTAAGTATTAAAAGAGGTAGGGTATATATGCATTTATTGATTTGGAGAAAGCATTTGATACTATAAATAGAGAGGCATTGTGGATTAAACTGAGAAATAAGGGAGTAAGTGCAAAATTTATCAGAGCAATACAAAATATAAATATGAAGAATAAGCTTTCTATTAGACTGAATAATGATGAAATTACAGGAAAAAATTCCAAGCAATATGGGATTAAGACAAGGTTGTAAACTCAGCCCTATATTATTTATTTATTGACGATATTTTGGAAGAGCTGAACAAGGATAACTTATTAAGGAAATTGAAGCTATTAACAGTGAAGCAACAAGAATCTAAAGTAAGAACAAAATTAGAAACTAAAAACTTCACTTATCTTTGTAGTATTGCAAGTTCTTTGGTGCAAAGCTGACAATGTTTCGAGTTGACTCCAACTCATTCTCAAAGCTATACAAACCTTCTAAATGACGTTTAGTTTTACCAATATAAACCTTATCACCAGGGCGCGGATTCTGATGAAATACCATCTTTTTTCCTTTGTCACCTACACAATGCCCATAAACATATTGTAACTTTTGGTGTGGGTGTGAAGTAAAGTAAAGAAGACAGATGTAGTCGAGATAAAGAAACACTTTTATTTCCGTAAACAGTAACTTTGTACACTCGTTGCAACAACAAGAAAGTCTTTTCCGATTCTCCAACAGCACGACTCCGAACTCGTAACACAAAGAACTGTTCTCCGTCGGCACGACTCCTCGACCTTCACATACGTCTGTCCTCTCCGTCGGCACGACTACTCAACCTTCACATACGTCTGACTGACTTCTGTCACACTTTACCGCTATTTATATCTCCCAGGCACTATTCTGGAAAGTTCGGGAAAGCTCAGTTATTTTGCGGTGAAATACAAAGTAGAAGATTCCAGTAGCCTCTATCCTTTTCTCTCTTTCGGCAAGCGCCCTAACAATGCGGCTATGCTCTGTCTCTTTCCTTCGGCTCCTTTGCGGTAGTGCCGACAATAATGCGATGGGTGACACTGCGGTTGTCGGCAATTAGATGCGGCGGGCGCGGTGACACTATAAATACCGCATATGAGTTGTTGATTACACAAACAAATTTTTAAGTAATTTTTTGGTCATTTTTCTCTATTTTAACGTTTTAGGTCATTTTTAAATATTTTAAGGGATTTTCCGGTCATTTTTTTTAAACATATTGGGACATTAATAATTTTTAAATTGCGTCATCTCTTGCAATGACACAAGTCTCGACCGCATGGGCTCCGTTTGTCGTAGGGTATTTCCCTTTTTCATTGCCTTGCACTTCTTGGAGTTGCAACTGTGTACATGGGTCAGTGAACTAGCCGATTTGTAACAGTGTGGTTGTGCATCTAGGTGTGCCATACAATTATGCCGAAAGTGAAACCCAGTGTTGCAACAAGATTAAAGAATATTGTAAGCAAGTTTGGGTAGGAAGGTATCTTCTACAGATGGTTCCATTTTGTTTCATAAGCCTTGTGGAATTAAGGTAGCAGCTGAGAAACGATTTACAGTGCAGCAGCATATCGGACATGATAAACATAAGCGGGCTGTGGAAAACTCTAAGAAGTGCAATAATGTGCAAATGCTGATTTCTGAGAGTGTAGGATCAAATGTTTGTACAGGTTCCGAGCTTTTTAAGGAGTTATGTGACGTGTTTGTGTCTGCAAATATTCCTCTAAAAAAAGCTAAATAACGCTAAGCTGAAAAACTTTCTGGAACATCACATAGGGCGCTGTGTACCAGACAAGTCAACATTAAGAAAGAATTACATTCCATTGTGCTGCGAAGAAACTATGCGAAATGGAAGAGAGTACGTCACACGAAAGAAAATATATGTCTCCATTAATGAAAGCACGGACAGTGAAGGTCAGTTCGTAGCCAATGTAATAGGGATGCTAGAGCTGAATGGACCAGGTAAAATATTTTTGCTAACCTCTGAAGTGTTAAAGAAAGTAAATCATTCAAGCATATGTATTCTGTTCACTAATTCCATGTCATTACTTTGGCCGAATGGGATTCGGTATGAGGACGTGCTGCTTTTTATTACTGATGTCGCCCCTTATATGGTTAAAGCGGCAAAATCAATCAAGGATTTTTATCCACGAAGGCACATGCCTTACACAGAGTGGCGAAAGAAGTGAGGTCATACTTTCCGCAAGTAGATGCACTTATTTCAAATACTAAAAAGATATTTGTCAAATCCCCCACACGCAGAGAAAATTTCAAATCTCATTTCCCTGGTGTTCCGTTACCTCCACAACCAGTAATAACACGATGGGGCTCATGGCTAGAAGCTTGTTTTTATTTTTGTGAACATTTTCAAACAGTGAAGTGCTTTGTAAATTCCCTTGACTCAGAAGATGCTAGAGCGATTGAGGTAGTCCAACAGCTGTTTAATGATAGTGAATTAGAGGGGCAGTTAGCTTATATCAAGTTAAACTTTGGTTATTTACCATCTATAAATCAAAATCTTCAAGAAAGTAGCATTGCACTAGACAAGGCTATAGCTTTGGTTAAAAAAGTTGAAGATACATTGAACATCATGGCTGGTGAAATTGGCAAGAAGATTCTAAAGAAATTTACAAATGTGTTAGAAAAAATCCAGGATACAAAACTCTTTGCACAATAGTTAAAGTACTTATAGGGAAAAGTTTTAAATCTGTGGAGATACAAGAGGAATTGACATCCAGTGACTTGTCACTATTCAAATATGCTCCTGTAGTAAGTGCGGAAGTGGAAAGAAGTTTCTCGATGTACAACAATGTCCTTGCCGACAACCATCGTTCCTTCACATTCGAGAATCTTGTAATGTACACCGTTATTTACTGCAATGGAGTGGACAGCTATTAATTTAAGGTATGATTTTAATTTTTCATCATAAATTTATTTTAGGTATACACAATTGCTAGTTAATTCGTGAATTTTGTTCTTATTTTATACTTTTTAATGTTGAAAATTAAGTATGTATGCATATTAATTCAATATTCTTTAATTTATAATTATAATTTATAACATTTGATTAGTAAGTGTTAGGAAAGCCAATTTTTAGGTAATTTTTTAAGACGATTAGGTCATTTTCACTGAATTTTTAAGTCATTTTATCGGTCATTTTTCAAGCAATTTTAGGTCAGCAAAATCTGCCCCCTGCTTATCACAATCCAAACAGCTAAATTGATAAATGCCAGATTTTTTATAATTTGGTATTTTATCTTTTTTAGAAAAATTTAGTAAATTTTGTGTATTAAATTTATTTTGAGGGACCAAATTTATTCCATATTCTTTAAATATCTTTGTAAATTTTTATTGGCCCATGGATGGTAAGTAAACTTTTTAAAAATACAATTATCTTTTATTTTTTGAGGGTAGAAACCTCTTTAACAGCCTTTTGATACTTAAATTTTTACTTAAAATTTTTTTGTGTATACAATCTGTATTAAAACCATTAATTACTGCAGTGTTAATAATGTGTTTATATTCTGTGTCAAATTCTTCTTTATTAAGGGGTATATTTATTAACCTATAAATTAAACTATTGAAAACAGCAAATTTATGTGCAAAAGGATTAAAACTTTTATTTTTTATGTAATTATCAGTATGAGTAGATTTTCTATAAATACCAAAATTCAATTTATTGTTATGTCTTTTAATTTTTAAGTCTAGGAATGGAAGGCATCCATTATTTTCATTTTCCAAAGTGAATTGTATGGCTTTATCTTGTAAATTTAAAAGTTTTAAAGCATCATTTATCTGTTTTTTAGGGACAACAGCAAAAATGTCATCCACATATCTATACCATATTTTAAAAATTAGAGGGGATGATTTTATAATTTGAGTTTCAAAAAAGCTCATGAAAAGATTAGGAAGAAATGGCGAAAGTGGACTACCCATTGCCAGGCCAGAAGTTTGTTGAAAAAAATTACCTTTAAAACTAAAACAATTTTGATCTAAACAAAGATTTGTAATTATTATTTATTTATGCCAACAAACTTACTGTTGGTGTTTTTTTAAACACACAAGCCGTATGTGGGCAAAGTTTAAGAGGTAGAACTGGAACTTAAAAATTCAATGCCACAACTGGGATTTGAACCACAGACCTTCCACTTGCCAGGCGGACGCTCTAACCACTGAGCCATTGTGACAAACTGCCAGAATGGCATTAAATTCTCAAGCCAGTTCGTATTTCTCCTGGTAAACCACAAAGGCAGTCTCACATCAGAAACAATTACCCCAATGGTGACTTACTATTGTAAGTACTTTATATCCCAGGATTAAATAACCTTCACATGGTAATTATTATTTATTTATGCCAACAAACTTACTGTTGGTGTTTTTTTAAACACACAAGCCGTGTGTGGGCAAAGTTTAAGAGGTAGAACTGGAACTTAAAAATTCAATGCCACAACTGGGATTTGAACCACAGACCTTCCGCTTGCCGGGCGGACGCTCTAACTACTGAGCTATTGTGACAAACTGCCAGAATGGCATTAAATTCTCAAGCCAGTGGTTTACCAGGAGAAATACGAACTGGCTTGAGAATTTAATGCCATTCTGGCAGTTTGTCGCAATAGCTCAGTGGTTAGAGCGTCCGCCCGGCAAGCGGAAGGTCTGTGGTTCAAATCCCAGTTGTGGCATTGAATTTTTAAGTTCCAGTTCTACCTCTTAAACTTTGCCCACACACGGCTTGTGTGTTTAAAAAAACACCAACAGTAAGTTTGTTGGCATAAATAAATAATAATTACCATGTGAAGGTTATTTAATCCTGGGATATAAAGTACTTACAATAGTAAGTCACCATTGGGGTAATTGTTTCTGATGTGAGACTGCCTTTGTGGTTTACCAGGAGAAATACGAACTGGCTTGAGAATTTAATGCCATTCTGGCAGTTTGTCACAATAGCTCAGTGGTTAGAGCGTCCGCCCGGCAAGCGGAAGGTCTGTAGTTCAAATCCCAGTTGTGGCATTGAATTTTAAGTTCCAGTTCTACCTCTTAAAGATTTGTAAGTTTTACAAAATCATCTATTAATTCTTTGTTTAATTCTAAAGAATTTAACAATTTTTTAAAAAAATCAAAAGCTTTTTTTCTAGGAATACTAGGAAATAAACCAGTTACATCAAAAGAAACGAGTTTATCATTATCAGAAAATAATATTGTCACCGCGCCCGATGCATCTAATTGCCGACAACAGCAGTGTCACCCATCGCATTATTGTCGGCGCTACCGCAAAGGAGCCGAAGGAAAGAGACAGAGAATGGCCGCATTGTTGGGGCGCTTGCCGAAAGAGAGAAAAGGATAGAGGCTACTGGAATCTTCTACTTTGTACTCGAGCGCAATAAATGAACTTTCCAGAACAGTGCCTGGGAGATATAAATAGCGGTAAAGTGTGAGAAGAGTCAGTCAGACGTATGTGAAGGTTGAGTAGTCGTGCCGACGGAGAAGGGATAGTTCTGTTACTAGTTCGGAGCCGTGCTGTTGGAGAATCGGAAAAGACTTTCTTGCTGTTGCAACGAGTGTACAAAGTTACTGTTTACGGAAATAAAAGTGTTTCTTTTTCTCGACTACATCTGTCTACTTTACTACACACCCACCCAAAAGTCACCTTGGTGTCAGGAGTGGGATTCGTCGAATTGCTTCTAGTTTCGTTACATCGTCGTTAGAAGTTGCAACGTTAGAACCAAGATGGAGGGAGATTCGGAAACCAGGATGATGGCAATGATGAAAGAATTATTCGCCAAAATGAAGACGGCAAACGACAACCTCGCTGCCAAAATGGAAACGTCATACGACAACCTCGTTGCCAAAGTGAAGACGGCAAACGACAACCTCTTTGCCGAGCTGAAAGAAGAAATAAAGACGAGACACAACCTCGCTGCCGAGCTGAAAGAGATGAAGACGGCAAACGTCAACCTCGTTGCCAAAATGAAGACGAGAAACGACAACCTCGTTGCCGAGCTGAAAGAGATGAAGACGGAGCTATCGGCGAAAATTGACGGCGAACTGATTGGCGTGACGGAAGACGTGAAAGAACTCGGCGAAAAGGTGGAAGACCTCTGCCAGCACGTGGACGTCGTGGAGGACGACGGGGAACGTCTTGGCGCCCTGGTAGTAAGAGTTGACGAGAGCGTCAAAGTACTGGATGCCAGGGGCAGGCGGAATAGCGCGGAGCCGGAGAGGGAGCACCTAGTGGCCGAGGCGACAGTTGCGCCCGTTTCAGATGATGTGAGGGAAGACGTGAAACAACTCGGCGAACTGATTGGCGTGACGGAAGACGTGGAACAACTCGGCGAACTGATTGGCGTGACGGAAGACGTGGAACAACTCGGCGAACTGATTGGCGTGACGGAAGACGTGGAACAACTCGGCGGACTGATTGGCATGACGGAAGACGTGGAACAACTCAGCGAACTGATTGGCGTGACGGAAGGCGTGGAAGAACTCGGCGAAAAGGTGGAAGACCTCTGCCAGCATGTGGACGTCGTGGAGGACGACGGGGAACGTCTTGGCGCCCTGGTAGTAAGAGTTGACGAGAGCGTCAAAGTACTGGATGCCAGGGGCAGACGGAATAGCACAGACCCGGGGAGGGAGCACCTAGTGGCCGAGGCGACAGTTGCGCCCGTTTCAGATAACGAAAGTGTACGTCTCGGGGAAGACAAAGGGGCAGTTCAGAGACGTCGTCGAGGATCCTCTGGAGGAGTGTGTCGGGTACGTAACCAACCAGGATACGACGTGCAGGACGATCAGCAGGGAAGCGCACAAGCAAACGAGCATCACGCGAGAACCGACTTGGCGTGTGACATGGGAGGACCGTCGGAGCCATCCAATCACCTGACGCATAGTGCCGTGAACGGAAGAATGGTGGACATCATCGTGGACGGCAGGATACAGGAGAGGCCGTGCCGAGCACGAGTGAACACGAGTGCAGCTGTGGACGCGACTCGCGCGGATGTGGTGGGGTTTGTTGCCGGACCCATCGGAAGCAAGGTGGCTGCGAAGGTGCGCCACAGAGGTCGGCGGACATGGTACCCAGTGAGCCGCTTCCAAGTGCGCAGGATGGCCCGTCAACACACCAGGAAGAAGGGCAACTGGACGAGGGACCGTCAAGACCGGCGGTACTGTTGCAGAATTTCGAAGCAGGATGGCATACATCGTCCTACCTGGACCAAGGAACACTATCCAACAGCGATACCTAGGATCGTGCCTCCTGGAGAAGAGGTTCGATGGGTTAATCCACCGGGGCGCAAGGGAGATGCCGCAGTGATAGTGCTGGTCGGGACGACCAGCTCTGAGGAGGGAGCAGTGTCACCGCGCCCGATGCATCTAATTGCCGACAACAGCAGTGTCACCCATCGCATTATTGTCGGCGCTACCGCAAAGGAGCCGAAGGAAAGAGACAGAGAATGGCCGCATTGTTGGGGCGCTTGCCGAAAGAGAGAAAAGGATAGAGGCTACTGGAATCTTCTACTTTGTACTCGAGCGCAATAAATGAACTTTCCAGAACAGTGCCTGGGAGATATAAATAGCGGTAAAGTGTGAGAAGAGTCAGTCAGACGTATGTGAAGGTTGAGTAGTCATGCCGACGGAGAAGGGATAGTTCTGTTACTAGTTCGGAGCCGTGCTGTTGGAGAATCGGAAAAGACTTTCTTGCTGTTGCAACGAGTGTACAAAGTTACTGTTTACGGAAATAAAAGTGTTTCTTTTTCTCGACTACATCTGTCTACTTTACTTCACACCCACTAAAAAAAAGTCACAATATGTTGCTAATCTTTTCTACTAATTCAAAAGAATTTTTAATACTTAAACTTTCAAATTGATCAAAGGTACTGAATTTGTTATTTAACCATTTCGCTAAATTATACGTAGGTGAATTTATACAATTTATAATTGGTCTCATTTTATTTCCTGGTTTGTGAATTTTAGGAAGTGCATACAATCTAGGTAAAACTGGATTATTAACTTTTAAAATACTTTTTTCTTTGTTAGGTATCATTTTCACTTCGTTGAGAATTTTATTAAAAGTTGAAATGCACGATTTTAAAGGATCATTATCAATTTTTAAGTAATCTTCACTTTCAAGAAGAAGTTCTACTCTATTAATATAATCAGAATGATCTAGAATTACAACTTTATTGTCTTTGTCAGCTTTAGTATAAATTATGTCCTTTTTATTCAATGATTTAATAATCTGATTATTACGAGTATAATTACTTTTAGGATCATTTTTATTTATATCTTTCAAAATTTTAGTGCATTTCATTTTAATCAAAGATTTATTAATGTCATTTAAATCTTGAGTGGCAATTTCAATACCTGCAACAAAATCATCTGTGTTTTTTGAAAAATTTACGCAAGTTTTCATACCTTTATTTAGAAAATGTATTTCTTTCTCATTAAAGTTACAAAGCTTTGAGAATGAGTTGGAGTCAACTCGAAACATTGTCAGCTTTGCACCAAAGAAGTTGCAATATTACTAAGATAAGTGAAGTTTTTAGTTTCTAATTTTGTTCTTACTTTAGATTTAAGGATAACTTATATTTACCCACAGTAAATAATAGAGAGATACCAGGGCTGCTCTTTGCAGATGACCTAGTGGTAGGTTCTATTTCTGTAGGAGGTCTAACAAGAGTGCTGCAAATTATACATTCATTCTGCAAGAAATGAGACTTACGAATACATTTTAAAAAGTCAAGGATAATGGTATTTAAAAAAGGTTATAAAATGAAGGAGGAAAAATGGTATATGGAAGGGGAAGAGTTGCAAATAGTAAATAAATATGATTATCTAGGAGTGAGAATAAACAGTAATGGGAGATGGAATGATCACAAGATTAGTGTATTGGCTAAGGGAAAATCAGCAATGACAGTCATAAGAACGTGTCTACAGAAAATACCAGATATAAATATTAAATGGTTGGAAAGGATCTACAAAGCTGTAGCTGAAGCAAAAATGGCCTATGGGTCGGAGATTTGGGGAAGTGATAAAGGATGGGATATGATTGACATGGGCGTCGCAAAACGGGGGCAAGGGGGGGCCGGTTGGTGAACTTAATGTGCAGCCAGTTACTGACTATTAAACTATTATTTTAATTTTGATGTAAAGAGCAATTTTTATTTAGCACAAATTAATACGGTTATCTGCAACAAATATAAATTTTGACAATAAAATAATGATTTAATATTATATGATTGCAAATTTCCAACATGTGCCCCCCCCTGGAAAAAAGTCTGCCGACACTCATGATGATTGATGAAGTACATCGATTGTTTTGCAAATGTATATTGGGCTTATCTATTGTATCACCCAATGGAGCAGCAATGGTGGAGTTGGGACGAGTAGGTAGCGAGTATAGTAGTAGAAAGTATACTCAAATATTGGTACAGCTTAAGATCATTTGATGAGCAGAAT
The DNA here is from genome assembly GCA_030765045.1 of Tenodera sinensis. Classification (NCBI taxonomy): domain Eukaryota; kingdom Metazoa; phylum Arthropoda; class Insecta; order Mantodea; family Mantidae; genus Tenodera; species Tenodera sinensis. The sequence goes on from JAUKNM010000021.1 coordinate 3,724,564, forward strand.
ATATTGAGGCAATGTTTAATAAACCAAGAGAAATCCAGTGCTGAGGTGAACTGGGCTCAGGGAGTAAGAAGAACTTTACAGGAAATTGGAATGGGGAATATATGGGAGGAGAGGGAGGGGTTGATTAAAGGTTTTTGGAAAGAAGTGAGAAACAGAGTGGAGGACATAGAGAAGAGTCTTGAAGGAAAGAAAAGTTTAGTACTATATAGACAATTAAAAGTGGATTGGGGAAGGCAGAAGTATGTTGATGTTTGCAATAGGTTAGGAAGAGAAGGTTGGGTTTGGACTAGATTAAGTGCACATAGGTTAAGAGGGGATAGGAAGGAAGTGAATTTGGATAGTTGCTCTCTATGTGGGGAGACAGATAATGGAAACAAACACTAGCTGTTTCTCACTAATTCGAAGCAAGAGGTTGGTTCCGTATAAATAAAAACCTTCTCCTCCATCTCCTTGCAAGCTAAAGCTTCCCGACCATGACAGTGGAGCTATTGCTCGCAAAATGGTACAAATAAAAACCTGCCTTCCCCGCTCCTATGGAGCTTTTGCTGGCTATTTTCTGAGGTAGCTATGTAGGTATCTCAGCTTGCTCAATCAGTTAGTACCATGGCCAGGATTCCCTGCTCCCACTGTTTTAAAACAACTGGCTTATTGCCAATTAGTTTCAAATCACTTTTGGACTTAATTCTTGTTTTTAAGTTGCTTATTTTTTTTTAGTATTTGCACCTCGTTGATGGATGTTTTAAACTCTTCCTCCAATTGTTGCTTTACTGTAGCTACTGCTAAACGTTTGCGCTTACTTTCTGGCAACTGTGCTTTTAATAGAATGTCCTGATTTTCCTTTAATAGATGAACAAAGCGCCCCATAAATACACTGCTTTCTTCAACCATGGTGACTGAAATACGTGTTATAAAATAGCAACTCTACTCTTGGAGATATTTGCTGCTATATCAGCTCCGATGACCGCCTCCGTAGCGCAGTTGGTAGCACGCTTGACTCGGGCGTGGCAAACCCGGGTTCAATCCCCGGTACCAGCATGGGGATTTTATCCACTGTGGGTCTGGCACGGGGTGCACTCAGCCTGTTAGGTCCCGGGGGACCAATTGAGGAGCTACTTGATAGAAAAGTAGCATCCCCAGGTCGTGAAGCCTACATAACTGGCTGGGGAAGGTGGGGGGGATCGGGACGCTGACCACGTACCACCCTCCAATACTGCACCCCACCAATGACGCCTGTAGTGGGCCGAGGTGGGGGACACAGCGGCTGGGCAGTAAGGCTTGACTCTTCATGGGCTGTCGTGCCGGGGCTTAGTTTTGTAACAGTTCCAATGATACAAGGACATTTTTCTGAGATGTTGTGATCAAGCCTGGTTAGAATGCGAGTGATGTCATAGTGATCTACTTTCATTACCTACTTTCATTACTTTCATAAACCTGATAATGGAATCAAAACATATACGAACGTGCTTATACAAACATGCAGCAGGTATGAAGAGCATAATGCTCGCACAAATCAAGGTTGAATTATATCTATAAAATAAGCCTATATGAAACTCTTTCACAAAGTAGATATAGCTTTAATTCAGATAATCCTGTTTTAAAATCTTAGAATTGCCTATTTTAATGTTCCATAAATTTTAATTGCCCAGTCCTAGAGGAGATCAACAAAACACTAGTAAAAGTAATCTTTCAGTATTTCTCTTGTAATAGACGCAGATCATCAAATTATGGGAATCAGGGTTTAAATTTAGAAAAGGACAATTGCCATGTGTTGGAAGTTTGGGTAAATCCCAATTACTGTTTCATTTATCCCTGCCCCCCCCCCTCCCCAAAAAAATTGAAGTAAACTGTGTGCTTTAATTAGATAGACATTTTTGCGTAGTAAGACTTTGTCTATCTTCTACGGTTTATCAGTTATACAAATGTGATTCAGAATGAAAAGGACTTCACAGGCTATTTCCCCGAAATTAAAGGTATACCTGCATTTTAATTGTCATGTAAATATCTTAAACATATGCCATTTTAATCAAAATACGAGTACAGTGGCCATTTTTGAGAAAATTAAAATTTAGGAGTATTTATAGATGTAAAAGTTAGTTTTGGATAGAGGGTTTCCTTAAAGTCGCACTCTTGGAGGTTACTGAACTTCAATACGAAATTTGGTTTTTAAAAGTGACTGCTTGGGTTTTGATGTTCACACTTAACACACATGCAGGCATGCACACCTAGACTTCTCTCTCTCTCTCTCTCTCTCCCCCCCCCCCCCCCCTCCCATTCAGGAAGGCTCAAAAGGTGTATTTCTGCTTTAATCTTGTAATTGAATTATTGAGCGGAATGCAATATGATGCGGTGTTACCCGCTCCTCAATTCCACTAACCTAAGCAGAATGCTGTTCTCAGTTGATTTCTGCTCCGGACTGCTCGGCATGGATCTTAACCTCAGGGTATGTGTGAGTATTTGCAATAAAAGCCGGAACTCTCCTTAAAACACTTCTATTTACGACCAAATAATGTTTTAGAATTGCTGATCGCTATTAGAATTTTGTTACGTCTTTACTGTGTCTTTACTAATACCGAAGATTGTTACTCGAAACTATCGTGTGTCCTCACACTCGAGGTCCGGAAGGTAAGTCTAACTGACTTATTCGCTCGCGATCTGGAAGGCAAGTGTCTGTGCGTCATGATGCTATCTATGCCTTTCACCCCTTAATTACTCCTATGACAGCAGCGGGTTTCAAAGAAGTCTCCACGACCACCCCTTGTTTTCCTCTCCAACATCTGCATTAAGCGATTTCCAGGAAAACTGGAATTACCAGGCCTCGCCTGACTACCTGACCTTGCCCCTAATGACTTGTCTGTAACATTTCATGCCTTTTTGACAATTTTAACCCTAACCAATCCTCCCAGATTTTGTACCTTTGTACACGCAATGATTTTAACATTTCCTGATTATTTAATTCTGCCATGTGACGCAGTATTATGTCCATAATTATGGCGTTCACAATTTTGGCTTCAAATAATTACTCTACTATACGTTTAGTGGTTGAGGAACTAAAAAATTACACAATATGCAGGGACTTGGATGCAGATATAAACAGTTATAATCGCGTTCAAAGAGGAAATGTAGACTTGCTTCTGCAGCATTTGCTTCCAGAGGGAAATGAAACACGAAGGGGACCTTCTAACAATCTGACTACATCCTAGGGTGTTGTCATCTTGCCGGCGTACAATAACGTGAAACATAATGTGAATGAGGTAATGGTGATCCGCTCTTACTATCGACGATAACGTAATCAAAGCGATACATAGAGTTGAATATTGTGCAAATCAAAACAGGGTTATAACTGAAGACTTTCATATAAAACCAAAACTAAATTTAAATTTCCATGAAATGAAACTTCTTCATCCAGCATAGCTTTAATTTATGATAAAGTTTTATATAATCTTGGAATTAATTATTGATATTTTACATGTATAGATGTAAAGGATATCAGTATAATGGTGCAAACACACGAGTACAAATTACATACTTCCATATATCAGTTGATACAAGTTCTCAATACTATAAAATTAACAAAATCACTGATGGAATTTAGAAAGTCTATTAACGTTATCGGTGGAATGCCAGGCGAATCTTAATTTCTATTTAATTTGTCAAATCTTTACTTACATTTTCGTTATTTAAAATCAGTATCTGTATCAGGTTTATTACATGAGGATACGTTTAACATGAATAAGTATATGGATATTTAAATGCAGAAAATATTTAAATTTCCTCCAGACAGGAAAAAGGTGTGTTTGTTTATGTAGCATGTTGAAGGTCATGGAGCTAAAGCGTTGTGTCGAAAGCAAGAGCTGGCGGAAGAGGGAAAATTTTTATTTATACCAAATCACGACCTTTTGCTCATTCTCAACTTGCTTACCAGCTTCAGCTCACAAGCACTAGCTAGTTTTTATTTATACCACCCAATAAATTGTATTATATACTAGAAGGTGAAGAAACGAAGCTATGGAGGGATCAGTTTATACCCCAAAAATGGGAGAGAGTTAACAGAGAAGTGCAAAAGGTCAAGATAATGAGAATACAAAAGGAGGGGGATATAAACAGGTTAGTAGAAGTTATGGGGAGGGCAAGAGACAAATGGTTTAGGAAAGTAAAACAATATGAATCATGTTAAAGTCCATCTTTTTTTTTTTTTTTTTTTTTTTTTTTTTTTTTTTTTTTTTTTTTTTTTTAACAGTTAATTTAAATATATCACTAAGTTGGCAGTGTTACTTAAATTATTTGTTTTCTTTAAGGAAAATGTACTTGATATAGTAACAAGTATGTAAATAGCTATGCTGTAGGATTTTCTTTTTTTAGGCAGATGCAACATTGACAGTATTTATACATTACAATGATGTAGTTTAGAATGAGATGTTAATACATAAATGTTCTGTTCTGAAAGATGAAGAGAATTTATGGGGAGAGCAAGAGACAAAAGGTTTAGGAAAATCAAGCAATATTAATTATGTTAAGGTCCATCATGCATAAAAAACCACAGTGTTAAAATGCAGGGTGGAATAATGGGGGGTGGGGGGGAATAATTAGCAACTCAAACTTATGTATAGGAAAATTGTAAGATTTTTGTACAGTATTATTATGGAAAATTAATACTAATTACTGATTTAGAGCGTGCCAAACTTCTAGAGGTTTATAATCTAAACATAACAAACATATCATGCCATGTGACAAGTCTGTTAACCAACAAATCAAATTATGAAATACTCATTTCAAATGTATAAAATCACTTTGTACTGTACCAGAGGATAAACTAATTATATTCCCATTTTTGAAGACTTAAAAACTAAGATTACTTCACATATATTCCATATTTTCAAGTAACTTGAAATGTTTGTTAACCCTTCTACGGTGGATGTACTTAATGTAAGAGTTAACTTCAATATGAACTCATAAATTTACAAACAGGTATTATGATAAAAAATAAATGCACAGGTTTAGTCGACGCAAACATATTCAAAGAACTGTGTAAAGTAAAATACGAAATCGTATGTTGGTCTGAGAGAATTTTCTGCTTCTGTTACAGCAATATTTTGCTCCACATACGTCTGTCAGCAGTTTTATTCTCTGATGAATACAGCAAAATCAAAACTGAGAACTCATGTTTCAGATGACCCCATCTTGGCACAACTGCATTTTGCTGCTACAGATATTATGCCAGAGTTTGAACATCTTCCCATATGTTTGGGTGATTATAATTAATGCATGTAATTCCGATTTCACTTAGTAGAAGTATGACCACTTCTTTCCTGTTTAAAACAAATACGCTGATCATTAGCTGTATTAATCCACCACGGTCATGAGTTTAAGAATTCAGCAAAGAGGTTCCACTCCTCCAACCAGCAAGAATGTTACGCAGGTTGCGTGCACAGTAGATTTGGAGCAGACACTATTCTACCTGCCCATGATATAGTCTATAACACGTTGTCTGTTTGTATTTGCAAATGTAAATTATCCTTTAGGCCGCCTCCGTAGCGCAGCTGGCAGCGCGCTTGCCTGTGGCGCGGAGGACCCGGGTTCGATCCCCGGTACCAGCATGGGGATTTTATCCCCTCTGGGAGGTCTGGTACGGGGTGCACTCAGCCTCGTTAGGTCTCGGGGGGACCAATTGAGGAGCTACTTGATGGAGAAGTAGCGGCCCCAGGTCGAGAAGACCGCATAACTGGCCGGGAGGGCTCGGGGCGCTGACCACGTCCCACCCTCCAGTACTGCACCTCACCAATGACGCCTGTAGTGGGCAGAGGTGGGGGACGCAGCGGCTGGGCGGTAGGCCTTGGCCTTTCGTGGGCTGTCGCGCGGGGTTTACAAATTATCCTTTATCTTCTCCTATAGATGCATTACTGTGTACAGTGGGCAAGATGGCAGTCAAAATGGAACAAAAGTCCAAAAATGAAATGTAAAAAAGTTAGGAATTTGAAGCTTAGAGGTGAAAGTAGAGATGTCAAAGCATAGAAAATCATCAATAAATTGTTTCTTAGCACTTTTTTGGCACCTCTGAAGAGTGGCTTTGTATAAATTAGATATGAAGTCCATTACTCAGCCAAAGTTACGCAGAACTGCAGTATGTCATTTCTTTTTTTATAGTGCTAAATTGCAAGTTCTGTGCAATAGGCTAAGATACTTATTTTTCTTGCAGTGCAGCAGTCAACACACACTTTCCTTTTGTCATCTTGAGTCTCTCTCGCAGAACTGCCGAAACAATGCACATTATACTCCAACTGCCACTAACAGAATGGAATGGAATTGTCGAAGTGAAGTGTGGGAAACAAACAATGCTGGCAGTGTGGCCATTAAATGATTTGTTTTTTGTAATGAATTTTGTCCTTCTTAGCAAATTGTCTTCTTCTTCTTAGTTAATGCTGGATTTCTGACAATGAAGTCATTAATCCTCTTGCTCTCCAATATTTTTCACTGATGATATTGAAGTGAGCAATAGCAGTAATAGTAACCGCTTTTTCGAGAGCACCATATTTTTATGTTTTGGCGGTCACATCGCTCTCTCACAACCCCCAGAATGTCTGGAGGACCACAATGTAAAGATTTAAGTATTACATTGCATAACATAGAGAATAAAGAATAAATGCTACTTTCTAACAAAATAGGACAAAGAGGCATCCCAGCAAAATCTGTCTGGACACCGGGACCGCAGGTTGAAAAACCAGTTACTGCACTTCATTAATGATACTACATCTATGAGGGCTGCTGTTACTTGTAAATTGGTAACAAGGATATTGGTGTTTTTAATCTTATGAGCAATGTATACAGAGTTCTACTACAGTCCCTATTTGTGGAATAGATAGGTCTTCCCCGAAACTTCTGATGAGCAGTAATCAGAGTTTGAATGTTTGGGTACATATAAAGTGGTTTTCATTATGATATGACTTTGGATATGCAGTGACACAGTTTAGTCCACTAGAAATCTTCTGGCCAATCAGGCTTAATTACATTGTTAAGCTTTTGTGATTCACATGCTAAAGGCAACTACTTAAGATTTCATTTTGGAACTTACAGTCATCAAGGAAATTAAAGCAGTAGTACATTACGGTTATGATAATGGACATAAAGTCCTAATATGAGTTAAGTGAGCAGTATAGTAAGTACATAGCTGTAATGCATGTGCGTTGTTGTTAACAACATGTAAGAAATTGCTGCAAGCTTGAATATAAGGCTAGTGGGAGAGAAGGAAGCAGAACACACATGTAATGCACATTCATTGACCTTAACTTAAGTGAGACAAATCACTATAAACCTGTCTTATCTTTTCCTGTAAACTGGCACTTTAACCCTTAACTGGTATCACCACTATTAATTTCGTAACTGGTATCATGGTGTCTGGGAGACTCCGGGTATTTAGAATTAAAAATAATACTTGTTTACTTCATTTTAAGCTATTTACTATAACTGGCACTATTAAACATGTGTCTTCAACTAATCTACATTGAATTTACCATGGAATATAGCAGAAACTTTAAACATTTATGATAAAATACAATATCTGCTTTCTAAAAATTCCACATTTCCTCTTTTTCTTTAAGTCTCAAATATAAAAGTCGTAATAAATATATAATATGTCTGTCACTCACAAAACACAATATATTGTTAAGGCAATTGTAAATTACAACAATGGATTGACACACAAACTGAACCTGGATGCTAAAAGTCTGGCTTTGTTGCGAGTCATAGTTCTTTCGGCACTTCCTAATAATAGGTTTGGAAAGTGCTTTACAACAAATAAAAAATGACATGATAAATGCCAATAAAGTATATAACAAAAAAAAAAAAAACTCCACACTTTTAGTTATTCACACCCTCAAAGCACACTCGGCATATTTTTTTAGCACACTCCAAGCAGATTGGCTTACCACACTTCTGACATGGATACTTGGTTCTTCTCTTCAGCTTAGGGTCACATGTATAGCATGTTTTGCGAATCTCAAAGAATTCTGGTACATCACTTGGCTCTTCTACATCATCTATGCTCAGGATCCTTCTTATGCAGAATGTCAGCTCACGTGGAAGGTTCTTGAATTCAAGTAGCCTTCGATGCATTTGTGGATACACCAGAGATTTTGCAAGAGCTTTCATAAACTCCAGCCTAGTTATTTTTGGAGCATCTGGAAATGCTTGATGGAGTATGAAAGCATTAACACCAGATCCTATATCCACAAGGGTGAAAAATATTGCCATAGGCCATCTACGGGTTCTTCGGCTGGATGTGTAGTTTGCACACCTCTGATCCAGTCCATCAACGCCTCCTTTAGTTAGATTATAAAAAGAAATAATCTCTGGCTTTCCAGTCTCAGGATCTTCAGCCACTGAGTGATGCATGGAGGACACCAATATCACTGCTTTAGACTTCCTTGAGACATAAGACAACAATGTCATGTCCTCTGTGAAACCATACAGAGATGACTTCTCTTCTCGAGACTTGTGTGGTTGAAACTGTGGTGGGATCTCCTTTTTATTTTTTTTCAAGGTTCCTACATAAGTGAGGTCTCTTTTTGAAAGTTCTTTCACAAGTTCTATGGAACTAAACCAATTGTCTGCAGTGATATTCCGTCGAGTTTTCTGCACTGATTTCGAAAGCCTCAAGATAGATTGAGAAGGGATGCTGAGCTTCTTTTCCTCTTCAGAGAGGGTTTTCCCATCGGAACCTTTTCCAGAATAGATGTAGGCATCGCACAAGTACTGGGTTCTGGCATCTGTCAGACACATAATTTTTATTCCATACTTGGCCGGTTTCTTTGGCATGTACATTCGAAATTTACATCGGCCACGGAATGGCACTAGCATTTCATCAATACATACACAAGTGCCTGGAGTGTAGCAGAGTTGACAGTTCTCTATGAATCTGTTGAATATTCCTGATATTGCCGCTGTTGGATCTTCTTTCTTTCTTTCTTCCCTGTTTTCGGAATTATCGAAGCGAAGTGCCGTCAAAATGAACAAAAATCTTTTCTTCGACATGGTGCACCGAAAAATATCTCGTCCTGTTCCATCTGTTGCAAACAAATTGTCTATAGATTCGTTACTGGATTTGAAGATAGCTGTAAATATAAGTAGGCCAATAAATGCCTTGAGTTCAACTAAATCAATATTTTGTATGAAGCTTAGATTCTTTCGAGAATATTTGGCCTGTAATGTATCAATCTTCTTATTTGTGCAATGAAGTATCTCATCTAGGATATCTTGTGTGAAGAAAAGACCCCATACATCTTCTACTTCTGGAGCCCGTCCCAAGTTATTTGCTTTTGGTCGTAGCCCAGGTACTTGGAGTACAATGTTGTGCCGTCTTGTACGGACGTTAGTAGGTGGTTGTTCCTTTCTCCATCGAAAGCATTTATTTTTACCATAAAAAAAATCAATTTGTTGATTTAGGTGGCTTTCAGTAGGTTCACATTCACCAGGCTCTTCATCATCAGCCTCCTGCTCTGAGCTGGTATCGTCATCACTTTCAATTACGTAATCTTCATCTTCACTATCATCAAACACTTCACAAATCATTTGTTCTAACTTCGTTTCATAGTCTGGATCAGTTGTTCTCAAGTTCCATTGAGAATACTGGTGCTTTACAGATGAGCCGGGTTGTGGTTCCATGGTTTCAATAAAATTTTACTTCCTGAAGTATGCCTATGACTTCAACAAACATAACTCTGTAAGTGGAATGTTCAATTAACACATTGTCGTATAAATAAACGATAACACCCATGACCAAAGTATATAAAAAATGTTACGCACCTGGTATCATACGTCTGGGAGACGGCAAACAAACTTTATTCAAGTGTAACTCAATATCAGATAAAGCAAATATCATGCGATCTTCACTGCACTAGGGTAACGCTTCGACTGAAAGGTAGGCAGAGTTTGAAAGACCGTTGGCGCCAGTTGAGGAAGGGAGGGGAGTGGAAATTTCCACTGACGTCTCACAGACGTTGTGATACCAGTTAAGGGTTAAAGTAGTCTCCTTGTATGTGACATTTAATTGGATATTTTAGTACTTTTAATTTGCCAAATGAAACATTAAAAAACTGACCAGCTAGTATTCAAGCAAAAAAGTAAATGCTAATTATAGTTTGATAATAGTATAATATAAAATATTGTGATAAAATGAAACTTCCTCCATAAAATCATTTAACAATGGATTGTAATATTGATTGTATAAAATGCATTGCAGCATTAACAAACTGATCATTTTTAAGAGGTAACACATGTCCCAAAAGTAATTGTTTTCCTATTTTAAGCCAACAAAGTGCCATATAACAAAACATGGAATTGTTTTCAAATATGAGCTGTATAAGTATCAAAGAGAAACAGGATCACAAAATGAGAAAAAGAAATATTTATTACATATTTTATTCTAAACGCTAGCCATTTTACCCAGCTTTATATGAGCAAGAACAATGATTGAATTAATTGCATTAACCTCTTCCCATATTCTTTATGAAACTATTGTTCAATAGTCTAGACATTTTTAATGGGAAATACTTCCTTTACCCATTGTGATTATGATAGAAGGAACAGAGGGTTCACACCTTAACCCATCACAACCCAACAGGTCTGGTGCAGGCTGCATAGGGGTGATTTACAATACAATGAAATGCACATTAATGACCACATGGATAGCAAATTAGAAGGTCAATTTTATACGTTCAGATTTCATTTGTTTGTAACTGATCAATGGATAATTGTGTAAATGCAGATTAGCCTATGTCAGAAATCTCTAAACATTTTCTAAATGTAAAGCTATTACTATTTTAGATTTCTGCTTGCATGCAAATGCAGAGTAATTGTTAATTATCTTTCTCTTTAATTCCAAGTTTTTTTAATTATTCCATTTATATCGTCTTTAACTCCGATGGTCATATCGGCAGCTTCTCCTGTAAAACATATTGCCTAACGGCAATGGTGTTACTCATTTAATGGTGGGTTTTTATTCTGTAGGGATTTTATATGTTAAATTCACACACACGTTCACACTCTCATTCATACTTCCTTACTTTGGGGAAGATTGGGAATAATCTTGGCTAGAGAAAAATTCCCACCTCCCAACTGGGAATGGAACTTGGGACCCCTTGCACAGTAGGCAGGTGCTCTACTGACTGAGCTACAGAAGGTCTGCTGAATGAGTTGTTGTTCTTCATAGTTTTTGTTAGTATTTTGAGGTAATAGCCAGTTTTGAGTTGTATATAAACAACATAACCATGTGGCTTTCACTAGAAGAAGCAGTGTTCAATGAATCTGAGGAAGTCAGGATGCACATTTGTCAAAATTCCTTTTGGTGTGATTTTTCCAGCTTGTATCTACTTCCTGAAAATCTGCCAAATTCTGAAATTGTTGTATAGTCTGTAAGTACCTATCCTTTAGCAATGAAAGAACTGTCAGAATGGTACAGTAATTGTTAAATAATCACAACTGATGAAATTTTAAGCTTTTGTAGGTGCCTTCTCTTTAGTACCGTAGATATTAAATAACAAAGAGTACACAGTAGAAAAGCCCCTGACATCAATATACAATAAAATAGGACAAAACTGGTGAATGTGAAATTCCCTCAACCCAGGCCACCAAGTTAAACATTGTGGAAATGGCACAATCTGTAACCATCAAGAATAAGAATCTTGATTATTGGTTATAAATATCGGCTGAGCTATTTCTTACATTATGCTGGATGCTATTTTCTCTCTTTTTGTAATTATTTAGCAAACATTGGTAATGTACTCATTACAATATGCAGAGGAAATTCAAAAAAGCTTTCTTATATAAAGGTTGTTATGGGCTTTGGGTATAACTATCACATATATATATATCATACTGTTATACCGAGCGGGATGGCTCAGACCCATATTTGGGAGGTTGTGGGTTTGCTTCTAGTTGTCGACCTTCCTAACCTTGGGTTTCTTTTCCAGGTTACTCAAGTGAATGCACCCCCTGAATCACTCCCTTTCATTTCATTCATTTTCATTCTCTCTATCCGGTTTTCCCAGGTTGTAAGAGTCAGCAGGGTTGCTGGTAGGATGCGCTGTGGTGGAGCTTACACTCTGGAAATGCGGTATTCAGCTGAGAGGTGGTGCTGTGGTCGGCTGGCCACCTTGCAGGGGTACTGATTGATCAGCCAGACCTGGCTGATGGCACGCTCTCTGTGGTAATCTGGAACTCTGTCGGGCTGAAGAACTTCCTGCACCTGTTAGGGACCCACTATGGTAGTTCTGCCTGTGGTGCTTTCTGGCCACCTGTATGGTACCTTCATATCATCCTTCCTCCCAGGGTCTGATACACAACACTTATGAAATAAATAGAATCAATGAAATTAGATAATTAGCATTTATTAGCTTGATAAGAGCTGTGTATGCTAGTGTTAGATCCTTTGGTGAAAGCACACAAGTTGTTTTTACATTTGTAGGACATCTACCTCTTGAAGTTGGAGAAATGCCTAGACTTTCAGCCCTCCATTTTTTCTAAAGTGTATAAAAATTTTATCTCGCCTTCATTTCATATTCATAATGTGAAGCTAAGTAGCAATGTGTGTGTTCTGTTCATCAAAAGTACCAATCTTCCAAAATATGTCATGAACATTCTTCCGTCAGCACGTGTCTAGGTGCTCAAAACAAGGTAGTGCACATTTACAATCTTTGTATAAAGTTTTGCACCTACAACTTGGCCACTACCATTATGCTTCTCCACGATTTCTCATCTTCTTTCTCACATTCTTCACCCATTTTTCACTATTTCTACTTCTTTTTCTTGAATTTACAGTAGTGTTTCCACCAAACTCCTGCTCAACGTCAGCAATATTTTCTAACTAGTCACATGACTGTAAGACCATAGGTTGATTTGCTGTTTGGACCTGGACACTATGGCTGAGCAGAAGTGAAAACTCAATGTAATGGATATTTTAAAGATTTGTAAACACATAAATAGGAAATTGTGGGCATGTATCTGTTCACTGTATGACACACAACCCCAAACTGTAACGATAAATGGCAGCAGCTCATTTTTCATCATGGATGGAGATGGTCCATTATAATTCTTATACTTCAGAAGGGTTAAGAGCTATGGTGGGTAAAGTGCCACTTTTTAAACCTGGAGAAAATGAAAATAAAAGTTTCTTCAATGTCAAAGTTTATTGAACCACTTTTCACATTATAAATAATCATCACGGTAATCTAGAACACATTGGCTAACCGATACTATCACAGGATAAATCTCACTTAATGCAAAATTATATTTTACAGTTTACTTATTTGGACCTGGAATTTGGTCCATTCTGGCTCTAAGAGCCTCAAAAGGAATCTAACTGGGCCATTTCCAAACAGCAGAGCCCTCACATGTCAGTCCAACAAGGTTAGTGTTGCACCCAGTGTAGTCAGTGCAGAGCTGTCAAACAAGGTGGAAACAATAAAGTGACTGCCAGTATGCTTTGTCAATGTCAACAGTTAGGTCACTTGGGCCCAAAGTGAAACTTAAAACAAATTAAGTGAACGTGAGTGTAAAAAAGTGACTCAAAATAACCTCAAACATCTAACAAGAGTCCTACTGATCACCATTATTAACTTGTACATGCAAACTATTATATAAATCGTGGTTCACTGGAAGAATAAATGGTAGCATTGACATTAACTCATCATATGTGACTTTTTCTTAGTGGGATGGGAGCAGTAAATGAAGCTGGGGATCCCATAGTGATGGTATTGAAGATGACAGAATGGGGTAGCATGATTTGCTGTTTGGATATGGACCACTATAACCAATAGAATTCTTAGTTTCATTTATACTGATATATTGGTGCTGTATTTTTTTAAAACAGGAAGCCCACTGCAATATATGAAGTATAACTATAAAACATACCAACAGATGGCAACAGCTCAGTTTTGACTGTGCATGGAGATGGTCCACTATGGTTCTCAGCCCTTCATATGTTGCATTACTTAATTTTATGACTGGATATGTAAGAACATAATATTGCATTAATAACTTCAGCATTAGGCATATCTATGCGCACAAAAAGTAACTAAAGAAATAAATGAAAATAAACTATTCTCTTCTAAAACTGAAACTCATAAAAATAAAATTAATATTGCGTATAGGAACCCTCAGCTCATATAACTGCCCTCAATGTTCAGGGCATAGATGAAATTAAATCCCTGCATTAATGTAGATGAGAACTACAGTAGCCCAGGCATCTATCTTGAATTTGTGCCCATAAGCCATTTTTTGTCCTTTGCACATCTGCAGGGAAATTTGAGTGCAGCTCCCTTGAACCCTTTTCAACAGGATTCAAATCTAGCGAACAAGGGAGGTCAGCCTGTCACTCTAATATCCTGCCTCTCTGAAAGCCAATTTGAAACCTTTTGACATGTAATAAAAAACCCTAATGAATTCAACAATTCCATTAGGACATCTCATCCTCATGGAGGGAATAAAAATATTCTCAAGTATTGCCATGTATTGTGCACCATCAAGCTTCCACAACACATCTAGACCATTCCATGATATCCTAAAACTAAGCCCTGGCACAACAGCCCATGAAGAGCCAACCCTTATTGCCCAGCCGCTGCGTTCCCCACCCACTACAGGCGTCATTGATGGGGTGCAGTACTGGAGGGTGGTACGTGGTCAGCGTCCCAATCCCTCCTGGCCAGTTATACGGTCTTCATGACCTGGGGCCACTACTTTTCCATCAAGTAGCTCATCAATTGGTCCCCCATGATACCCAGCCCTGACAAAATACAGATACACGACCATGATGAAACTGGAAAGCCAAGTACTTCACATAACATCAGGCCCCCATGATGTACATATTCATCTTTCCCTTACATGTGGAAGATGTCACCTCATCTGAGAATATCATGTTACTCCAGTCACAGTTTTGATTTTCCTCTGCAAATGCGAGGTGAAACAAGAAGTCTTGTCACAAAGCTGTTCAAGCTGATCTAGGGAATTGTGAATGCACCTTCATTTCAAAAGCAGCTTGGAAAGATTTCGTATCTGCTACTGCAGTTAAAGCTGTACCCATTTCGGGAGTGGACACATGTCTTCTTCCTGAAGCAGGACGATTGTGTTCAGTCCCCTCCTTGGATAATCTTATCCATCTCTGTGCTGTAGATGCATGGAGTCCAGTACGAGCTGCTGCTGCTGCCGCTGCATGAGCAGAGAAGTCTTGATCAATGCAAGGAGAGACTTCCTTATGCCCATGTCTGTATGTGCATGTTGTGCAACTGTCAAACATAGAATGGTTCACAGAAAGAGAACCTGTTCAGGCCTGATGCATTTGTACATCCTTCTGTGCAGCATATTCTAGTTATATAGAAGGGTTGTTGTTGTAGTGTTTAACGCCCGCTTTTACTACTACGGCACCGCAGGCGGTGACACTGATGATACATGGAATGAAGATGGAGCACCGGTGGAATGAGATGGCGGGGGAAACCGGAGCACCCGGAGAAAACCCGCCCTGACGCCGCTTTGTCCACCATGAATACCACATGCGGGTCCCTGGGATCGAACCCGGGCCGCCTAGGTGATAGGCGAGCGCGCTAACCGCTCGGCCACGGCGCCACCAAAGTTATATAGAACAAAACCTTAAAGAAGCATTATAATAACTATTCTACACTGCTGTTTGTAAAAATTGCAACAACAAGAAGGAATTATCTGAATAACTCCAAACTTGGTGGAAGTGTAGAAGAGTGTGCAAGCAATAAGTGATCAGATTTGCAGAGAGATGGGGTACATGTAGGCCGAGTAAGACCCCTCACGTGTCAGTCCAACAAGGTCAGTGTTGTGCCCAGTATAGTCAGTGCAGAGCTGTCAAACAAGGTGGAAACAATAAAGTGAGTGCCAGTATGCCTCATCGACGTCAACAGTTAGGTCATTTGGGACCAAAGTCAAACTTTAAACTCTAAAATCACTCACAAACTGGTGTGGCTAAAAGAGGAAAGCTAAAACAAAGGATTAAAATTGGCAAAGAGGTAAAACATTAAAAAATGAAAGTAAAAGGCGAAAACCTTGAAACAGTAAAACAACAGACATCAAAGTTCATACGCTAAAACTCTAAAAATCATGACCCAAAGAATAAAATACAAGTTAAACTTGCTTCGCGACGCCAAAGGAAGCCATATCGGAATGTGACCGAGTTCGAACGGTGCGGAATGATCGGTCTCCGGAAAACGGGTTTATCACACCACATTTCGGCTCGTACAGGGCATGCTGCTACGACAGTGATGCAAGTGTGGAAGGAATGGATAGATGAACGTCGTACGCAGCGATGAGCGGGAACTGGACCATGAAAAATGACCACAGCACGGGATGACCGTCATCTTGTCCGTATGGCCATAACGGACCTTACAGCTTCATCCAATGTTGGCTCGACGCTGGAGCACTGCAATAAGTGTGAACTTGTCTGAATCATTGGTTCGTCGCCGTCTCCTGCAGGTTGGACTGGTTCACACATCCCATTACGTGGGCTTCCATTGTCCAAAACCCACAAGCTCCTCCGACTGCAATAGGCACGTGAACACCGTCGCTGGAGTGCTGAATGGCAAAATGTAGTCTTTTCGGATGACTCCCGCTTCAACGTGTCCGACGGTACTGTGGTGAGCTGCATTGTTGAGCGGCATAGCGGACAAACACCAGATAGGGTGGTTTGGAGCGTCATTGGTTACAACAACCGATTTGCCTTCTGCGAATTAAGGGCACTTTGAATAGCAACCGGTACCTAACTGTGGTTGTAGAGCCTGAGGTACTCCCCCTGCTTCAGGCATCTCCTCAGGCCATATTTCAACAGGACAATGCCCGGCCGCATATTGCGAGGAATGTACAAGGCTTCTTCGAAGAGCATCCGGTACCATTGCTTCATTGCTTCCCTGGCCTGCAAGTTCGCCTGACATGTCGCCCATCGAACATGTCTGGGATATGGTTGGTCGGCACCTGGTGCGTCATGGTCCTGTATTAACTAGTGCCATGGAGTTGTGGAGGGAAATCCCTCAGGAACATATTCAGAACCTTTTTGATGCAATTCCACGGCCTATAGCAGCTCTAATTGCAGCGCATGGAGGCCACACGAAGTACTGAATATTAGGACTCAAAGGTCATGTACAGATTTGAAAAGTTATTAATCATTTGCAACTTGTCATGTACCTAACCTGTGGTATTAAATTCATTGAATCCATGCATTACCTTCTTGGTGTTGGAATTTTCACAAACAGTATGTATTATCAATGTTTTCAAATGTATGAAATGCAGTATATAAAAAATAAGTACCCTCCAGGCGAACCTATTAGGTTAGGTACGGGTTTGGCGCACCGGGGGCCCCGAGTCGCTCACCATCATTTCACTCCCTTCATGTCCATCAACTGTGGCACGTCCAGTTTTATATTGCTACCATTTATCACCCTCTTCCTCTTATAGGTTTATTATGATTATTAGTGTGTAAAGTCTTAATGTGCTTTTCAAATGGCAAGGAGTTTATCCTTGAGCGTCTCCAGGCCGGTAACCTATCGGAGTCTTGCTGTGTTATCATATTCCTTTCCCTTTGCGTGGGGCTTGACGCGCGCCAAGAAATATGAAGAGTGGGGGTAATCAGTTTGCAACCCTGTGTGTAAACGTATCTTAACTCTTCCCATTTGAAAAGCACTAGGATAGGTTTGTAACTCCTGTCTCACCAGCAGGGATCTTTCCTGTCTCCGTGGTCCTGTCCCACGGTTTCCAGCGCGGTCCCCGATTTATGTGCTCTTCGGAGGTCTCAGGCGCGAAGGTTGGGCGGACCCTTCACACTGCCCCATGTGTAGCCTTAGGTGCGGAGCCCATCCACACGTCATGTACATCCACGTAGCTCCCTGAGAGCACGGCCTGTGTTAATTCCCCGACGACTGTGTCGTCGGGTTAGTCTCACCGGCCGGACGTGTTACCGCTGACGGAACACCGGTATAATCAACCCCAAGTCCCCTCAATCCACGCTGGCACGTTTAGCCAGCGTGGCCTAAAGTGGGGAGCCACAGGCGGTTATTCCTGTGGTGAGGGAATAAAGCCGGAGTGCGCATGGTGAACGGTTTACCCATGTGGACAAGCAGTGGAGATCGGAGGGTAGTCCCTCTGAAGTACACCTTGAGGTCAGTCATGGGGGGTATCCATGGCGGCACAGACCGTGGAGATTTTGGTGTCTTATCCTTTGACCCCCGGATGGCAGGCTGACGTCGACGGTTCCGCATCGGGGTCCAATTCAATATGCATCCGCGCAACACCTCTACCTTTGACCCTTGACCCAATTCGGGTAGCCCCACACAAATCGCTCAACACATGTAGGGGAGTTATGACCACCTCCAGACTGGACAATCTGTCGAACGATGAGACTACCACCAACCTCTCCGACCAGCGTGTATGTCAAGCCTAATGTCTCACTCGGTAGCAGGATGGTAAGGAGTTAGCTTGGCGTACGGTGTTTCTGACGTTCAGAGGTAGTAAATTGCCCGAGTACATCTTTTGTGGCTATGAACGTGCCGCCGTACGCCAGTATGTGCCGAACCCCATGCGTTGTTTTAGGTGCCAACGGTTCGGCCATCCTAAGACGTGTAATAATCCTGCATATGTGAGCGTTGTGGTTTACCAGCCCATGAGGACACGACATGTACACGGGATCCTCTCTTTGTTAACTGTGGAGGGAACCATCCATCCAGCTCGGGTCAGTGTACGAAGTTTCTGGATGAGAAGTGTAGGTATACAGGAATTGCGCGTGTAAGAACACCTCACGGTTCCAGAAGCGCGTCGTCGCTTTGAGCAGCTGAAACCTGCTACCACCACAGGTTATGCCTCAGCTACCCGACGCGCTCCTAAAAACAGCGTAGCGATTCAGCACGTTCCTGTATCAGATGCTTCCATAGACTGTCCTACCTGCGAGTACCCCTTCACTGTCTCGTGGCACACCTGCACAGGTTACTACATCTATAGCCGTGCAGACACCAGCTCACGAGACACCTAGTCGTAGCTAGCCTGTTGATAGCCATTGTTCCAGGTCTACAGGTCGCGCCAGCAGTCGCACATCGTCCATGAAGTCCCGCTCCCGTTCCGCGAGCCCCGGGGATCTTCACCAGAGGATGGCGAAATTCACCTACCCCGTCCGAAGGTGAAGATGAAAAAGAAAAGGCTGAAGACCAATCACTAGTCCGTTCTTTACCATGGAAATAATCCAGTGGAATGTTAATGGGTTCCGGACATAGCATCTCGTTTCGCAACGCTCTCCATCAATCGTCTGTCTACAAGAAACCCACTTGCACTCTAACCACGCATTACATCTTCGTGGTTTTTCAGCATTTAGACCTGACTCTGCAGCTGATAGGCAAGCAAGCGGGGAAGTTGCTATTCTGGTGGCGCATGATATCTCTGCCACCAGTGTGACACTTCACACGCCGCTGCAAGCTGTAGCGGTCCGTGTACAGCTGCAGAGCCTCTGTTTCTCTCTTTGCAAGGTCTATCTGCCACCGGTCAATGTCGTACACGAGAACGATCTTCGGGCTCTCTTGGCACAGATTCGCCACTGCTCATCTTTCTCGGCGATCTGAATGCCAAGCACTCTCACTGGGGCTCCGGCACTGACGATGCTCGTGGGTGCCTTGTAGCAGACGTTTGCGATATGTCTGGCTTAGTCCTATTATACATTGGCGTGCCTACTTTCTTATCATCTGCCTATGGTACACACTCCGCGCTTGACGTTTCTTTTAGCAGCCCGTCACTAGTACCTCTACTTGATTGGTCGGTACTTTCCGGCTTATTTGGCAGTGATCATTAATTCCATTAACATTCACCTATCCGGCCACCATTCTGTGTCAACAAGCTTTCCTCACTGGATTATTTCCAAGGTTGACTAGAGGAAATTTCGTTCCTTCATTCACTTTACCGACGATGTTTTTACCACCATTGATGACATGGTGGAATATTTTACTTGTTCTATCCTCGCAGCGGATTCCAGCATTCCTCGAGGTTCATCTACACCACGTCACCTTCCTGTGCCTTGGTGGTCCGAGGAATGCCGTTTGGCTATTAAACCACGGAAGCGTGCTTTGCGTATTTTTACATTACATCCTACGGAGGTGAGCTTTGTAGCTTTTAAGTATGCTCGTGCTAGGGCGCGATTTATACTTCGAGACGCGAACAGCAAATCGTGGGAAAAGTATTTATCTTCCCTTTCCCGTCGAAGTTAGGCACAAAAGGTGTGGACTGCTGTTCGGCGTATGTACGGCAAGTGTCGCCGGATAATCATCCTCGGTCTTGCCGTAAAGGGCCCCAGTTACGCCAGCGAGCAGGACATCGCCGACGCCCTTACCGATTCTTTCGCCTCTACTAGCCAAACCCAAAGCTATGATAGAGCGTTTCTGCTATCAAGGAATCTTCGGAATGGATAGTTCTTAGATTTAACAGTGTCCAAAGTGAACCGCACAACGCACCTTTTACCGCAGCGGAGCTGGCGCATTCTTTGTCCCTAGCAAAGAATTCTTCTCCTGGTCCTGATAACATCCACCGCCGAATGCTGCTTCATCTTCCACCTGTGGCTCTTTCCTTCCTGCTGAGCATCTATAACCGCATCTGGCTTCAGCAGGTTTTTCCGTCTTCCTGGCGAGAGGGTATTGTCACCCCTATCCCTCGACCCGGAAAAGACCGGACACTTCCCTCTAGCTACCTGTATTTGCCTGACGAGTGTCGTCTGCAAGACCTTGGAACGGATGATTAGTGTGGTGGCTAGAGACGAATAACCTGCTGAGCAACGTTCAGTGCGGTTTTCGTCGCCATCGCTCCAGTGTCGACAATCTGACCGCATGGATGCCTACAAATGCGTTTCTCTCGAAGCAGCATGTCGTGGGTGTCTTCTTTGATCTGGAGAAGGCCTACGACACTACTTGGCGCTATGGCATCCTCCGTACTCTGCACGGTTATGGTTTGCGCTGTCACTTAGCCGTTTTTCTTTTCAACTTTTTACTCATTCGCCGTTCCCGTGTTCATATAAGCAGCACGATGTCCCAGGAGAAGATCTAGGATAATTGTGTACCCCAGGGGTCGATCCTAAGTGTCACGCTTTTCGCCGTTGCCATTAATGGCATCACTAGTGTTGTTCGTAGCGGTATCCCGATGTCCCTGTATATTGAGGACTTTGCGATATACTATCGCTCTTATAGTTTGGAGCACATCGAGCGTCACCTGCAGCTGACCATAACATCCATCGCCGAGTGGGCGTTTCGCACCGGCTTTCGGTTCTCCCCAACGAAATCACGGTGTCTTCACTTCCACCGACTACGTGGCATACACCCTCCTCCTGATCTTCATTTGCGTGACACGCGTGTTCCTTTTGTTCCGCACATTAAGTTCTTGGGCCTACACCTGGACAGCAAACTCACGTGGGAGCACCATATCAGCCATCTTCGTGTTTCCTGCGATCGTTCGTTTCGGATACTCAGGGTCTTTTCTGGGGCATCTTGGGGTGGCGATCGCACCGTTATGTTGAGGTTGTATGGCTCAATGATACGGTCCAAATTAGATTACGTCTGTTTTATCTATGGCGCCGCTTCCGCCTCTAAACTCCGCCTTTTAGACACAGTACATCATACTGGTATCCGTCTCGCTACTGGGGCTTTCCGCACCAGTAGAATCGATTGTCTGTATGCTGATTCTGACGAACCTCCACTGTTCGACGCTCGTTGTTACTTTGTTCTTACGTAGCAAGGTGTGCCGCTCATCCTGGTCATCCTTCGTTTCCACCCGTGTTGCGTCCAGATCTCGCGCAGCGTTATATGCGAAATACAACTATCTACTGTCCAATCTGTATCCGGTTTCGAGAACTGCTTGCCGCACACGCCCTTCGACTGCCAGCCGTATAGCGGCATTCACTTGGCCACTGTCCTCTCTGGCAACTCCAGCATGCACGCTTTGACGTGGAGCTGTCGGGCTGTGCGAAGATAGCTACCCCTCATTCCGTGTTTCGCCACCTATTCACGGAGCTACTGGGCCGATACCGGACTTACCCTCCGGTATTTACCGATAGCTCCCAGATGGGTAGTGCGACGGGTTCCGCTTTTATATACAACGGTGACGCTCATACGTACCACCTTCCAGACGCCAGTTCAGTTTTTATCGCCAAGCTGTTTGCCATCTTTTATTTTTTACTGTTTATGTAAACTTATTTAGGAAAAGAAGAACATTGGCTAGAACATACATGGGTATCACAGTGTTCAGTGTGGATGGTAATATTCTTAAGTTGTTTTTATTAAAGACAAACAATAATTAGACGATTAAAGTTATATAATAATATACGTTTTCGTTGATAGACATTTGAAAATACTACTGTTCAAATTCATGTCCGAACATGACAGAGGATTGATTTAGTTATGTAATACATTTCAAATATGATATATCTAATAGATATTATAGTTCAATAATACTAACTTCATAGTCAAACCCTCCACCTTGTGTTGCAGTAGACGCCTGCTCCCCAAACTTGGGTTTAGAATCGAATCTGTTAACAACTATTTAATTTTATCTTTCTTTCAAGGTGCGCAAATCACCTTACTGAGGAATAGCTTAAATCGGCACGTTGCTACTGTTGGGACACAATAATTGAGCCAGCTGTTCTGTTTCTACTCCTCCCTTCCGCAAGTTTCTTCTTCTTCTTCTTCTTCTTCTTCTTCTTCTTCTTCTTCTTCTTCTTCTTCTTCTTCAATGAGAAATTAACAAATATGTTTAATTAGTATAGTTTTTTATCGGAAATGAAGAACTGGAATAAAGTCATAGCTCAGAATCTCAATAGGTCGAAAGGAATAAAATGGCAAGGTGCAATTTGCAAACATTTGCTTCACATTCAAATAACTCACAAATGTTTCATGTTATGTTTAGTAGATCATTAATTACTTTTTTCAGTGACATTCACTTCTTGTAATAATACAGTTTTATAACCAATTATACCATATATTATAGTATTAAATACTTCAATACTTTTCCATAATAAAGAATATATTCAATTCATTTTATTTAGACACTTTGAGCCTTATTCTCACATAGCATGGTATTTGTGTAGTATTACTGCATAATTAAGTAATAATGTGTGCATTCGTGCTGAGTGATTATCTTTCTAAAATAACACTTATTTTCTTGTGCCTGAAACCTTTTAGCTTGTGTGCATGTCGATATTTTCCAACATAAACAAGATATAATGCTTTCTTATATCCATTGTAAGCTAACTAATCATTGACATTGCACGACGGTAGTAAATTCTTTATCATGGAAATGATCTTCGATATTTATAGAAAGACGCCTTTGAATGCGGATATTCATAGCAGAATATTAGGTATTGACTTCTGGAAGAATGATTGACAGTTGAAGTAGGCGTGTTCCCTGTGTTGTCTAAATGTCTAAAGCAATTGCAATCAATACCTTCTAAATCTAAAGCTTTCAGTTCTAAAATTTCAATCGTACTTCAGCAATATGATAATACTGTATAATGGTGTTGTATAAATAATGATGTTCCCGTTAAGATAGAAAGGAAGGGGGGGGGGGGGGGGGGACTGTTTGGTAGGTGGGATTCGATGCAAATTCATGGAACCCCTCTGGGTACGGGTTAGTGTGTTTTAATGCTCTCGACTAACACTGAGTACAGGAACTAGGTCTGGATTTTTAAGCTTACTCTGGCAAGCAAAGAGCTCAACACTGGCATCATTTTTTACTTCTGGTTCACTATTTAATCAAAACCAAAATTGCAAACATTCGATTCTAAACTCAAGTTTGAGGAACAGGAGGAGGGTTTGACTATGAAGTTAGTATTATTGAACTATAATATCTATTAGGTATATTATATTTGAAATATATTACATAACTAAATCAATCCTCCGTCATGTTCGGACGTGAGTTTGAACAGTAGTATTTTCCAATATCTATCAACGAGAACGTATATTATTATATATCTTTAATCGTTTCATTTTTGTTTGTCTTTAATAAAAAAAACTTAAGAATCTTACCATCCACACTGAAGTAAACAAACATCCAGAAACAAAAGCAAAGTATTTACAGTTTTGTTAATAGTGACACAAACTTGCTGCCTTGTAAGGAAATTTGCTGCCAACTTACAGAGAGAAAATGTAGAACAGGAATAGAGCGCAAGTTGCCCGAACCCCAAATAGCCGAAGTCATTGGGTGGCTATGCGTAGGGGTTGAAAGTACTGAGTGTCGCTGGTTCAAAACTCACCTCCTGCATACTTATTTTCTGAAATGGAAAATTAACCAGCGACTTTAGTTCTCCAGAACTTTTTATCAGCAATTCAGAATCAGGAAAAAGGCACACGTCTAGAAATTGAATGAATGGGCACATGGCAACATTGTGTAGTCCTTGAAGACCTGTGAAGCATTAAGATCAGAAGAAACTACAGTTAAAAAGTATTGGAAAGCACGAATGCTAATGGCTTCATTGCCAGATGCAAGGTACTAGAAAACAACAACATTGTGTAGTCCTTGGAAATAAGCGAAATGACAATGCTCTCGGGCCCAAAGGTTGCTTCAGGCTGAGGTAATCTAAAACTGAATTGCATTCTGTCTAATACATAATTAACTACTTTAATCGCTGGCATCAAGTTCTTTTAACTATCTATTTTTGTGATCATTGATACCCCATTTTCTTTCGTATGGTATGTGATACACTAAAATCATTTTCCTTCGATGTTTTGAGTGTTATTCTAGCATAGTGTGCTATTTGTGTCGTATTACTGCATAACAATTATAAATTAATGTAATCATGCCGAGGGATTTAATTTTCTAAAATGATTATTTTATTGCAACTGAAATATTTTATTTTTCGTACATTTTTTAACACGAACAAGATATAGTGCTTTCTTATATCCATTGTAAGCTAACGAAGCATTGACAGCACACGACGATAGTAAATTCTGGTAGTAACCGTCGACATTTATAGAAAAATACCCTTGAATGTGGATTATTTAAAGGAACATATATATTTGTGGAAGAATGATTGACAGTACGCATATTCCCTGTGTTGTCTACAGCAGTTGTAATCGATATCTTCCAATATGATAATATTGTAAAAGAGTACATTTGGCTCAGGTTTTATAAATAACCATGTTCCCGTTAAAGCAGAATGGAAGGGAAGAAAAAATATATGCGGTGGGTGGGATTCGATCCACGTTTGCGGAGCCTTTCTGGATTGGCGTTGAAGTGTTTTAACGCTCTTGGCTAACACTAAGCACAGGAGTTAAGTGAGGATTATTAAGCTTACTTTGGTAAGCAAAGAGCTCAATACTGACATCGTTTTCTACTTCTGGTCCACTATTTAATCAGAACCCAATAGTAACATATTTTCTTCAGACGCAGTAACCTTGAATTTGCAATATTTACGCTTTAATTTATAGTGATTGCTGAAATATCGCTTCTCAAAGTTGCGAGGTGAGCCAATGGCTGCCATCCCCTCTGAACAGCAAAGGAAGCATATGTATATGACTGATTTTATTCTCATACAATCTATTTAGGTACGCCTGAGAATAGGTAATCCTTCATGCAGGTCTCGCTGAAGATGGTTATTTACTTTTGTGAAAGATAGTACATGCCCATAATTAGAGTCACAGTAAAAACTAACAACTTTTCGGAGTTTCCCTTTGAGAAACTGCATCGCTTGTCAGATAACACCATCTTATGAGCCGAAAATTAGCACTCCACGTCAACTGATGCTACTGGAGTATACTTAAATGTTGGTATTAGACACAAGGAAACAGCACATTCATGTTCAGATGTCAGCAGTTGTGCAGAGAACTGGGATTTTTTGAAGCACTGATTTGAGCTTTTTATATATTTGTTTACCAACATAACCAGCAACCAAGTTGATTTTTTTTTGTTACCTCTTCTATCAAACCCAGTTCCGCATAGACCGATATGCCTGAAGATTCTGGAGCAGTGGTATTCAACCTTTCTTCTCCGCGTACCCCCAAGGACAATTTTCCATTTCAGCCTGTACCCCTAGGTCTAGCCCTAGTAAACTTTAATTCAAATTATACATAACTATATCTAAAATAGATTATAATACTTATAACTAGGGGCATGCAAAAGATATGTTTATCATTGCCCAAAAGTGGTGTTATTTTAATGTAATTGTACTGACTGTCGAATTAAAGAATGAAATCAAAGGTGAGCAATTATTAATATATTTCGCATACATTCCTGTTAATAAACATAAATACAAATGCCAGTTACGTGTTGATGTGTTGCATCAAAATCAGAAAGTAAAATGGCAAAATAAAGCATAGTAGTGATCTAAATCTTCAAGTGCTAAATACCAACAAACCCAGTAGGTATTAAACACTCTCAAAGAAAACTCTCAAGAATGGCCTGAATGCAGTGTGTGCCATTTGCACTGTCCAAGAAATGAACCCCACTTCCAAAATGCTCAGGCCTGAAAGATGTAAAAATTCGGAACAGTACAAGAAATACACATCTCCCCATTTTATCGGTGGTTTCATCCCAGAAAATGTTAACATCTTTCCCCTCCAATTTTCCTTTCACATCTTGTAGCTGTGAATTTACCAAGTCCCCCACATATTTTTCAGGAACAGTTTGTGCATGTGGTAAATCTCCTGCCCCTGTAGAAAAGAATGAAAGAGAATTAGGAATGAAATCATATGTTAAAGTTTAGAGACAGGAAGTTAAATATAATTTTCCAGTATATGGGAATACTTGACCCTTTGGAGTGTTTTTGGACTTAGATTTTTCACATTCAAAACCCCACAATATCGTTTTTCTGAATAAGGTATTTTCCACTAGACCTCTATCGGAACACCGGTAAGCCGCAGATATTTCACTACTGCATACATTTAAGTAAACTTAAACACGAGCCTTGCCACCATGGCATTATAGAAGAATAGCAATGTTCTATTATACTGTATTTTAAACAAAATGCTGTATTGAAATGGATGTTAAATTACGCGCTAAAATTTTGCACAATAATTTTGTAAATGTTGGCATTAACATTAAACATTAATGAGTTCATTGTCAGAAATCCAGCATTAGCTAACAACAACATATATTTTTTTCTTGCTGCAAGAGATTTCTTTGTTTGCTTTTGCTTACCCATTTTACAATAATTTTATACCAATTAATAATAATTTAATGAAAATCTGGTCCACCTAATGTACAATCTTTACAACTGTACAATAAATTATAAAAGTGAGAAGAGAGTTAGTTGGTTGTATGTTAGTTGCAGATTTATTCAAATTAACAAGCAAATTTTAATCTGTGTAGTTTTAGTTGAAACAAACCATAATATGAGTAGGGGAGAGAAGTGTTTAAAAAGATAAAAGTAAAAAGAAATGACTAATTGAAGAAAGTTATAAACAATAGTAAATAAAACAAACAAGAGCATACATCAAAATGTAAATCTCAGACAGTTGTCAGGTGACAGAAGGACAGAGACCCAAGTTCAAATGATGTTGTTGTTGTTTTCTAGTGCCTTGCATCTGGCAATGAAGCCATTAGCATTCGTGCTTTCCAATACTTTTGAACTGTAGTTTCTTCTGATCTTAATGCTTCATAGGTCTTCAAGTGGTCTTCGTTCATTTCTGCTGGATGGTTACACAGGACACATATTGGTGAAGCTGAGATACCTATTCTGTAGAGATGACTTGCTAAGCAGTCGTGATTTGTCAGTAGTCGGAAGGCTGCAACCGCTGTTTTCCTTGGTCTCTGGGGGATTATGTCTGGGTTGGAAAGTAGTGTAATCCATTTTTTATCTTTGGCATTTGTTTCTATTTCTTGTAGGTATGAATGAGAAAATTTTTGAGGAATATGAGAAATTGAATTTAGACTTTTGTTTTATTGTTGTGCCTTTCTTTGCAAATGAGTCTGCAGCTTCATTCCCCATGACTCCACAGTGTGCTGGAATCCATTGGAGATGAACCGTCTTATTAACTTTTTGGAGTTGTGTTAACATTTTGTAGCATTCTCTAATTTTTGTTGACCTCTTTGTAGTATTTGAGCATATTCCCTGAATTGCAGCTTTAGAATCTGAAAGAATGACTGCCTTGTTAAATTTATTTAAGGGAAGACTTAATAATTGCCGGAGAGCAATGTATATAGCCTCTATTTCTCCATCATAATTTTTTTTTTTTTTTTTTTTTAAAGATTCTTTATTGTTCTACATGTTCCATTACAATATGTAATACTACATGTTGGGTTTGCTTATAAAGTAAACTGATAAATACATCTTAATTTAACATTAATAATTACATAGATTTATATAGTTCAATTATTTTTTTGTCAGATCAATTGCATTGGCATACTGAATATATTCTTTAAAATAACTTTTAGCAATTTCGACTTTAGTTGGTGGCCATTTTCCTCTTCTTTGAATTATTTTCCTTCTGAATGTTCTTCTTTTTTCTTCGAGATTTTTGCAGTCATAAATTATATGGTCTGTTGTTTCCTCTCCTCCATTACATGAACAACTTGGGTCATCTGTGATGTGGAACCTATAGTAGTATGCTTTAAGTCTTCCGTGTCCTGTCAGTAGTGCTGTAAGGTTTGCTGTTAGATTTATCCTTAACTTCAGTCTGTCTGCTACAGTAGGAAAGTATTGCTTTGTTTCCTGACCTTTGGTTGTTTCTTGCCATTGACTTTCCCAATGTTTTAGACTTTCTTGTCGTAGCGTTCTTCTAACAAAACTCTTTGGAAGTCTATTATAGCTGCATTCCTCTTCGTTTGTAATTGCTCTCTTTGCTGGTCGGTCTGCAATTTCATTGCCTTGTATCCCTATGTGTGCTTTGACCCACCCAATTTCTATACTCCAGTTTTGTTTTTCTAAAATTTTTAACATTGTTCTAATTGCTTCTGTTATGTAACTGTGAATTTTGTAGTTATGCAATGATTGTAATGTGACTCTACTGTCCGTGTATATCGCTGCAGTTTTGTTATCTTCTTCAGTTAAGTAAATATTTTCAACAGTTTCTAATGCTTTCAACACTGCAAATTGTTCAGCTTGGTTATTGGAGCACTGTTTATCTAACTTATATTGTAGCTGATATTTCAGTTTGTTCTGATGATAAATAGCTACTCCAGAACCAACTCCTTCTTCTGTTTTACTGCCATCTGTATAAATTTCCAGTGCATACGTTTTATTCTGATTTATTTCTTTTATTATTGGTATGTCGGCTGGATGACACCATTTCCTATATTCTACAGGTTTGTCTAATTTGTTCTCGGAGTTTTGTTTCAATATTGTATATTCATTGGCGATTTCCTGAAGTTTAATTGTAATAGGTGTAAGTCCCGTTATAATGGATAGTGCTTCAGTAGATGTGGTCCTGAATGCTTTAGCAATTTTGATATTTATTTGTCTTTGCACTCTTGTAAACTTATTTGCATTATATTTTCTGTCAATGGCTTCTATCCATACTGGAGCTGCATAAGATAGTAATGGTAGAATTGCACCGTTATACATAGTTTTTAAAGCCTGGTGTTTCAGTCCCCAATCTAGTTTTGCTGATTTAGATAAAATGTGTATCAATTTATTGGCTTTCTCTGTTACATACTGAATGTGATCATTAAAGGTGAAATTTTTATCAATGATTATTCCCAAATATTTGACGTTTTCTACTTGTTTTATTTGTCTGTTATTGATAAAGATGCTTATATCCCTTTCCACTCTACGTTTGCGTGTTATTAGCATTGTTTTCGACTTTTGCTCATTAAAAATAATTTTATTATTCTTAGCCCACGTTTCAATCTTTTTCAGGTCTACATTATTGTAATTTTCGGCTTCCAAGTTGGTTTTACCTCTAGTTATTATTAATAAATCATCCGCAAATGCCACTACCTTTGTATGGCTCGAGTATTCAATATTCAAGAGCGAATTGTATTGCAAATTCCAAAAGCCTGGTCCGCAGCAAGATCCTTATGGACATCCCTTGCTTACATTTTTTTCAAGTTTTACATTATTAACTGTCAATACTGCACTTCTATGACTGAAATAACTTTTAGCAAGGTAGTATAAGTTACTCGGGCAGTTAAATTCCTTCAATGTATACAATATACTCAGCCACCAGGCTGCGTCAAAAGCTCCCTGAACATCCAGGCTGGTTAAAATTACCATCTGACCATCTTCCAGGGTTTTCTTTATGAATTTTTTAACTGTCATTGCAGCATCTACTGTGCTTGTTTGTGGAGTGAAACCAAATTGGTTGTTATTCATTAAGTTTTGTGAATGTGCATGGTACATTATTCTGTCGATTAAAAGTTTTTCTAGTAGTTTCCCTCCTACATTCAGTAAACTGATTGGTCGGAATTTTGTTACTTCTGAACTCTTTTCCTTTCCTGGTTTAACAATAGGTATTAATTTGGCTTTCTTCCATTGCTTAGGAAAGTTTCCTTTTGTTAGACAATTGTTGTAGATGGCTGTCAAATATTTTGGAAACACATTAAAGACCTTAAGTAATATTTTACTTGTAATTCCATCTTCTCCAGGAGTTTTACTTGCATCCATTCTACTTAAAATATCTTTTATTTCTCTCTGAGTAAAATCTTTATCATTCTGTGTTGTGATTGGTCTGTTGATTACTTCCCTAATATTTTTGTGATAACAATTGTCATCTTCTTCATTGTCTTCTGGTACAAAATGATTCAGCATATATTCTAATGTGTCTTTTAAATCTGTTGTGACTGAACCGTCCTGTTTCGTAAGAGTTGTCAATGGTGAATTTTTTCTTATTTTGCCAGTAGCTATTCTATATACCGCATTCCATGGATTGTTAGATGGAGTTAGACTGCAATAATTTTTCCAAGAATCTAATTTCTCTTTTCTTATAGTTCTTTCATACTCCCTTTTTTGTTTTATATACAAGGCTTTTCGTTCTTCTCTTAATACTCCATCATAATTTGTTGTGTCTCTGCCAACAGAATGACAAAAGGAAAAATGTGAACACATAACTCCAGCTCCAGTAAGGTTTTCCGTGGAGGATCCATCAGTATATATGTGCAGCCATTCTTCTGTGGGATATCTAGTATTGATTGTTTCCAGAGCTAGAAGTTTTTGTATTTCTTTTGGTGTGTCTGATTTACTTATTTCCTCTATTAATTCCAAACTGAAAGTAGGTTGCAATAATTCCAATGGATTTTCTCTTATAAGTAGATTTTCTCTGGTGTTAGGAATGTTCAATTTGGATTTAATCTGTGTTACCTTTTCTAGGAAACTACTATGAGTTTTAAGGATTGAAGGGGGGAGGTTCTCTTCTGTCCATTTAGAGTTTGGCAGTCGTAACATTTTCTCGTGTTGGAGCAATGCTTGTTCTTCTATTTTTGTTGTTATTGATGGAGTCCGTGTTAAGGCAAGCATGGCATCAATAGGTGTGGATTTAACTGCTCCAGTGATTAGGCAAAGAGCCTGATTTTGTATTTGTTCAAGTTTATTGATGTTAGCATTTGCTGCTGTTATTAAAGCTTCAGAACACTACAAGAGGTTTGGTTTAACGTACATTTTGTATGTTGTGTTAAGGACTCTCCTTGAGCAGCCCCATTTAGCACCAGCTAACCTTTTCAGGATTTGCAGTTTCTTTTCAACCTTTTCTGAGATGTTTGTTATATGTTTTTTCCAACTTAGCTTTCTGTCGAAAGTGATGCCTAAGTATTTGGCATCATCAACTGCTTTGAGTGGATTACCATTATAATTTATGTTAATATTAACTGGTTTGTATTTTACTGTAAATAATTCATAATTTGCTTTTTCCACATTGATAGTCATGAGGTTTTTGGAGCTCCATTTAAGCATATTACTTTTCACACCTATTGATTGCAACTTCTCAATTAATTTGTTTCTCCAGACTGAGTCATATGCTGATTTAAAATCAATGAATACTGCCAAAGTATCCTCCTTTCTATTGAAAGCTTCCTTGATGTCTTGGCTTAGTAGGAGTACATTTTCACTTGTACTATGATTCTGTCTGAAGCTGGTCTGTGAACTATTAATTAAGTTGTAATATTCTAGGAACCAGTTAAGTCTAGATGCCACCATTCTTTCCATCACTTTTGCAATAACACTGGTCAAAGATATTGGCCTGAAACTATTAATATTGTTTGAGGGTTTGTTTTTCTTTAAAATCGGGATGATAATGGCTTTTTTCCAGTCGGAAGGCACAGTCATTCTCCAACACGTGTTATACAGTTTAAGTAGGATTTCTTTTCCTTTCCTGCCAAGGTGTTTAATAAACTCTGGGTGGATCTTGTCAGGTCCTGGAGATTTTTTTGTTCTGTAATTGTTCTATTGCTAAATCTAGTTCTGTTTCGTTAAAATCCTGAATAAAAATATCATTTCGTGTTATCTTTTGGCTTATTAGTTTCTCTGATAGTTTTATCTTGTTTTTTATATGCTTGGGGTATTCTTTGTGACTGAGCATAAAACTTGTTAAAGGATTCTGCTATTTCCCTATCTGTAGTTAAGCTTTTGTTATTATGTTTTAATGGTTGTATTTTTTGATAATTTTGTTTTATTAAGGAATTTGTATATTTTATTTCCATCTTTCCTATAGTCCATATGTTCTACAAAATTTGTGAAACTGGCCCTCTTTGCTGTAATTAATTCTTTCTTAAAAATGGCTGCTTTTCTTCTCCAGTTTTGTACATCTTCTGGAAACTTGGTTCTTTCGGCTTTGACTCTTGCTATATTTCTTTCGTGTTTTAACTTAAAGATGGAGACCAAAAATAGCTATATTTCTTTAACTTCCCTTTGGGGATATGTGTTTTGGCTGCTGTCAATAATATTTCACAAATGTTTTTATTCATTTCACCAAGTTCAAATGTAAATGATGTAGTATTCAATAAAATTTCATCCATTCAATTTATTCAACTGTAATAAATGAAGAAAATGTTACTATATTGGAGTTGGCTATGATGTTGCCATTTTTGCAATTAATATTCAACATGCACTCATGATTGATAATACAATTCAAATGTTTGTTAAAGTACTCCTTTTATTAACATTTATTTCAATTTTTCTATGCTACATTTATCCCATTTAGTGTTACTGAAGAGCTTATTTTACGTCTTTTTAATGAATATGAAATACATGAGAATTTAAATGTAAAGAAGGAAAACAGATGACTTATGACTGTATTTGACAATAGAGGTTTATTAATAGAATTAGTTTGCAACTCTGGTTATTAAACCTTGTTGCTATATTTGAACATATTTGAATTTGAGGAGACACAAATTGATTCAAGAACGTATAGAGTCGTGCAGGCGTGGCATTTGTAACAAGGCTTTTACTGGGATATCAAGTTTGAAAAAACATATATCGGTACATGGAGGCATAAAGCCACGCACGTGCAACATTTGTAACAGTGCTTTTACTGTATCGTCAAGTTTGAAAAAACACAAATTGATTCATGAAGGCATTAAGCCATATAAGTGTAACATTTGTCACAGTGCTTTTGATCGGCTATCAAGTTTGAAAGGACACAGATTTATTCATGGGGGCATTGAGCCACACGAGTGTGACATCTGTAACAGGGCTTTTGCTGAGCTATCAAATTTGAGGAAACACAGATTGATCCATAAGAACATGGAGCCACACAGGTGTGACGTTTGTAACAAGGCTTTTACTTATTCGGCACATGACTCGGGGGTCTCCGTCTAGGGGATATGTGAATAGCGACCACAAGGTACCCAAGCTGAGCAGAACATTACTTCCACTTACTGGTGTTTTGCTCCTCACTGTAACTTTTCTATCTGACCTTACCTTGGTCATCTCTTGTTCTCTTCCGACCCCGATGCTATTAGGGTTCCCGAGGGCTAGGGAGCCTTTATTTTTCCAACCTCTCCATTTCTCTATAAAATCTTAACCCCTAACATGCTGACCTGTAATATGTAATACATCCTCTGATTGGTGATCAGAGGATATGGTCGGTGAATTTATTTTGATAATTCTCGCGATCAGGTCGGTGAGACCTGTAAACCAACGACAGGTATGGTCCTCCAGACATTCTGGGGGTTGTGAGAGAGCGATGTGACCGCCAAAACATAAAAATATGGTGCTCTCTAAAAAACGGCTACCATTACTGCTATTGCTCTCTTCAATATCAAATGTTGGAGAGCAAGAGGATTAATGACTTCATTGTCAGAAATCCAGCATTAGCTAACAACATTAAACATTCCAATACTGCTCCCCGCTAACGTCTTGTCTTGTCTGGCGCTTGTTTAACGACGCTTTTGCCAGTCTTAAAGGTGACGAGTGCGTCAACCATGACGGTCTCTTGTGGGGAAAGGGTGGGGGTCTAAATAGAGGTGGCAACGTGTGAACTAGCGCGAGTTTAAAGTTTCATGCGCGTGCGTGTGATAAAACGAAACAAAGCTTTACATATTACGGTAGAAAACGGTAGGAGTAACGATGGTAATTGAAAGGGTCCAGTATGATATACCCGATGCAATACTCTAAGAAAGTGTAAGGTAGCTGCGTGGTGCCTGGGACATGCAAAAAAAGATGGTTAGTATCCCCTATTTTGCCACATTCATAAGCATTTGAATCACGTATTTTGATTCGGTATAAGTAGGCTGGTGTCAATGCCACATTGGGTAGCATCCTAAAATAACTAGAATATGCTATTTTGGGTATACGCGGCTTATGCTCGAGGAATAGTCTGAATTGGGTACGTTTATCCTCCATTTGGTGTAGTAAATTCAATATCAAAATCTGACAGATTTGGTGGTGAGAATGGCGGTATGTACGCGTGAGCGCCTGCAGGAGGCTGAGACAATCTGAAAAGAGGGCGCATGTCGTTGCACTAGCTTTATCGTCTTGTAAAGGGCAATAGCCTCGGCGGTGTAAATTGATGTCTCGTCAAATAAGCGCCACGAGTGTATGGCCTTCGTGTTCCATATACACATGCCGGAACTGACTCCATCGGGAGTTTTCGAGCCGTCCGTAAAAATAATTTGTACTGAATGCTTAGATGAGGAAAGGAACGGGGCGATATATTCTCGCCAGGCGAGGGAATAATCCATCTTAGGTGTACGAAAATGATGACAGTCAATCACAATATGTGACGGAAGCGTATAAACATTAATATCTATTAAGTAATTCGGACGCGTGGGTGTCCGGTAGATGTGTTCATATGACAGAAACTGCCCCAAACATCGTACCAGTGGTAATGGCAGCTGTTCCCCCTCCGGCAATTGGCGGCGGTAAAGCTCGTAAAGACGTGTCAATTTCGGTAACAGGATATTGTGTGAATGTGTCAACAAGTGTGAAATTTGACGACAGCCCAGTATGAGCATGCGACCCTCTACGTCATAAGACGGAAAATATAATTTGTGTTTGGCTCTTCGCTGGTCGTCCGGGTATATGGAATATGTTGTAGAGTTGGTAAAAGAACGATTCTAGTTTATTCCGCACACCTTGCGTATGGGTAGGGGCTAGTAATAAGCCATATTCCAGGCGTGAGAATATCAAAGGCGGAAATCGGCTTGGTAAGACCCGGGGGTCTGTGCCCCTGTGTCGCGCGGTCATAGCCTTGAACAGTGATTTTAATGTGTTAAGCGTAGCTAATACAGTTGAATATGTAGCGTGTAACTTAGGGATTGGTGTAAATGTACCCCTAAAAATTTGACTGAGAGTCGGCTGAAGGACATAATTTCGGAGGCGCAGGGAAGGGCGTGATAAACGGGTAGATTTATTAAAATGTACAAACTGGGTCTTACTTAGGTTAACTGGTAGGCCGAGTCCTTCGAGGTACGCGATTATCTTCTGACAGTCTGTCGAAAAATTATTCAAGCCCACACGGGAACGGGTGGTGATTGATAAAGAATAATATCGTCAGCGTATTGTCGGACTCTGACGGCTACTTTTACTCCCGAGATGCTGTCACCGACATATATGGCATGTAACAATGGACTGAGTGCCGATCCCTGAACTAGACCTTGCGATGTCTGTCTTATGTGGGCGTTTTGTCGGAACGGTGCAAGTGTGCAATGTCTATCGACATGAAGCGCCGATATGTGTTGGCTAATAGGCGTCGGGACCCCGATCGCCTGTAGCCGTTTCAGTAAAGTTGGGATCGAGACCTGATCGTATGCAGAAGTTATGTCTAGGAAAAGTGCCAGAACTTGGGTATTTGTGCGGAAGGCGATATTAACATCGGTTAAGATGGTATACAGTGGGAAGGTGGTCCCATAACCTCTCCGGAATCCGTATTGCGTACTGGGCCACCTACTGTTTCATTCTAAATAAAAACTGAGGCGGTCCTGGAGGATCTTCTCAAACACTTTTCTTAATGTGGTTAATAAGCCCATCGGGCGATAATTCGAAGGGGCGTGTCCCATACATCCTGGTTTTAGGATGGGATGGATTATGTTGGTTCGTCATGACGTTGGTATAGATCCCCCGCGAAGTATTTTGGTATACGGTGATGCTATTAAAGCGTACCATGCCTCCGGAAGAGATTGCAAAAAGTTATAGGTGATCCCGTCGGCTCCCGGGGCCGATCGCCCGGTTTTATTAATTATAGTTCTGCGTACCTCAGTTGCAGTAAAAGGTGTTAATAGTGGGTTCGACGTATCTATTGCCATTGACGTAATCGTCATGTTTTCGGGCACCGAAGTCGGAGCCACCCGACATTAAAATTGTTCCTGTAATTCGGCCTGCCTGTTCATCGGCGAGGGTGGTAAAGCTGGGCGTGGTTTCTTGAACCAGGCCAACTGTTTCCATAGTTGTGCGGTTGTGGTATCCGACGTGATGGAGTTACAATATCGTAGCTATGATTGCCGTTTGATGCGGCGAAGCCGACGTCTCACGCAGGCCTCCGTTCTTTTGGCTGCGAAGTAGGCCTCCACGGTCCTAAGGTAATTGTATCGAGAGTAAGCCAACCGTTTTGCCGAGACCAACTGGGTACACTCACTGTTCCACCATGGAGGTTTTCGGACCTTCGGTGACTTTATTTCCGTCCAGGGGTGATACTGGTCTTGGTACTGGTGTAATTATATCCTCGATCTGTCCGTATGTCACGTCGATTTCCGAGAACCGGTTGGTCGCTTGGCTAAGGTACGAACGTAAATGTTTGGGCGCACCTCTCCCCGCCTACGACAATGATATATCGTGCGTCCGCCCCTCTGTCGAGGTACGTATTGAATAAGAAAGGGAAAATGATCACTCCCCAGGGTCTGGGCGTGTTTCGACAAAGTCACATTGGGGTTTATGTCTGCTGTCACAAACATCAGGTCTGGGGACGAGTCCTGTTGTCCCGGAGTACCCATTCTGGTGGTATGGGGTTCAGATATTAAAGTCCACGCATGTTGTTCCGCCAGCTGGAAGAGGGGATGACGTTGGCGTTGTTGCCAAGAAAGGGCCCGGAGATCTGTGATATTAAAATCACCGCAAGTCACTTGTGCTGTGATTGGGGAGTCAGAAATTGCTTCCATTCCACCAAGGTGAAACGGCGGCCGGTCGCATAGACACCTACAATCGAGAGGTCCCCTAGAGTTATCCGTACAGCTTCCAAGTGGGGTGGAAACCGAATATCGGTATCCCAGCCCCGGACATACAGATTACTGGCGACGCCGATGGCTACTCCTCCACCTTGCGTCGCCCGGTCATTACGGAATATTTGATACCCCTGGAGGCGAAATGGCTGGTGTAAACGTAACCAGGTTTCCTCCAGTATTATGACATGAGGGTTAAACCTAGCCAAATACCAATGCAAGGCTGCTAATTTATTATTAATGCTGCGCGCATTCCAATAAGCTATTATTTCCGGCATAGTTAATATGAGAATATCACAGGTGTAGTTGTTGTTTCAAGGATGTCAATGTGCGTAGGAGATATTCAGGAGCTTCGGCCAATAATATATCAGATGTACGTTGAAGTTCCCGGAGGTCCCGTACCCGAGACCCCAGGGGCCACTTTGGGGGTAATCCCGTAACTGTATCCTCCCTCATGACGTTTCTATCCGGTGAGTTTTTGCCTTTGAACGATGCTCTTTGCTCGATTGAGCCAATGTGCGATTCCCGGGTAGGAAGCGGTTTTGGGACTCCTAGGGGGCCATTCTCCGTTGGTGAAGATGGAAAGACGGAGGGGGTTCCCTCTGGCCAACGACCATGAGGTGCCCAACGTTACCGTAACCATTCCTGAGCAGGAGGTGCCTGTTGCGATTGACATTTACGTTTAGCCGAATAGTTCGAGGTATCCCACCCGGTCCGATATGAGTTAGGCTTCGATATTGTGGATCGGCTTCAATCCTCTGGTAGGTTAGGAAATTCTTCCCTTCCCTGGCGCGAAACGTCCTTAGGAATAGTTGGTTTAGTGAGGTCTGCGTATGAGGTGGTCCCCGTAAGCATATGACGAGCCTCGTGTCTGGAAATAGGTAATTCCCCTATCCGGGCCGCAATCTGCGATTCGAGCTTATAAGCTGGACATTTATCTGTCTCCGTTGCCAAGTGTCCCTGCTTGCAATTGATACAACACACGCGATCCACTGGACAGTCGCTCTGCCCCTCCAGGTGAACCTCTCCACAACATCGCTTGGTGTTCCTACAGAACTTCGCTCTATGATGGAATTTACCACAGTTTTCACAAATTAGAAC
Source organism: Tenodera sinensis (assembly GCA_030765045.1). NCBI lineage: Eukaryota > Metazoa > Arthropoda > Insecta > Mantodea > Mantidae > Tenodera > Tenodera sinensis. The sequence goes on from JAUKNM010000021.1 coordinate 3,763,198, forward strand.
TCTTGTTGTATACGTCTCCCCTGCAAAGCGTTGATGACAGACATACACGTACGCTGGCAGTCGTTGCGCCCTGAAGGTAACCTTCACCGTACGTGTCGGCTGATAAGTCGTGTCCCTATTCGATGTAACTCTGCGATTGAAACGATGAAGATTATGTATAGGTAGCTGGCCTGTTATTTGTAGATGGATACCCAGTTCTTCCATGCTAATATCTATATCTATACCCCTCACCACGCCTGTTACAAAGATATTATAAAAGAGGATATATGGTCGTGTGTCATGGATCGCATCAAAATCCGAATCTAGAAATTTGTTAGCTCCCATGTAGGTAGATAAGTGTACTTCTAATTGGTTAAAGCCACTTTTATGGCTGTGTGTCACCCCCTGCGTGTAAAAAAGCCATTTTCCAAATTTAAGAGGGTGGAAGTCCCGAATATTCCGACTGTTACATCGGACTATCACGAAAAATGGGCCCAAATCCGTGGCTTGATACCGTAAAGGGGGTTTTGTTGACTCGCTACTCACCGTTGTCCCAGGCGCCACATTTGCCCCATTAGACTGCTCGGCAGCCGGGACCTCTGTCGGACTCAAATTCGACTCGGCATTTGCTTGTGTAATTACTTCGGTATGTTCAGCCACTGGTATGTCTGTTTCCATGGCCACCGGGGCTAGTAGAGTTGTGTCATCTATAATTAGTGCCGGCGAAACGATTGCCGGCACCCCCCCCCCCGAAGGGGTGGAAAGGCCAATAAGATGCACCAAAATTAAGTATGAAATGGTTATTCTTACCTCGTTACTCCACCAAGATAGCCAGATACAAAATTAATCACACAACAAAAAAGACAGAAACTATGCCAGAAGCACAAACACGTGTGCTGTGGTAACACAAAGACTGCTTCAGCTACTTCAGCTAACAGCCCGATTCAGCCCGCTCCCACACGTCCACTAAGCAACTGGCAGTAAGCGTATGCAGCAGAGGTTGATCACGGTGGAATGCGCCCGCTAACGTGCGCTTTGATTTCGTGACCTTGATTACGCGCTGGGCATGTGTGCTGTTCCATTAGATGCCTATAGTTGCCGTCAGGAATGAAGGCGTTTGCGCAGTAGAGAAACATCCAATGATGTCACAGTCACGTGTTTTGTAGCCAACCAGACGTAGTCTATTTCAGAGCGCGCGTGTGAGAGAGTGTTTGTACATTTTTGCAGTGAAACTAAGTAATTTCGAGCAATAAGTCCACTCCGTTTTGTGATAGTCAGTTCATTAACAGTTCCGAAGATGGCAGAAGCAGCAAAAAAAAAAAAAAGAAGAAGAAGTTGCTTTATTCACAGTCAAGCCAGGGATATTGTGTATAACGTGTACAAATATTTCCCGAGAAAGATGGGAAACAGTTGCAACGCAGCACTTTCCCCTACATGCGTGTTATCTGTCACGATGTTTCGTTTGCGTTCTGTTTCTCCTAGAGCCTCTGCAACTGCAAATAGAGCGATTAATAAGTGAGGTTGAAATTTGTCCTGTGTTATGGGATACCGCTTGTGGTGTATACAAGGACAAACGTCCTTTTATGTATATTTGAAAGAAGTTCGTTAAATGATCAAGTGACATTCGAAAATAATTTAAAAATATTGTCACTATCTTCACGGAGTGGAGGATACAGTGTGTAAAAATTGTCGTGCAAATGCCTGTCACTGTTAATTGGGTGTAGTCGCCACCTTCTTCCTTTTTTTCCTTCTTTTTAATACGAGATAGGCAAGACCCACTATAGCAATAACTTCATCAGCTTCCATCTTGGAGAACTGAACGGACAAGAACGCAAGTGTTTCTCATACGGGCGTAAAGGCTCACGCAAAGATTACGCTCATGTGTCCCACATCTTTGACCGCCTTCTGTACGCACGCCTTAAACATACAAAAGGAACAAGCAAAAATAAGAAACAAACTGAATCAGACGCGCTAAGCAATGCGCTAACAGCGAACCTCCGAGGCTTCCGGACGAGTGTGTTTATGTATTATCATATTCAACTTCAACAAACACTACTTCTGTTTTATCTGTACGGTTCTTCCATAACCATTGGCGATCGTTACCTGCACCACACTTTTTATATTATCAAAACAAAGGGAAAACTGTATGCAGATAAAGTTACCAAGTCATTTCAAATTATTGCACTCAGGAAGCGTCAACATGTAAAACTGGCGAATTAATCAAACTAAACATTAAAATTCGTGAATATAGTTGGAAAATATCAAAATTCGCGTTTTTTATGTAAAAAATCTTAAAAACCGCCAATAAAATCGCGTTATCACGATGGCGAGTTATGCATGTTCCTCCTTATAGCTTACTTGATTCTACATAAAGAAGGATTAAATTGAATTAAAGTTTATGTACCCCTTAAGTCTTTATGAACCCTAGGTTGAATATCTCTATTCTAGAGTGGGGATCAGAAATACATAATGTGATTTGATGAATGCAATATCATGGGTAATTGTTGGGTCCTGCAGAAGTTCTTTAGCTGAAGTAATGCTCATTGCATCCTTCCCCAGTTACAAAACAATGTTCTGAATGTCCCCCAAATGCTTGCTGTAATATTCCATAGCCTCTAACCACCGACTCCAGTGGGTAAGAATAGGTTCTGGCAGAAGTAGAAAATTGAGAAGTTCTTGAAATAATTGGGTTCTCGTAGGTGCTTTAATAAAAACCGTTTTAACTGTGGAAACCAGCTTTTTCAGTTGTGGATATTCAAGATGTATCATCTCAGCTACATGATTCATGGCATGGGCAAGACAAGTAATATGGAGCAAGGTAGGATAAAATACTTTAAGCAATTCAACGGCAGCAGTCATGTAGGAGCTGCATCATTGTAGCTTACAATGCTTTATTTTCATCTATATTGTTGAAGTAAAGTGTTTTGAGAGCATTATTAACAAAGTAGGCAACTGTTTCCAGGTTAGTCTTTTTTAGCTCCTTGCTGCAGATCAAATGAGGTAAGATGAGGCGTCAGGATCCAATTTTCCAATGATTAGAGTGGCTACACATTGACCTAATCTATCATTTGTCTCATTGATGGAGATCCATATGTAAGAATTTCCCATATCTTCTCTTACCCCACTAAATGTTTCTTCAGATAAAGTTTGTAAATAGTTTTTCTCAATGGATTCTAGTGGAATGCTGTGGTAACAGAATTTCTCAAGGAAGTTTCTGAACTGGCTATTTTCAAGTGTATTGAACGGAATGTTTGCTGCAACAATGGCTCAACAAAAGTCTGAATGGAATTCAATTCAGTTTGTTGTGTTTGATGTTGAGTGGTCATGAGCGTTTGTTTAAAATTTTATTTCTTTTGTAAATTTGATGCATAGCCCTTACAGCAAGCATTTGTAATTTATTTTAACATGAAATTTACTAAATAAAAACAAACTCTTCTCTGCATTATTTAGTCAGAAGCTACTCACTACATGGAGTATCCTACATTTTCAAAATTCTTTACGCAATGTTAGGTAATGCTACACAGATTTATAAAATTTACTCACCTCTTTATAATACACAATGCAATAAGCAATTTTTCCATCTGTTGAGAAATTAGGAAATTCTTTTATCCATTGCCAAATCAAAGATGATCTGGAACTTGATACTTTCGACATGTTTTGCTTTCCACTAAACACAATGCCTTCACTCTGAAATATCACACTGTAACGAATAGAGGAGACATGCATTGTTCACTGCGATTGTCAAGGCACATCTGGCATACAGACTTAGGTAGCATTTTCATATTTAATGAAATGAATGAAATAGCCTATTGTGGCCCTTGAAGGGCTAAGGCCTCCTACAAGAGGGAAGCTCAGATCCCCATTTTGCTCATGCGGTGAGCTAGTCCACATGGGCAGAGTTTGTGTACTTCATATAATTAACGTTAGATATTTGGATATTTCAATATTTCCAAATGAAAATACTGAAAGATTTGAAATAAGCTAAAAATAGGTTCTAACGTGAAATTAGGTATCTTCAGGTTGTATAGGACCACCAGTTTTGAACATATTTTCATAATTAGTGAATACTATTTTCTGTATATTATGGGAAACAAAGTAGGTTTTTACATAAAATCCTAGGTTTGGTAATCACTAAGAAAACTAATATAGGCAAAAATAGTATTTTACACTTACATTTTTGCTGGACTGAATTACTATTCTATTAATTTGACATTGGAGGAAATCTATACATTATTTTAAGAGGTTGAGTCAGGACTGAAAAATTCAATGCCATAGCCAGGATTTGAACCACGGATCTTCCGCATCAAGCGGCTGCTTTAACCACTAAGCTACCATGGCCAACTTGCCAGTACAACGTTAAATTTGCCAGTTGATTCATACTGGTTAAAGCAGCCGCTCGAAGTGGAAGATCCGTGGTTCAAATCCTAGCTATGGCATTGAATTTTTCAGTCCTGATACAACCTCTTAAAACATTGTCCACACACGGCTTGTGTGTTTAAAAAAACACCAGCAGTAAGCTTGTTGGCATAAATAAATAATAAGTATACATTATTTAACATTGCCCATTTATTTTTACTTTCTCTACTGGTAAGTAGAGGAAGTATTGTATTCCACCCAAAAATTCGATGCCGAGATTTCACCGGAAATACATGTTTTGAGGCCCTCTGAATAAAAAAAAAAGCATTTTTAGAAAAAGGTCAGTGTGTCTGTCAGTCTGTGAACAGCATAACTCAAAAACGAAAAGTCGGTTAAAAACCAAAGTTGGTATTTAAGTTTAATGTCTTTCAAGGATGTGACACGAAGATTTTGAAGAAAATAGCCCCACCCTAAACTACCCTTTACATGGAAAATTTTTCGAAAATTCTGATTTTCTTGAAAATGGCTCTAACGATTTTTATTAAAATGTCATATGTTTGAGATATTTTGATGAGAAATGAAATGTATATCTTGAATTTTCTGGATATAGCCCCTGTAGTCATATTTACTCTGGACGACTTTTGCATAACTGGTAAACCGTTAGAGATAAACCATATTATACTATACAAAAAATGTAGATCCTACTAAAATACACAATTTATGTCTGAATAAATTTTCTTGTAGGGTGAACCATTTCGGAGATATTCCTTTCGGAAAGCTTAGAACTTTCGTGAAATGGGTCATTGTTGTTCAATTTTTTATATGTTACCTGTGCAAAGAGAACAGAATCTCAAAGCTTTAAAAGATTTGACTATCGCAGAAAGCCTACAGTATTCTAATATTCCCCTTGCACCTACAAGGAAATAAACAATAAGATAAGTTGTACAAATCTTTATCTTAACTAATACGAAGAAGATATAGGAATAAGAGTTTGTAAGAGTAGTTGGTATAGGAGTAGAAAAAGTCATGTGAGTGCAACACATCAGATTTTTTAACCTCTTTTAAGAAGGTTGCCAAACATCACAAAATGTACCCCATAATTTAAACACTATTGTAGTCTTAGTCAAAATTAATTCACTGGAGCTTATGATATACATTTTATGTTGATGAATTTCTATTGACCGACCTGCCTGCCTACCTGTCTACCTACCAGCCTAGCTACCTACGTGTCTGCCGACCGATCTAGCTACCTACCTGTCTGCCTACCGATCTAGCTACCTATCTGTCTGCCTTCCGACACCTACCTGTCTGCCTACTAACCTAGCTACCTACCTGTCTGCCTACCAACCTAGCTACCTACCTGTCGACCTACTGACCTAGCTACCCACCTGTCTGCTTATCAACCTACCGACCTAGCTACCTACCTGTCTGCCTACCGACCTAGCTACCTACCGACCTGGCTACCTAACTGTCGACCTACCCACCTAACTACCTACCTGTCGACTTACCGACCTAGCTACCTACCTGTCGACCTACCGACCTAGCTACCTACCTGTCTGCCTACCGACATAGCTACATACCTGCCTGCCTACCGACCTAGCTACCTAACTGTCGACCTAACTACCTACCTATCGACCTACCAACCTAGCTACCTACCTGTCTGCCTACCGATCTAGCTACCTACCTGTCTGCCTACCGATCTAGCTACCTACCTGTCTGCCTACTGATCTAACTACCTACCTCTTGACCTACCGACCTAGCTACCTACCTGTCTGCTTACTGACCTAGCTACCTACCTGTCTGCCTACCGACCTAACTAGACTACTAGGCCTTTCATTGTGCTATACATTGGCTTGTGTTATATGCTCCAAATTTCTTTCAAAAGAGACTCAATTTGTGTGTATATAATGATATTATTGATTTATGTTATGTGTTTTATCAACGGAAGTGATGGTAGTATCATTTACTTGAGAGTTTATGGCTATTTGACCATCTGAATAGTGTGTGCGTTTTTTTGTTGGTTAAACACGACATCTTTGAACTTACTGCGCGTTTATTTGCGTTAATATCGTTATATTTGTGTACACAACTCTTCAATCTGCAAAGGAATTACTTGAGTTGTAAGTGGAAGTGTAATACTCCACCTGTGGGGCGTGCAAGACTCAAAAATAAGATCTTGAACGGCGAACTTAGCTCTGACAAGGTTAGATTTTTTAGTGACGTTTAGACATGGAAAAGAACATGCATTACTGTTATTCAATTGATGGATAGTTCTTTAGAAGAACCGGATTTACGGGACAGGGGCTTCGGATCCCCAGAACCGGTCGGGAGTGTGGGTGATAGAGTGGGCCCCACCCAACCGTCAACAAGCGACTGCTCTGAGTTAGAAAAAGGGACGCAGGAATTAGCAGTACCTGGAATTACATCTGGAGAAGCTGATTTAGTGAAGGTTGTGGATGACTGTGATTCGTTCTTGCGGCGCATGGAATCATAACGCGGCGTGTTTAAGGAGCTGTTCCGGAAGATTGTTTCCGAAGTGGATGCTCTCGCACACACTATTGTAAATATTCCGAACACCAAAAAGGAGATAAAACGGGCTGTTGGCAGGTTAGCTGAATACTCTCAGCGGTTACCGCTTGCCACAGATTTTATTGATGAACTATTGAATCAACACGTGGCTGTCGTGCATCAGACATGTTCCGATATGACTCCGGCTGTGACTGAAGTAGGTACGCAAACTTTTAGCCCTCAGCAACTTGCTGCTGACCGACTGATTGCGCAGATTGAACCGGAACTCCGACGTGATCTTCCTGATAAGGAGTTTCTAGATTTAATTCAGCTCAAATGGCTTGAAGAGCTTTACCAACTTTGTACTGTGCAAAGGGATAGTGTAACTAAAGTGGTGTCGGATCAGATCATTATTATGCCCCTGGATGAAGACCGATGTGATCAGATTCTTGAGAATGTGTTACCTACTAATCCCTGCTTGTTGAGGATGCTGGATGAGCATCAATTGGCGTCAGCTAAATTCATATGTAGTGTCGCCAGAAATGGATGCCTAGACGAGAGCGAAAGCGTTACCTCTAGCACTGAGCTTTTTACATATCTGATTGTAACGGACGCAGGTGGAGGCAGTGCGATGGATCGGACTGTTCTAAGACGAAATTTAGAAAAGGTGATGGATATTGCTAAGAAACATGGGAGGATCCGTACCCTCTGTGCTGTCACTCGTCACGTAGATGCTTCCACGGTTCGCAAGGTACTCGAATATGTATGTAGACAACGGTCTGTGTCTATACCGTTACAAATGCATCCTAAGTGTACGTCCTGTATGAGGCCTGCCTTGAAATCTGACGTGGCGGAATTTGTCCACCCAAAAGGGATTCGGAATGTAGAGACTTGTCCTAGAGCCACTTCCTGGAACTTCATATGCTGAAATGCTCAAGAATATGAAAACAGATGTTCCACCAGAAGGGATTTCGATGGAAAGAGTTACCAAATCGAATGATGGTACCGTGCATATTAAAATCAAAGGTCCAGAGGTGGGTAGACGACAGCCCTTCCGGGAACAACTTACTACGAAAATGAATAATTTGGCTATGGTCAATCTACAGACAGTGACACAGACAGTAATGATATTAGATATTGACGAACTTGTCGATGAAACTGGCGTTAAAGAGGTGATTGCCGCTACGCTTGGTAAAACCTTGGGAGACATCTCAGTTAAATTGGCGAATAAGCCCAATAGCAATGGCGTTCGATATGCATTTGTTACTATCGATAAAGTTTCGGCCCAGCGGTTGCTGGCGCAACACCGAATAGGTCGTGGTTGGGAGAGATGGAGGGTGCGTGAAACCACCCGTCTACCCAGATGCTATAATTGTCACCGATTGGGCCATATAGCCAGAGGATGCAAATTGACACCTGCTGCGGAACTCTGCCATAATTGTGGTAAAAGTGACCACCTGCGAAAGGATTGTACCAACGCGCCATCTTGCTATATATGCAATGTTGAAGGACACAGAACAGAGTCGATGCGATGTCCCAAGTATAGGGCACTAATCCATCAACAGAGGGAGAAAAGGGATCGGATGCATCCTGTTCAATGAAACTTCTACAACTGAATGCTGATCGGAGTAAGAGGGCCATGGATTTATTACGGCACAAATTTACCTCTGAAACTCTACACTTTGCCATTGTGGCGGAACCGAATAAAAATATGACAAAATATAGTTCTAAATGGCTTACAGACAACAGACTTGATGCGGCCATTTATCTACCTCATGATTCTTTTAAAGTGCGTGCCACCGGAGGTGGAGACGGTTTTGTATGGATAGACATTGGTGATTTTGTAGTGTATTCGTGCTACATTTCTCCAGCGTGCAATATTGACGCTTTTCAGCATTTTCTTTTTGCTTTGACCACCAGTTTACAATAACACCGTAGGCGTCTGCTAATAGGTGGAGACTTTAATGCTAAAGCACACTGCTGGTGCTCCCCAATTGAGGACAGAAAGGGTAGTGCATTGGCAGAATGGGCTGGTGAATGTAATCTTATCATTTTAAATGATGGGGTGCTGCCTACTTTTGAAAGAAATGGAGGTTCTTCCTACATTGATTTGACATTGTGTAGTGTGGATCGTAGGAACAAGCTACGAAATTGGACGAGGAAAATTTAAGCTATCATAGAAGTATCTATTTTGAAGTGGTGATATCCGTTCCATCTCTATCGTCTTCCTGTAAATCTATGGGCTGGATTTTTCGAAACGAGAAGAAGGATCAATTGTTGGCACATCTTGAGGAACAAATTAGTTCCAGCTTTCTTCATCAAACGTATGGAATAGACCAGGCTATCTGCAACGCCTGTGATTCAGTATTACCAAAGAAATACTTTTGTGGTCGCCGCAAAGGAGTCTATTGGTGGAATGATGATATAACTGATTTACGGAGACAATGCAATAAGGCTAAACGCCACCTTACTAGAATTAACAGACGTAATGTCGGCTATGATGAAAAGCAACTTGCCTTACGTACCTATAAGGATTGTCGTGATGCTCTTAAAGGCGCCATTTTTAAAGCGAAAAGAGATGCCTGGAACACTCTTTGTGCAGAAGTTGATGAGGATATTTGGGGTGTAGGTTATAAAATTGTTACTGGAAAATTAGGCTTGCGTTCGCCATTAGTCCTCACCGATGAAGAACAAGTCTTGATAGCCAAAACTTTGTTTCCTGCACATGCTTTGCTCATTTGGCCGGAGATTAATGTTCCCATTGTAACTATTCCCACTTGTACCACTGAGGAGATTCGCGCTGCAGGTCGTCGGATCAAGTCTGGGAAGATGGGCGGCCCGGATGGTGTTCCTCCAGAAGTTGTGAAGCTCCTTGCTATAGAGAAACCAGAGCTACTCGTTGACATCTTTAATTCCATTTTATTTACTTGTGAGTTCCCTAGTAAATGGAAACTTGGAAGGTTACTTCTTATTGAAAAACCTAGTTCACGAGGAGGGAGTAAGTCTTACAGACCAATTTGTTTGCTTGATGTTCTGGGTAAACTCATGGAACATATACTGAATAGACGTTTAATTGCTGAGATTGAGGCAGGGGATGGATTTTCTCCTCGCCAATTTGGTTTTCGACAAGGATTGTCTACCATAGATGCTATCCACGCTGTGCAAACATTTGTGAACGACGCACAGACCCTCTCTCCTAGGTATGTTGTCCTGGTGACACTGGATGTTAAGAATGCCTTTAATTCAGCACCGTGGAAAGGCATCATTGCTGAACTTAGACGACGTCGAGTCGCCCCTTACTTAACTAGGCTTCTTTGTAGTTATCTCCATAACCGGATAATTCTGGTGGGCGACACCAAGAAACTGGATATGACGTGCGGTGTGCCTCAAGGTTCGGTTTTGGGACCCACTCTGTGGAACATTTATTATGATGATGTCCTTCGAGATCAAGACAAATATTATCTTCGAAAAATGCAATGGCAGCAATAGTAATTATTAATGAAAGTTTGGAAATAGTAAATATAGCACAGTTTTTGGATACGCATGTAAATTGTATTGAAATTATAAGCAGGCAAGGTAGTTTTATATTAGCAAACTATTATTTTCAATATAGTTGGGACATTGAACCTTTTTTAAATAAATTGCAAAATATTCAAAATAAATTTAGAGATAAAGAAATTATACATGTTTGCGATTGCAATGCAAAGTCTACATGGTGGTATAGTAAAAATCCCGACGAAAGAGGAGAGAAATTGGAAGAAATTATTTCGGAATTGAATTTATATGTAATGAATAAATCTGGAAATCCTCCAACATTTCAAAATAGAGCAGGGGCGGAGGAAAATATAGATATTACTTTAGCTTCTAGCAATGCGGAGAAAAAAATCATTAATTGGAGGGTCACACAAGGTCAAACAACAAGTGATCATAATTTGATTTATTTTGACTTTCTGCTGGAGAAGAAGATACTTCAAGAAGATGTAGAAATAAGATATAATTTTAAAAGGGCAAATTGGGAACAAATGAGGCAAGAATTTAAAGAATTAGAATTACAATATACGGGATTATCAGTTGATTTTGATGCAAGAAACCTAACAGGAGCTATTAATCTAGCGGTATCAAGATCTGTTCCGAAATTAAAGATTTTTAATACTAAAGAGAAAATCTGGACAAATAAGTTACAGAAGCAAAGGTCAATAACCAGGAAATTGAGAAGAATTTATCAAAAATCGAACATATATATGGAAAGAGAAGAAAATTTGAGGAAATATAGGGAAGCCAAAAATAAATATAAATTATTATTAGAAGATACAAGAAAACAATACTGGGAGAAATTTGTTGAGCAAAACTTAAAAACGGATATCTGGGGACAACCATATAAAATCATCATGGATAAAATCAAGAAACCGGAAATATTAACAACTTTAGATAAAGGAAATGGACAAATGACAGAAAGTGGGGAAGAATCGGTAAAATTATTGTTACATACGTTACTGCCAGATGATAATCAGGAAGAGGATAATGATATTCATGTGGCAAGAAGAAATCAGATGAATTTGCGGTATAAAGGAAGTGTTGTTTATCCATTTGATTTGATGGAAATAAAATTAATTCTTGAAAAATTGAAAAAGAAAAAGGCACCTGGTCCAGATGGTATTATAAATGAAGTCTTATATAATCTACGGGAAGAAATAATTTTATTTTTGTATTTTTTATTTAATGACTGTTTAGTAAGAGGAAGATTTCCAAATATTTGGAAGGAAGCCAAAGTTGTGATCTTAAGTAAAGGAGCAGATAAAGTTAGAACACAACCAAAATCTTTTAGACCAGTATGCTTGTTAAATTCTCTAGGCAAAATATTTGAACAATTAATTTATAAAAGGATGATGGAATTTAGAATAATGATAGGGATGAATATGAAACAATTTGGATTCAGGAAAGGATATTCAACTGAGGATGCTATTTTAAAAGTACAAGATATTGTGTTAAAAAGCTCAAAAAATTATGTAATTGGAATATCTGTGGATATATCTGGTGCTTTTGATAATTTATGGTGGCCGTATTTTTTTGGCATCTTAAGAGAGAAGGAATATCCAGGTACCATATATAATTTATTAAAAGATTATTGTCTAAATAGAGAAGCATACATTGGAGGCTCAAATTACGACACTAGGAAGCAAATTACTAAAGGCTGTCCTCAGGGTTCTATTTTGGGGCCCCTTTTTTGGGATATTTTGTCAGAAAGTCTCTTGGAACAATTGGAAAATGATGGAAATGTTTTAGATATAATTGCGTATGCTGATGATATTGTGATAATGGTGGATGGGCAAAGCAGAAGGGAATTGGAAATTAAAGCGAAGGAAGTTACTGCAAAATTATCAAATTGGTGTGAAATAACCAAATTAAAAATTGCACCAAATAAATCAAATTATTTGCTCTTAAAAGGAAGCTTAAAAAGGGATCCAATAATAAAAATTAATAATCAAAATATTCGAAGAGTAAAAGAAGTTAGATATTTGGGGATAATGTTGGATGAAAAATTTAATTTCAGAAAACATACAGATTATATTAGGCAGAAATCTGAGAAAATAATGTTAAAATTGGCAAGAATTACAAAATTAAATTTTGTACTTCCCTTACAGACCATACAAATTTATCACAATACAATCTTTGCCTCAATTATTACTTATGCTGCAGCAGTTTGGGCGGAAAGAATGGATAATGTGCAAATTAAAAGGCTGCTAAGAAGAACCCAAAGAAAGATCTTATTAAGGCTAACAGGAGCAGTAAATACAACACCCACAATGGCACTGTTAGTCTCTACAGCAATATGGCCCATTGATCTATTGGTAAAATTAAAGGGAGCAAAATTCTGGCTAAAGAAAGGAAATTTAGAAAAGGTTTATAAAATTAGTGGTGTAAGAACAGATAAAATTTGGGAAGTAAAAAATGCTTTGAAAAATAAATGGCAAAATGAATGGTCGGAATGTGCTGTAGGTAGAAGAGTTTATGGATTTTTCCAGAATATTAGAGAAAGATTAAAATTAAATTTCATTCAACCAACAAAAGGATTCATTCATTATATAACTGGACATGGACCATATAAAACATATTGGAAAAAAATAAAAAAAACGAATTCTGATATATGTAATATCTGTCAAGTACAAGATAACCCGGAGCATGCGATCTTTGAATGCGAAAGGTATGAAATTATGAATGTAGAAGAAAGGCATCAATTAGGAGGATATTATATAAATGATATAATTAGAAATCCAAATTTAATTGAAAAACTACAGTTTTTAACCAATTATGTTAGTAAAAAAGCTTGGGAAACTGAAAACATCGAGGTAGAATGGATTGAAAATGAACAAATTGAAATAGATGAGATAAGAAGATCTTCTAGATTACGAGACAGGCAGAGAAGAGGAAACGTAGCAATAGAAGGCATCGAAGAAGAAGGAGGAGTAGGCCAACAAAGAGAACAGATAGAAATTGAACAATAAATAGAGAGAAATGATTTAAATCAAGTAAATAGAAGAAGATATTTTGTAGTCTTAACGGGTAAGCAAGAATGGGCAGAAAGAAGAAGGATAAGATCAAGAAGAAGAGAGGGAGAAGCATATGCCGACTATCGTAGGAGACTGCAAGAGGAATGAGGCGGAAGTAATGTGTGAGAGAAGTTTCCTGTTGCAGGAGAAGGAGGAGTCCAGCCAGGGGAAGATGTAAATGAACTTATTTATACAAATGTAAATAAATTTTTAATATATAGTGCTGGTTACCAGTATGGTATTTTGCTTATAAGATAGCTGGAAGTTTTTTTTTTTTTAACCAGTTGTCCAGTCGCTGGAAACCAGTGGCATAGAGTTAGGTTTATTTAAATTAATGTTTTCTTTTTTAGAATAGTGTAGATGTCTTAGTTATTTTCTTGTTAGTAGAATTAGATTTGCTGGAAACCAGTAACTTTAGGAAATTTTTATGTTTTTGTTGTAGTTTTCTTTTGTTTTGTAGTTAGAAATTCTGAAACATAAATTATAATGATGATTGTATATAAATAATTTTGGTTAAATAAATAGAAAATTTGAATAAATGCCCCGGTATAGTTGTCAAGGTGCCGGGGTATAATATTCAGATTTTATTTTATTTTATTTTATTTTATTTTATTTTTATTTTATTTTTATTTTATTTTATTTTATTTTATTTTTATTTTATTTTTTTATTTTTTGTCCTTCGAGTGCAGTTGCCATCGGGAGTTACCTCTCTTGCTTACGCCAATGATTTAGCCCTTCTTGTATCCGGAGAATTCCGCGAAGAGGTGGAGGATAAGATAGAATGGGCTACACACCAAATTGAAATGTGGATGTTGCGAAAGGGCCTACAGTTGGCTTCACAGAAGATCGAGCTTGTCATTCTGGAAGGGAGACGTTCCTTACGAGAAGTGACTGTCAATATTAGCGGAATGTCACTGAGGTCTCAAAGACAACTGCGCTATCTTGGTCTTCAGTTTGGCCATAACATGAACATGGGTGCACACCTTAAATATGTGGTTGGTAGAGCAGAAAAGACGATCGTTGCTCTGAGTCGCTTAATGCCCAATGTTGGTGGTCCCAAACCAGGTACCAGAAAACTCCTTGGAAGCGTGGTAAATTTCATCCTCCTTTATGGTGCGCCTGCTTGGAAGGACTATATATGTAATAAAGCAATATATCGAACTTGGCTAGAGCGGGTACAGTGGAAGGTTGCACTACGTATATGTAGTGCCTACAGAACAACCTCAACGAAGGCTCTACAGGTTATAGCTGGGATCATTCCCATACATCTATTGGTCCAAGAACGCACTTATGATGCTGGGGCTAACTCCAGGGGACACAAGATCTTGGTCCGAGAACAGACCCGTCGACAGTGGCAGATGGAGTGGACACAGGAAGTGACAAAAGCTCAATGGACTAAGCTGCTGATTCCTGAGCTCGTCCCCTGGATATCTCGGAGACACGGGGATGTCGGATATTATCTGACCCAATTTTTGACTGGTCATGGTCGTTTCAAATCATACCTGCACTGCATGGGGCTGGTCGATAGAGACATCTGCTCATACTGCACTGAAATTGACTCTCCGGAGCATACGATCCTACACTGCTCCAAATGGACCGCTATACGCCACAGGTCATACGCCCAACTAGGCCAGACTGTCACATTAAACAACATCTTACCTCTAATGCTAGAGTCCCAGGAAAATTGGCGCAGAATTGATCAAATGAGTACCTCCATCCTCTGGGCAAAGGAGCAAGATGAACGTATCAACCAACCTTGACGTGGCCTGCGCTGCAGAACATGTGATGGCTACACTGGTACATCAGTATGCTGACCATTTCTTCCTGAAGTAATACCGCTTGGTGATTCCAGGAAGAACCTCTCATGGCCTATCGACTGTGTCCCTTTCTTTGTATAATAGCCTGAATGTGAATAATTGTAATACAATTTTGAGTAAATAAAAAAAAATAATAAAAAAAAAAAAAACGACCTAACTACCTACCTTTCAACCTACCAACCTAGCTACCTAACTGTCAACCTACTGACCTATCTGTGCCTGTGTCTATGTATTTATTTATTGTTTCGCTTCTAGTTACATTTTGCAAAAGTTGAGTTATTCACAAAATAAACATCTGTGATGTCCGTGGGATATGTATTTGCAGATAGTTTGAGTGTGTAGTATACCAATAGATGGCTTCAGTATTCTGAAAATTCTCACATGAAGTATACTCTAAAATTAACAAAGGAATGAAAGTCTGTTACATTGCTTCCCCTCCAAGCTTTGCAACAATGCTGTGAACTGAATACATGTACAGCCATGGAAAAAATTGAGCGCCTTAGGAGAACAGAATAATTCTAAGTCCTATGTAATGCTGCAGTGTGGTTTACACAAGTCAATATTTCCAAAATACAGCTGATTTTATAGATGGTCTCTGTTCCATATGTTATCATCTGCGAGACATACAAATAGACTACGTCTTGAATCTCCACTCGCATTTATGCTTGTTCCTGATAAAGAAAGGGCAAACTGTAGCAAACTGCCTGTTTGTGTGTCCAACAGATGATAACCTATGGAATAGACTATCAATAAATTCAGTTGCATGTTGGAAATATTGACTTATGGGAACTCCTCTGCAACATGACGTGAAACTTATTGCTAGAAACACTGTACTCTTCTAATGCCCTCAATCATTTTTTCCATGGCTGTACATAATGTGGTCAAGGGATTGTTCTGATGCCTTCAGCTCAGTGTTGCCAGGTCTGTCGAAGTAAAAGCAGGTGAACTGTTTTGAAAAAAGCAGGAGAAAACAGTCAATTTTTTAACTGGCAATTTTGCACAGCGTAAACTTGTTTATGGCATTATTATTATTATTATTATTATTATTATTATTATTATTATTATTATTATTATTATTATTATTATTATTATTATTATTATTGTCGTCATCATCACCACCATCATCATCATCATTATTATTATTATTATTATTATTGTAGTTATTGTTATTATTATTCTTATTGTTATTATTGTTACTATTGTTATTGTTATTCTTAATTATTATTACTATTATTATTGCTACTTCTACTACTGCTGATAATCTATGAATGTGGCACCGAGTATTGAGGCTTGTGAAAATGCTGGTGCAAAAAATTCCACTAACAAGAAGAATAAGTGTGAAAGTATGGTATTAAATAAGTGCAATAGTGAATTAGTGAGTACAGAAAACAGTGAAAATGTGGGTAAAGCAGAAATCCTAAGGAATGTAAAACAACAGGGGAACATATGCAACAACCAGCTATGAGGTACAAATGAAAGCGTGGCTTCGCTTCATATGGTAATAGAAATCTTAAAAAAGGATCTGGATTAGGCATTAGCTGAAAGATTGAGGATGTGAGGAGAAATATATTGATTAAAGGAAGAAAATTACCAGCTAATAAACAAGATCAACCAAAGGGATGAAGAAACCAAGATAAAAAATCAGCGGGAACATTCTTGACAAGTAAATATAGATGACTGCTGGAGTACTACAGCTTGGAGAAATAGTGATCAACGTATAAACAAACAGAAGAATCAAATATTAGAAAATGGCGGAATCCCTCTCCAGAATAAATTCCAAGTACTAGAAGAAGATTCGACTGACTCAACTCCAAACAACCATTCTAACCTTTTGCAAAGAAATACTAACAAACCAAACCCGGAAACAGAAAGGAAAGGAAGTTACAGCAGCTGTTCAGAAAAATCAACAGGTAAACAAAGTAAATGGTATGGAAGGAAAACTGCTATAGCGCTAGGGGATTCAATAACTCATCATGTGAGGGAATATTTGGATGGAGACACCCAGGTTTACTGTTACCCAAGGATCAGAATCCAGCAGTTGGAGAGAAAGTTGGAGGAAAATGAAGATAACCCAGTCGTTACTATACTATGCGCAGGGACTAATAATCTCTACACATCACCTTCTCCGGAAGAAATGAAAAAAATGGAAAACTGGTCAAAACAGCAAAAGCACAATTTCCAAGGGCAGAACTGTGTGTTAGTGGAATCCTGTATCGTAGGGATGAGGAAAATAGGTATATCGATGCTGTGAATTCTACACTTGACTGTGTGTGCAAACAATATTCTTGTACATTTGTAGATGGGAATCAATGGTTAAATGAGTGGGACATGGGTCGAAATGGTGTGCACATGAATAGAAAAGGAGCTGAAAATTTTGGTAGTTTGTTGTACAGAGTGATATCCTATCTTGTAACAAAAAATGATCGTTGCAAATGAGCAGTGCCAACTCAGTCAGTGACTCAACAGATGGGAACCAACACAAGCTTTTTTTCAGCCTGCAAGAAGATGATGTGAATGCAAGCTCCACAGTGAGAAGTGCAACCAGGGATAAAGTCTCTACAGGGAATCAAAAACTGAAAGTAAGTGTTCATGGTGACAGTCCTGCAAGGGGGATTGATTGAAAATGTGTGATAAGAGTGATTATGATGTTATTGGGTATGTCAAAAAGTGTGCCAAGATTAGGGATGTTATAGCAAATGTAAACACAAATACAAACTTTAGTGTTATAATAACTGGTACAAATGACGTATGTTGTAATGAAGCATGGAAACTTCTAAGTGTCCTCAGCGAAATAATTAGTAAATTTGGAAATCAGCAGTTTATCATTGTAAACATTCCACATAGATATGATGTAGATTGCAATTCTTTCATAAATAGGGAAATTGGGAAAGCAAATAGGAAAATGAAACACTTATGTTCAGGAAATCAGAATATAGTACTAATAGATATAGGTAAGTTAAATAGAGAACTCTACACAAAACATGGATCACAAATGAACAAAAAAGGTAAGATGTATCTAGCAACTAAACTAATAATAGAAATAGATTCACTAGAAAAGAAGAGAGAAAACCCTGTAATTCTAGACTGTAGGGGCAGAATTCCTGTAGACATAACTGCTTATTCACAAGATACACATAATTCTCCCTACAGTGTTGATAAAATAAATTCCTCAGTACTTAGAATGTTATACCAAAATACACAATATATCAGTAATAAAGTAGATTTAATAGAAAGTATTATGCTGCAACTAAATCCTCATATTATGGTTTTCTCAGAACATGGGCTAAAGCTAGATTAACTAAAAATACATAGTTTTAGTAATTATAAACTAGTTTCCTCTTACTGTAGAGATTTGCATAAAAGTGGAGGAGTTGCAATTTATGCTAAGAGGAGTTTCGGTGCAATCCAATGAATCTATCAAATTTCTGCATAGAAATGGACTTGAAGTATCAGGTATGAAATGAATCACTGAAATTGGGAATATAACAGTAGTGGGAATTTCTAGATCACCCAAATCAGATGTAGAAAAATTTCTCATACAGCTAGAATTGCTATTAAGCAAACTACTTGTTCATAAACAAAATCTTATTCTTGAAGGGGACTTTAACATAAATGTAGGAAACTGTGCTTTTACTGATCTCTTAAAAAGCTTTAACCTACATGATACCACATCATTTTTGGGGCCAACTAGAGTTGCAAGCCACTCAAGTACCACTTTGGATTACATCATAACTAACCTAGAAGAAAATAAGTATACAACAATTAACAGTGAGTTTCATATCTCAGACCACACCTAGATGATTATAAATATTTTTAACTGTCAATCAAAAATTCATAAGAAATATTTTACTTCTGTAAGGGACACAAGCAAGAATAAAATAGCTGAGTTAAATACAATGCTGTTAAGAGAAGACTGGATTAAAGTATATAACGCAGATAATGCAGAGGAAAAATGGAACCATTTCTTTGATATTCTGAGTTATTACCTAAACATTGTATGTCCCACAATTAAAAAGACTATAAAACATTGCATTAAACAAAACCCTAAACAGATGTTCAGGTATGAGGTGAGCTCACTGCGAGACAAAGTGAAAGAGATGTATAACTGTTTTAGGAATACTAAGCTAGATATATATAAAACATTATATACAGAGTACTACTGATCAGCTCTAAAAGCAAACAAAGTAAATTTCTACTTGAACAAAATTAAAAAGTCTGAAAATAAATCTAAAACAATGTGGAAAATTATAGATGAACTAAAAAATCCAGAAGTAAAAGAGCAAAATAATATTTACCTTAACAGAAGCAGAGAAATAATAACAAACGCGGTACATATTAGTAACATATTCAATGATTATTTTGTAAATATCGGAAATACTTCTGTCCAAAATAAAATGGGAATCAGCAATAAAAATATATCCAGTTCATGTATATAAATGAAAGAAATGCTAGTGAATTAAATATATTAATAAATTGTTTTAAGAACAAGAGATTCAGTGGTTGAGATGGCTTTTCACCTGTTATACTCAAAAAATGCAAACATGCTCTAATGGACATACTGGTGTACTTAATTAATTATTCAATTAATGAAGGTACCCTCCCTGAAAAACTTAAGATCGGTATTGTGCGTCCTGTATATAAAGGTGGTAATAAAATGGATGAGTCGAATGATAGGCCTATTACCTTAACATCAATAATTGCTAAATTATATGAAAAAGTCCTGGAAAAATGAATAATAAGTTACTTAAATGCAAATGGCATAATAACAGACTCCCAACATGGATTTAGAAAGGGATGCTTGACTATTAGTGCCACTATAGAATTTATCCATGAAGTATTCACAAATATGGACATAGGCAAGAATACTATAGGGTTATCTCTAGATCTGTCTAAAGCATTTGACTGTGTGTCACATAATCTGCTGTTAACAAAACTAGAAAATTACAGGATAAGGGGGAGAATAAGTAAAATATTACAGTCTTATCTAGTAAATTGTAAACAATGTTGTGAACTAAATTGGCAGCATGGAAACAATTTCAAATCTGTTCAATCTGACATTCAAAATGTAAAATCTGAGGTACCTCAAAGATCCATCTTAATAGGGCCACTGCTCTTTATCTTGTATGTAAATGATCTGGGGGACTCAACCAATTTGAAACTCATATCATATGCTGACGATACTTCACTCATTTGCAAAGGAAAAAAACTTGTTACAACTAGAAAACAATTTTTCTCAAAATTTGTTACAAATTTCAAATTATCTTACAGATAACTCTCTTAAATTAAACAAAAAGAACCAAACTGGTCCATTTTCAGCATCAGCAAAAAAGGGGGGGGAGGAACTAAACTACATCAATGTAAGACTTGAAAATACTAAAGTAGAACAGGTATTTAATCAAAATTTTTTAGGAATGTATCTTGATGAGCACTTAACATACGAAATGCATGTAAATGAAGTCTGTAGAAAAATCGCAAAGAACATATACCTATTAAAATACTTTGCAAATTACCTTCATGTAGAAGAGCTTAAAGCTATACATTACGGAATAATATACATGCACTTGGAATATGGTATTGAAATTTGGGGAGGGTGTGGGGTAACAAAATTAACAGGATACTATTGCTACAGAGGAGATGCATACGTTATATTTTTCAACCAAAGACTACAGACACTTGTAAGCCATTCTTTAAAAAGAATAAAATATTGACAATTGTTGCTATTTATGTATACAAATTAATTATACTGACTCAAAATAAATTGCTTACTAAAAACAAAGATATTCATACATATAACACCAGAGGGAATGAAAATTACCATAGAGTGCACTTAAATAAGGCTTCAACTAAAAAGGATCCGATTGTAATGGGAATGATACTATATAATGCCCTACCAAAAAGTATAAAAGAGCATTCAAGAAAAAACTCCTTTGCTAAAGAGTTAAAGAATTACCTAATTGAAAAGTGCCCATACAGGCTAGAAGAGATGTTAAATTAATCTATATGTGCTGTTAATGTATTTTTGTATATTCAATATTATAAGGTTTGTATTACTGTATATAGATTATTTTTACTAACCATAATTCTAATTATGTGCCTATAATTGACTTTATATTCATATATTAGCATTTGACAATGCTCCATGCTTGTATTACACGTTTTATGAGCAATAAAGAATTGAATTGAATGAAAACCTACATTTGGTATTAAATATTATATAAAATAAATTACAATTGGAATAGAACTCACCATTTCTGTAGGTCATTTGCGTGCAGGCAGATACGAGTAGTAATATAGATACTATTATATACGTATTATTGTCAATCACTATCGTACATATCACTCTTAACTTTCTTTAACATTGAACTTGAAATTGCAAAGGAATGACACTCTGAATCTGACACAAGTCGTTTTGCATGTAACAGTCCGCACATTGTTTTGGTTGACAACGGATTCCTTACTTTTGTTTTCATCAGATTTACAGTTGAAAACATTTGTTCCACTGTAGCACTAGAATGTGGAAGACTCAAAAGACACCAGATAAATTTGGATAAAAGAGGGAAAACTTGTTTTGAATCTGCATATTTCATTTTCTTTACTTCACACCAAAATTCTTGCGCTGTAGAGTTACTGCCACATGCTATGTCAGTATTGCACAATAATCTCCATTCTGTACCTATTTGTTGGATTGCATCTGCTTTCACCAAATTAGGAAAACAAGAAGCAAGTGGTGCAATTGACTGAACTTAGCTGGTTCTAACACTTCTAACATTGCAAGAAGAGGATCACTTAATGAAAAACGACTTAGTATCTGGCAAACTGATTCAATGTAAAAATCAACAAAACTTTTATTTGAAAACTTGTACACGTTTCTTTGACAGGGATGACTTTGTCAGAGATATTTGAACTTTGGCACCAAAGTACGTGTTTTGAACAGGAAGAAATACTTTTGGATCACCATATACAATTTTATCTATTTCAGTGGATTTCAAATGTTCGGGTTTAATGTAGCAGTCAAGGATAGTTCACAATGCAGAAACAATATCCACTTTTAGATTGTGAATTCAAGGTTCTTCACTTTGCATTTGCTTGTTTAGACCGTTAAAAATAGGTAAAACAAACTGAAGGAACTCCAGGTATAGCTTGTAGGGTGATTTTAGCTTGTTCAGAATTACTTCAGTTGCTTGCAGTTTCTCTTCAGAAGAAGCATGTGTGAAGTAAAGAATAAGGGTATCATACTGCTGTAATACACAAGAAATGACTAACTCGAGAGATAACCAATAATTTGGCTTGCCTGTAATAATTTGTGTGGCTTAGTGTTTACAAAGGTTTGAAAATCTTTGAGAGTTTCTGTATGCTTTGCACTGGCATCAAAATAATTGAAGACATCTCGAACAAGATCTTCTGGTTCCCCCAGAAGTTTAGTGCAAGCATAGGATGAGCACAAATTGAATGAATGGCAAACACATTTATTTATAAACAAGTCTGGTATATCATTCTTTAGAGGAACAGACAAAGAACATCTTTTACCCATCATAACACTAGCTCCATCTGCGGCTAATCCAATAAGGTTGTCTTTGTAAGGAATGTTTCTAGAAGTAAAAGCGTTTACCACACTTTGATATAAGTTAATTGCATTAGCATTACTTACAGATATCAAATCAAAAAAGGAAACCAGAATCCTGCCAATACCGGAATCAAATCGAACAACCAAACACAAATGTTTACAAGAACTGACATCTGTAGATTCATCCACAATTACAGAAAACTTATTTTTTCTCAGCATTGCATATAATATTTCTCTACTTTCAAGACCCAAAACGTTATTTAGCATAGCTAACAGGTTATCCTTTTTGCAATTTTAGAATTAGGGCATATTGATTTAACTAAAGAGGGCAGATGTTCCATAACATTAAAAGAAATATTATGCTCTGCTAGAAAAGCAACAAGACGAATTTCTGCTTCTTTTACCTTGGTAGTTAAGTCAGGGGACTGATGTGCAAATGATGAAGTTTTTGTCCAACTAGCCATTTAGCAGACTGTGTATGTTTCTCTGTTATTACATGCCTCTCCAAAGCTGTTTTACTGCTTGAGGCAATATAGTATAATCACCTACTACTTTGCAAAATGTGAAAGTAGACCCCTTTTTAGAAGATGTTAACCAGCCACTATACTTATCTTCTTGCTCCCATTCAGCTTTGTAGTTCTGACTGTATTTCTGTTTCTTACTTATCTTCAGTGAGCACTATAACAGCAGCGTAGGTAGTTAAATATAAAAACACACGTGCACCAATTTAACACTACCAAACAACACTGACAGTAATTTTCGGTTCGTCCTTAAGACACAACTGCAACGCAACTGGAAAACTGATTTAGTTTTTTAGTTACTCCAGTATAATTATTTTATTGAACCAAACACAGGGCAACTGTTATGTCAGGTGGAGGAAAGGGGAAGGGACAAGCTAATCGCAACAGCAATAAGCCTCCCTAGGATAAAGATGCATAATGCATAATGCTGTACATGCACATAAACATCCAACAATGCCAGTGTTAACAGTAGTGAGAAACTTAAACCCAATTGATAAATAGCAAATTCCAATAGCCTAACTACACTACTGGGAAAGGCAATATATCTCTCTCTGATGTAGGTTGAATAAGATGTTATTGTTTCTTCGTTATCTCAAGTGTACAGTTTAAAAGAGTGTATATATTTCTTCCACTTTCTTATTGGCACAGCCCAGATTTCAAAAGCAAGCCCTGTAACGACGAGGCAATCCGGATGTGTTATACCGTTTCTGTAAACAGGTGATTATATTAAGCTTTCATCTTCATACACAAGAGAATGATTTGCTTGAAATTCTTTTTCAGAAAGGTGAATTATACGTCAAGGAAAACATGTTTAAAAATGTAAAATATCTAAAAAGCAGGAGATCTGCAAAATCAGTGGATCTGGCAACCCTGCTTCAGCTAAGTATTACTTAAGTTTTAGTTTCAAATCATCAATTGGTCATGCAATCTGACAACAGTAGTGATCATAATGTATGACTTGAAGCTTTCCCGGCGTTGATTATTGATGATAGTTTCTCGGACTAACAGCCAGGTCAGATTAGGCGTGATTGGCATTGGTTTCAACAATCCGTTGCAGCACAGATATACATCCATTCACGCAAAACCACAGACAGACAGGTGAGCAAATTCACGAGACTATCTTACGTCCCTGAGGGACCCATTACTCCTCTGGATGAAAAACGCTTGGTCATCAACCTATCAGATACAGTGCTGAGCAAGGATATGGTCTCCATTTTGTCAAAAGGGCTCAACTTCGCCCCAACTCCCAAGTCGGTTCCATATAAAGACATAATCAGTGGAGTAGAGTGTGCTATGTTTAACATCCCGAAAGAAGTGGCTGAAGAGATTAGACAGGAAATAGGCAATACATTAAAAAAGGCAACTCTTCCAAAAAAAACATCACTAGAGCTGAACGACAAGCGCTACGTGACATTAAGATGAACAAAGAGCTTTTGGTACTTTCCGCAGACAAGGGGAACGCAGCTGTTGTGATATCAAGAACGCAATATCAGTCGAAACTATTGGATTTGCTTTCTGATAAAGACTACAAAGAGATTCCTAAAGATCCTACCAACAAAGTGGAAAGAAAAACGGCCGCTCTATTAAAATCCTCTGGTCTTTCTCTAGAAGTCATCAAAAAGATAACGCCGCATCACTCGACTCCTCCCAGACTTTATGGCCTGCCAAAAATACACAAACCAAACATCCCGTTCAGGCCCATTGTTGACGCTATAGGCTCTCCGACATACGCTCTGGCTAAATATCTAACTGAGCTAATGCAACCATTGATTGGAAATTGCAGTCACCACGTGAAAAATTCTTCAGAATTTACCAAAGTCATACAGGAAATCCAGGCAACTACCTCAGACATACTGGTTAGTTTCGATGTAGAATCTCTCTTCACTAAAGTGCCCCTCCAAGAGACATTAGAACTGTTGAAACCCCACTTTGATGACAAGATGATCAGCTTATTCCACCATGCTTTAACTTCAACGTACTTCCTGCTTAATGGCACCTATTACGAACAAGTGGATGGTGTTGCTATGGGTTCTCCTTTATCTCCGGCTATAGCCAATTTCTACATGCAGGAATTTGAACATGTGGCACTCAAAACTGCACCCCTTGCTCCTACTCATTTCTTCCGTTATGTAGACGATACTTTTGTGATATGGCCACACGGAAAAGATGCCCTGACAGCTTTCCATGAATTTCTCAACAGCATCCATCCCAACATTAAGTTTACCATGGAAACTGAATACCAGGACGGCTTACCTTTCTTGGATTTACTTATTTATAGAAAAAACGATGGTCAACTGGGGCATAAGGTGTATAGGAAACCAACTCACACCGATCTATACCTTAATAGCACCAGCTGTCATCACCCGGCACAAAAGCGGACAGTCCTCTCAACACTCATACATCGAGCGATTGCTAACTCTGATCCTGAAAATCTACCTCAAGAAATACAACACCTGCGTACAGTTTTCAGACAGAATCAATACACCAACCAGGAAATAAACAGTACTTTTAAGAAAATCCACTCCAAACGAAACCGTGAACCTAATACAAAGAAAGAACATGCAGGCTTAGCAGTCATCCCTTATTGTGGCGCCCTGTCGGGGAAAATTGGAAGATTGCTCATGAAATATCAAATAAAAACCGTATTCAAACCTCCAACCAAAATAAAACAGTTTTTAGGCTCTGCTAAAGATAATTTAGGTCTTCGTGCACCAGGCATTTATGAAATCCCATGCAGTTGCGGCAAAGTTTACATAGGACAAACCGGTAGAACTGTAGAAGATCGCATCAAAGAACATCAACGTTGTATTAGACTAGGATACCCAGAAAAATCCGCAGTGGCTGAGCACACATATAATACAGATCATAAAATCAAATTTGCCTCTACAAAAATTCTTGAAAAGTCCTCTAGGTACTACGATAGGGTGATTAAAGAAGCTCTATACATTAAAGCGCATAAAAACAACTTCAACAGGGATGAAGGCCTTCAAATCAGCAAAGCATGGACACCAGTCATTCAGCATATCTCTCCTCCACAGTGCAGAGAAGCATCGGCAATCACCTGATTGGTTCCGCACGTGCCTCCATCGGCCGGAGCTCGGCCAATGGTAAAAAAGTGGGCGGTTCTTATCGGCCGCGCTCTAGGTATAAATATCGCAACATCAGTAGCCTAGATTCAGTTCCCCTGAGGATGGCGGCAGAGTTAGTCGCTGAAAGCTTGGGTAGTTACCCTAATCTGACCTGGCTGTTAGCCCGAGAAACTATCATCAATAATCAACGCCGGGAAAGCTTCAAGTCATTAATCACTAACCTTTACGGGGAGGTTATCCACCGCAGGCTATGTGAATTCGAACGTCTGCAAAAGAAAAGGACTAGTCTCTGTGTTCGCTAGCATTCTTGTTAAGATGTCGTGACGCAGGTATTGTACCTAAGTTCTGTAGACTAAGACACGCGGTGAATTCACCGGAAGTAAACAAGATTCTGAGACGTGCCGGTTTATCTCTGGTTAGAGGAAGAATCCATCACACACGATGCGTACTAAGTAAGGTAAGCCATAGCCTTCTGTCATTACATCTCGAACTTTCTTCAAAATTCAATCCACGTGATTGGCATTGGTTTCAACAATCCGTTGCAGCACAGATATACATCCATTCACGCAAAACCACAGACAAACAGGTGAGCAAATTCACGAGACTATCTTACGTCCCTGAGGGACCCATTACTCCTCTGGATGAAAAACGCTTGGTCATCAACCTATCAGATACAGTGCTGAGCAAGGATATGGTCTCCATTTTGTCAAAAGGGCTCAACTTCGCCCCAACTCCCAAGTCGGTTCCATATAAAGACATAATCAGTGGAGTAGAGTGTGCTATGTTTAACATCCCGAAAGAAGTGGCTGAAGAGATTAGACAGGAAATAGGCAATACATTAAAAAAGGCAACTCTTCCAAAACAAAACATCACTAGAGCTGAACGACAAGCGCTACGTGACATTAAGATGAACAAAGAGCTTTTGGTACTTTCCGCAGACAGGGGGAACGCAGCTGTTGTGATATCAAGAACGCAATATCAGTCGAAACTATTGGATTTGCTTTCTGATAAAGACTACAAAGAGATTCCTAAAGATCCTACCAACAAAGTGGAAAGAAAAACGGCCGCTCTATTAAAATCCTCTGGTCTTTCTCTAGAAGTCATCAAAAAGATAACGCCGCATCACTCGACTCCTCCCAGACTTTATGGCCTGCCAAAAATACACAAACCAAACATCCCGTTCAGGCCCATTGTTGACGCTATAGGCTCTCCGACATACGCTCTGGCTAAATATCTAACTGAGCTAATGCAACCATTGATTGGAAATTGCAGTCACCACGTGAAAAATTCTTCAGAATTTACCAAAGTCATACAGGAAATCCAGGTCATACTGGTTAGTTTCGATGTAGAATCTCTCTTCACTAAAGTGCCCCTCCAAGAGACATTAGAACTGTTGAAACCCCACTTTGATGACAAGATGATCAGCTTATTCCACCATGCTTTAACTTCAACGTACTTCCTGCTTAATGGCCCCTATTACGAACAAGTGGATGGTGTTGCTATGGGTTCTCCTTTATCTCCGGCTATAGCCAATTTCTACATGCAGGAATTTGAACATGTGGCACTCAAAACTGCACCCCTTGCTCCTACTCATTTCTTCCGTTATGTAGACGATACTTTTGTGATATGGCCACACGGAAAAGATGCCCTGACAGCTTTCCATGAATTTCTCAACAGCATCCATCCCAACATTAAGTTTACCATGGAAACTGAATACCAGGACGGCTTACCTTTCTTGGATTTACTTATTTATAGAAAAAACGATGGTCAACTGGGGCATAAGGTGTATAGGAAACCAACTCACACCGATCTATACCTTAATAGCACCAGCTGTCATCACCCGGCACAAAAGCGGACAGTCCTCTCAACACTCATACATCGAGCGATTGCTATCTCTGATCATGAAAATCTACCTCAAGAAATACAACACCTGCGTACAGTTTTCAGACAGAATCAATACACCAACCAGGAAATAAACAGTACTTTTAAGAAAATCCACTCCAAACGAAACCGTGAACCTAATACAAAGAAAGAACATGCAGGCTTAGCAGTCATCCCTTATTGTGGCGCCCTGTCGGGGAAAATTGGAAGATTGCTCATGAAATATCAAATAAAAACCGTATTCAAACCTCCAACCAAAATAAAACAGTTTTTAGGCTCTGCTAAAGATAATTTAGGTCTTCGTGCACCAGGCATTTATGAAATCCCATGCAGTTGCGGCAAAGTTTACATAGGACAAACCGGTAGAACTGTAGAAGATCGCATCAAAGAACATCAACGTTGTATTAGACTAGGATACCCAGAAAAATCCGCAGTGGCTGAGCACACATATAATACAGATCATAAAATCAAATTTGCCTCTACAAAAATTCTTGAAAAGTCCTCTAGGTACTACGATAGGGTGATTAAAGAAGCTCTATACATTAAAGCGCATAAAAACAACTTCAACAGGGATGAAGGCCTTCAAATCAGCAAAGCATGGACACCAGTCATTCAGCATATCTCTCCTCCACAGTGCAGAGCAGCATCGGCAATCACCTGATTGGTTCCGCACGTGCCTCCATCGGCCGGAGCTCGGCCAATGGTAAAAAAGTGGGCGGTTCTTATCGGCCGCGCTCTAGGTATAAATATCGCAACATCAGTAGCCTAGATTCAGTTCCCCTGAGGATGGCGGCAGAGTTAGTCGCTGAAAGCTTGGGTAGTTACCCTAATCTGACCTGGCTGTTAGCCCGAGAAACTATCATCAATCGATCATAATGTACTTTAGTCAGAATGAGAAAGAGCGAAAGTTTTTATTTGTAAATACAAATGCTCAAAGTATTGTTAATTATACAATAGCACAGCACATTAGAGAGAATTATTATTTATTTATGCCAACAAAATTACTGCTGGTGCTTTTAAACGCACAAGCCGTGTATGCGCAATGTTTAAGAGGTGGAATCAGGACTGAAAAATTCAATGCCATAGCCGAAATTTGAACCACAGATCTTCCGCTTATCGAGTGGCTGCTCTAACCACTAAGCTACCATGGCCAACTTGCCATTTAATGTCATACTGCCAAGTTGGCCATGGTAGCTTAGTGGTTAGAGCAGCTGCTCAATAAGCGGAAGATCCATGGTTCAAATTCCGGATATGGCTTCGAATTTTTGAGTCCAGATTCCTCCTCTTGAACATTAGAGAGAAGTTACTGAATTTAGGACAATGGATAAAATAGTAAATAAGTCATTTCCAAATAGAAATAGGCAAATCAGAAGAAGAAGTAGAGCAAATAGAGGGAGAAAATAGGCTGGAAGGGAGCAGGGAATACAAATACAAAGAAGAACAAAGCAAAATGTTTTGCCAGGATATAAATTTGAGGGTAGGCAACAGTTTGCAATATGGTATTGAGGTACTTACAGAAGAAGGAAGAGCAGAAAGTGCATTAGAGCATATGGAATTGTTAATAAAAAGAGAAGGGGCAAAAATGGAAGAAAAAATAGAAGGGGGGAAAATTAGAAGGTTATACGACAAACAGTGTTCAAACACAAAGAAAGAGGTATTTAAACAGTTAAGTACATGGCAGAGAACAGAAGAGGAGAAAGAGGAAGAGGAATGAGACTTAGGAGGAGAAGAACATGAAGATGAAGGATGGGTATATAAATGCTTAAGAGAGGGGAAAAAAATAGACGGTAGGAGATAGAAAGTAGCAAACTAGAAAGCTAGAAAGTAGCAAAAGAGCTGGTAAAGAGAAAGGATAGCAGTGGCGGCTGGTGATGAGGGGCTGCAGTGCTTCAGCACCCCCAGGTGTTTCTGAATCAATGACTCACCTTATGTTTTGTAATACAGATTAGTATTCCGCTTTTAAAATGGTTTTAAATGTTGCGGCCATCGAGTTAAATGCAGTCGATTAGTATCGAAGTACTGCTTACAGCAGCTATAATATGTCTCAACCTAGTTCCATCCTGTTGTAAACATCTGGGCGGGAAGAGAGAGACAGAGATATTGGGACAGAAAACGGTTAAGCTGTTGATTGGTTTGGCGAAGATAATGGGCGTTTTCTTTTATTTGCATACGTACGATAAACCCCTCCTTTAAGTACAGTATTGTAAGTAGTTTTCCGATCACTACTCTCCGCGAGCTAATTTCGGACACAGAAAAGTATGCAAATGTTTCGATTCTTATAAACGTAAATAGTTTATCTTTCTGCTTCACATACCACATAGATGTGTTCTCGGCTCGTGACTTCTGAAGGGAATATATACATAATAGTATACTATATACAGATTAGACAGAAGACAGGTGAAATTATACACCCTATTAACGTATTATGTTAAATTAAGCTGCATTTTACTTAACAATTACTAAAGGACACTGCTATTATATAATATTTTTGCATTCCTATGCCAGGCAACTCTCGCAAGGAGGTCTGTATCGAGTTGAATGCTGATTAAGATGTTTTTGTTTATAGTGTGGAGTTGCTTCTGATATTTAACACTGTATTTCCTGTACATCTCGCGGACCTCACAAGATCAAGGACACTTATGTATATGCAATTTAAAATCAGTAAGCTTTTCATCATGGAGCAGACTGGTGCTTCAGCCGAAATGAAACACAATCGAGGCAAACCTTTAAAAAGTGGTGAGAGGCGAATGATCGCGCATTGTTTCGCATTACTTAAAGAAAGAAACCCGGAATCGTCTATAAAAAACATTGAGAAAGAAACTGGTGATCTCCTTGGTGTTTCCGCAAGTAGTGTACACAGTGTTAGAATGGAACAGCAAGCATCCGGAACTCTAAGAACACCGGAAAAATCACGTAAATGCAAACAACGGGTGGAGAAATACGACGATTTTACGAAAAGTGCTATACGCAGTAAAGTTCATGCTTATTTTTTCAGAAATGAACCGCCGACTCTAAACAAAATTTTGCATGCGGTAAATTCTGACACGGACTTGCCGAATTTTTCACGAAGTACTCTCCACCGTTTAGCTGATAGATATTGGATTGAAGTTTCAAAAGCGAGGCGGAAATCAGTTATAGGAGACAGAGAGGAAGGAATCCGATTAAAGGTAATCATTATGTTACTGCATGATTCTATTAATATTCCAACTCATAGATTTAATATATTAATGTGTAACCCAACTCTATTGTCTAGAAGTTAGCGCTGCTATATATGTATACTGCCAGTGTTGCAAAACTTTTGTGCGTGCCTGTAGGTCTAACACGTGGCGAGTTGCGTCAGCTCCGCCTTGTTGTTTACAGCAGGACTGAACTAGGCTAAGACATGGTATACTTCCTCCCGTGCAACTGGCGAAACCATTTCCTCCCCTGGCGCTGCCAGGCTAAAGGGGTTAACTCTCCGCCCACATTCCTTCAGTTTCCTCCCCCTCCAGAACCCCTGTATTACCTTTGGAACGAGCTGCAAAACATGCAGCTCTCAATGCTTGGAGATGTCGGGAGCGGGTAGTTAGAGCGCTGTTTCGTATGTTCTAAGTACGTGTAGTAACTACGATAGTGTCGCCAACAATGAATGACTAATTCCGTACAATATTTGGAGTCTATTCACTTCAGAACATTAACATTACAGGAGAAATATGAAATTAAGCATCGCGGAAGTTCTACACCCATGCTAGAATTAAACAATCATTTACAAGCCGAGAAAAAGAATATACGAGAAGTTTTAACAGCGAAGTGTAAAAAAGTTAGAATGGTTGTCAGGCTGTGATATTAAAAATGCATTATTTTGTTTCCCATGTATTTTGTTTGGTGCGGACTCTAGTTGGACTCGGAAAGGTGTAACCGATCTTAGAAAACTGCTTGAAAATTTTTTTTTAAAAAAAAACTTTCAAAATCTGAGAAACATTTAAACAACACTGTGAACTTGGCTATGTTGGGAAGAGAGTTTTAGTTCAGCTCATAAAGAAGCCATTGAACGCCGTAATAACGAGGTAAGGAAAAACAGAGAGGTGTTGTCAAGAATTATCAATTGTACTCGTATTAAGTGTTATGGAATCAATGAGTTGGCATTAAGAGGGTATAATGAAAATGCAGATTCCGACAATCAAGGTATATTTCTCAACTTGATCAAATATACTGGTGAAATTGATTCGTTGTTTAAGTCACATTTGGAGAGTTCTTCGCCTTTTAAAGGCTTATCAAAGGCGATTCAAAATGAGCTCCTTGAATGTACGCTAGAAGTATGCAGAGAGGAAATGTTATCTGTGATTGAAGAAACTGAATTTGTCTCTGTTCTTGCCGATGAAACCACAGACATCTCAGAAATATTTCTGCTTGTGATCGTTCTTCGTTATTGTAACAAAGAAGGTGAAGCCATCGAGAGATTCTACCATTTCAACGCAACTGGTCAAGATGCCAATTGAATATTTGAGTGCATACTTTCGCAGATAGAAGTAATTCTAAAAACCAAGAAATATAAGCTGATTGGACAGAGTTACAATGGAGCAGCTGTGATGAGCGGTGTATTAAATAAGGTACAAGCAAAAATCAGGGACTACTACAAATATACGTATTTTGTATATTGCTACGCTCATCAATTCAATTTGATAATGGAAAAAGCAGCTAAACAATACAAGGGCACGGATATTTTTTGCTAACTTGTCAAGTATTCCAGTTTTCTTCTCACGATCTCCATATAGGCAGTCTGTATTAGATGCATGTGTTTCAAAGAAAATTCCGTCAGCTGGGACTACAAGATGGAATTTTAAAACAAGAATAGTAAATGTAGTCTGTGAGAAGAAAGAGTCATTACTGGAACGTTTTCAGACTATAATTGAATCTGAAACATCAAACAACATTACAATAAGTGAGGCAAGTGCGCTGATACATTTTCTTGAAGATTCTGAATTCAACTTTTGGCTCGCCGTTTTTCCATTTACTGATGCCTCATGTAGACATTTTATACAACCAACTGCAACATCGCCAGTTAGGTGTTTCTAAGGCACAAGACTGCATATCAAGTTTTCGGCATGCCGTACAGACTGTATGGAACAATGTAGAAGTGAGTAGAGAGGAATGCGAAGACGAAAACTGCAGCAAACGCCGCAAGTTTGATGGCAATCAGACATGCGTTGCGGCTGCGAAATAAGTGTGTGATCTCATTATATCACAAACCAACACCCAATTCCAGTTCACAGACCATCTGGTAGTATCTTCCATTCTATGTGAAGACAAATATGAAAATTATCAAACTTTTCCTGAAAGTGAGCTAAATATGTGTGTGAAACTTTTCCCAGTGCTCGAGAAAGACAGACTGAAAACGGAACTCACTGTATTGTACCAGAGACCAGAATTCAGAAACATCGGTGGCGCTGTTAAAGCTCTTGGAGTTTCTTCTATCTCAGAACTTACAAGCCTCGTTCTCAGAAGTCGTAAAATTACTGTGCATAGCTGTCACTATACCAATGACAACTTCCGAACCAAAACGGTGCTTCTCATGTTTGAAAACGGTAAAACTCTACCTCGAAATACGGTGGGAGAAGAGAGGTTGACCGTGTTAGCTATGCTATCTACTGAGAAGTTTATGGTAAACAACATTCTGAACTTCAATAACAACGTGATTCAGAAGTTCACGACCTACAAGAGTATGGAACTAATCTACAAATAAGTTAAGATGCAGTGTTAACAGTTATTATTTTTTTATGCAGTACCCCTGTATTCAACGTCCACGATCCGCCACTGAAGGATAGTAACAAAATATGGGAAATGGGAGGAAGATAAACGAAACTAAAGAAACAGGAGGGAAAATATAACCAAGAGAATGGCAAGAACATTTCAGAAATTTAATTCAAAGTAAAAAATAGAGGAAATGGGAAATTGGAAGGTAGAGCTGGGAGAAAAAGTCTGTAGTGTTGACTCCAGATGACTGTCTCTACTCCTGTACAAACTGTTCTTACAAATGCTTATTCCTCTGCTTCATGTTAATTGAGGGGATGATGATGATGATGATGATGATGATGATGATGATGATGATGATAATAATAATAATAATAATAATAATAATAATAATAATAATAATAATAATAATAATAATAATAATAATAATAATAATAATAATAATAATAATAATAATAATAATAATAATAATAATAATAATAGTTTGTTGTTTAACGACGCTGTTAATTGTCGGGATCTTATCAGCATCGCCGGTGTGCCGGAATTTTGTCCCGCAGTTCTTTTACATACCAGTAAATCTACTGACATGGAGCTGTCGCTTTTAAGCACACTTAAAAACATCAGTCTGGGCCGGATTTGAACCCGCGACCTTGGGATCAGTAGGCCAGCGTCTAACCAACTGAGCCACCCAGACCGGCGGAATTGAACGGAATACGGCAATGTAGTCGCTACGTGATGGCTTTGAAATTCCGTTCTCTTTGCAGGGCGAAGAGATAAAAATAATGAATAACAACTTCCATGTGGGAAAAGTATAAGTAGTGGAAAATTCAGACAAATAAGAAGGAATATCTCCCGCCCCCCCCCCCCCGCAAAAAAAATGTGTTTTAACAAGATCTACATTTTTTTGTGGTGTAAGATTTTGTCTGTTACACTTTACCAGTTATGCAAAAGTCATTTAAAATGAAGAGAACTTCTGAGGACATCATAGATAATTCAAGTTAAACATTTCATTCCTTATGAAAATATCTAAAACATACAGTATTTTAATCAAAATCGTTAAGAACCATTTTTGATAATATTAAAAGGTATGACCCCCCCACCGGGGCCTACTACGGTAGATACTGGTTTGGCGCACCCAGGGGCCTACTACGGTAGATACGGGTTTGGCGCACCCGGGGTCCCGAGCCGCTCGCCCGCATTTCACCCCTTCCATGCCCAGCAACTTTTGCCATGTTTTAGCTGCTTAATAATAGCAGCAACATAATATGTTGATACTATTCATCAGCCCCTTCCTCTTGTAGGATTATTATAATTATTAGTTTTAAAGGCCTTAGGTTTATAACTCCTGTCTCACCAGCAGGGATCTTTCCGTTCTCCGTGGTCCTGTCACACGGTTTCAGCGCGGCCCCCCACTTGTGTGCTCTTCGGAGGTCTCAGGCGCAAAGATTGGGCGGACCCTTCACACTGCCTCCATGTGTAGCCTTTGGTGCGGAGCGCGTCCACACCGTCACGTACACCCACATAGCTCTTTGAGGGCCCGGCCTGTGTTAATTCCCCAACGGCCGTATCCCGTCGGATTAGTACATCGGTTAGACGTGTTATCACTGACGGAATCCCGGTGTAATCAACCACAAGTTCCCTGAATCGACGTTGACTCCGTTGAGGCGGCGTGGCCTAAAGTGGGGAACCACAGGCACACATAAAGCCGGGGTGTGCGTAGTGAACGGTTTACCCATGTGGACCAGCAGTGGAGACCGGAGGGTAGTCCCTCTGAAGTATGCTTTGAGGTCAGTCATGGAGGTGTCTTTTACCTTTAACCTCCGAATGGAAGGCTGATGCCGATGGTTCCGGATGGAGATTCAATTCAAAATGTATCTGCGTAAAACCCCTTACACAGACAGTTTTTTGGTTGTGACCCTTGCATGGGGAGGTAAAACGCTTAAGGATCTGAGCCCATTTTATATTAAAAAAGAGGTCGACAGGGTTTGTGGCCCTGTTAAGAACGCGCGAGAGTTTGAGACGGTACACTTTTGGTTGAAACCCACACCGCAGACCAGTCACAGAAATTATTGAAGGCAAGTTTTTTGGGGGGATTCTACCTTATCTGGGCTGCCCCACACAAATCTCTGAATTCATGTCGAAGAGTTTTCGCCACCTCCAGTTTGTACGGTCTGTCGACTGAAGAAATAGTAATCTGCCTCTCCGACCAGCGTGTGTGCAAAGCATACCGTCTCATATGACAGCAGGATGGTAAAGAGTGCCCCTTACGCACGGTTTTCCTCGTGTTTAAGGGTACATCTACTGAGGCTACGAGCGTGCTGCCGTACGTCAGTATGTGCCGAACCCTATGTGGTGCTTCCAGTGCCAGAAGTTCGGACATACTAAGATATCCTGAAACCATCTTTCTATCTGTGAGCGTTGTACCTTGTCAGCACATAAGGGCACGGCGTGTACCCATAGCCCTTATTGTGTTAATTGCGGAGCGATCCTTCCATCTAGCTCACGTCAGTGTGCAAAGCTTCTAGATGAAAGGTGTATACAGGAGTTGCGCGTGAAAGAACGCCTTGCTTTTCCAGAAGCGTGTCGCCGCTTTAAGCAGCTGAAACCTGCAACCACCAGAAGTTATGCCTTAGCTGCCGGCACTCCTGTCAATACTGTAGCAATTCAGCACGTTCCTGTGTAAGATGCCGCCACAAAAACTGCCCTAACAGTGAGTATCCCTCCACTGTCTCGTACCACACCTGCAACGGTAACTGCATCTTCGCCGTGAAGACATCCGCTCACCAGCCGTCCACTAGCAATAGCCACGCCGTGTTGCCTGTAGACACACCTCGTTCCCGACCTCAACATCGGGCGAATAGTCGCATATCCTCATTGAAGTCCAGCTCCCACACAACGAGCCGTAGCGCATCTTCAGACTCCCGGACATTGGAGGAGTTGTCTGAGGTCAACGAAAAGCGCATCTAAGGCCCATGTGCGCCAAGGTAAATTTGAAGAAAACGATAAAGACCATACCTTAATCCTTTTTTAAAATTGAAATAATCCAGTGGAATGTTAATGGGTTCCGAGCACGGGCCCCGGACTTACACAATTTAGTTTCTCTCCTTTCGCCTTCAATCGTCTATCTACAAGAAAACCATTTGTAGCATAATCACGCCTTACATCTTTGTGGTTTTTCGGCATTTAGACATGACTCTGCAGCTGGCCAGCGAGCAAGCGGTGGTGTTGCTACTCTGGTGGCACATAACATCTCCACCACCAGCATCCCGCTTAACACCCCAGTGCAAGCTGTAGCAGTGCATGCCTGAGTCTGTCTATTTGCAATGCCTATCTGCCACCGGTAATGTCGTACACGAGAACCACCTTCGGGCTCTTTTGGCACAGATTCCGCCACCGCTCATCTTGGCCACCATAGACAAAATGGTGGAGTATTTTACTTGCTCTGTCCTCGCAACGATTCCAGCATTTCTCTTGGTTCAGCTATGCCACGACACGGTCCTGTTCCCTTGTGGTTCTCGGAATGTCGTTTGGCTATTTAAGCACGCAAGTGTGCTCTGCATGTTCTTATTTTACATCCCACGGAGGCCAACTTTGTAGCTTTTAAATATGCTCGTGCTAGGACACGCTTTATACTTCGTGGTGCCAAACGCAAATCCTGGGAAAACTGTCCTACCTATCCTGTCGCAGTTCTGCACAAAGGCTGTGGACTGCTGTTTGACGTATGTACAGTGTTTCGGTATGAAATCAAACCAGTTTTAAGAAAGATTCTTTATTTGTGTTTACCACAAACGCCTTAGTTTTGTTACAAGGGCGGGTATTCTATGTAACTAACCCTGTCTAAATTTTCTTAGCAACCAACACAGTGATGCCAACCTCTGAAGTTCAGAAGTCCCAAGCGAGGACTCAGAATGTCCCTTTTCTGCATAAAGTGTCCCACGTTAAGAAAAACATGTGACCTCTAGCTTTACAAAAAATGCAGGGAGATAAATTAGAAGTGGAGTATAGGATGTACCATTACTGTATTTACTAGCACCTTTGCAGTACCCAGTTAGGTATTTTTTTTTAATTAACGTCCTCCAACTTAATGTCATATCGGACGGTGAATGAATGAGACGGGTGAATGATGCTCAAATGAGCCCGAGGTCCATGGAGCTTTAAGTTACCCGATATTCGTTTTCTCAGGAAAAGGGAACACTTCGGAAGAACTCTTACCCGGATAACTTACCCTAAGCGAGATTCGAACTCGCGACCTCTTGAACGTGAGGCAGACACGCTAACCATCACGCTACCGAGGCGGACCCCGGTTAGGTATGTATAATGTAAATAAGGACTTATGTTATTGAAGTGCTAGCTCCTCCTATCAGTAGATGCAGTTTTTCTTTTATGGAAACATTACTCCCAAACACATACTGGAATCACACCTATAGGCAATAGTACACGGCTATGACTGTTGTGTAAGCAAACCTACTGTGCCCTTAGTGAGAGTGCTGATTGCTGGATACACAAATGACTGCGTGTGTCTTGTGAAAAGTTTATCTTTGTTGTGTATACCATAACCATTACCACACTGTCAGAGGCAGCAATTAAAAAAAAAACTCCCTCTGTCCCTTCCTGAAAATTATTTGTCAAAGTATCCCACAATATGGGACGAATCCCACGGGTTGGCAACACTGAACCAACAAAACAAAAGAAAAACTAAAAGCTACAGCCATGTTACCAACTGCTACCAAAAGTCGCTAAACTATTTGCATTCTCCAACATGCTCCTGAACTCTTGGACTTGTAACAAAAATGTGTGTTGTGAAATTTTGAAACTGTAATAGAGATTTACATTTGTCATACATTTAAAGTTGTATTGCAATTTACAAGTTAATGTTTCAATTTACAAGGTGGGAGG
The DNA here is from genome assembly GCA_030765045.1 of Tenodera sinensis. NCBI lineage: Eukaryota > Metazoa > Arthropoda > Insecta > Mantodea > Mantidae > Tenodera > Tenodera sinensis. Next base: position 3,802,087 of record JAUKNM010000021.1, read on the forward strand.
ATGTTGGCGAATTCAAATAGTTTTGCGACTCATGGTAGCAGTTGGTAACATATGGCTGTAGCTTTTAATTATCTAAAATGTCCGCCCTTGTAACAAAACTAGTGCGTGTGTGCTAAACACAAATAAAGCATCTTTCTTAAAACTGGTTTGATTCCATCCCGAAACATTTGGTGACCGCGACAGGACGAGATGGATAATTTGAAGAAAGGAGTCCAGGAGTAAGTTCAAGTCACCTGGATTAACCCAGGCGGATGGTAAAGGGGCCACGGTACCTATCCGTTTAGTACGGATTTACCCGTGTGGTTTACAGGTGTAGTCTAATTTTACAAGCTTTGGTGTAAATGTTTGTTGATCGTGCAGATTGGTTTCCTATGTTGTCACTGGCGGCGGGGTGTGTCCGGCTTGGATGTCTGACCGTCCGAGCGACCATTGCGCAGATTGGTTTCCTATGTTGTCACTGGCGGCGGGGTGTGTCCGGCTTGGATGTCTGATCGTCCGAGCGACCATTGCTCGCCGGCCGCTTGTGGGACCGTCGAGCAAGGCAGTGCCAGTGGACAGACAACCGAGAGGATTAGGTGAAGGGAGTGGTAGTACCAAGTGTGGAGTACATTTGGCTGTTTAGGTGTTTGAGGGGATAGCAGTAGTTACCAGCCAAGGGCGTCCTTGGGCAAGCGGTACCTCTGCCGCCGTCTAGATAGGCAATGGTCGTATTGCTCCAGCGTGTTGACCAACTGGTTAGGGTGAGGTGTGAGTTTGGCATACATTGTGCGAGTTCTGTCCCGCACAACGTCCTCAATATATGGGATGCCGGAATAACTGTGGAGTATGTGTGATGGGAACCTAAGGTCGGTACTGTAGGTCATCCTACGCACCCTGTTCTGCACGGCCTCCAGCCTGCGGATGGTGGAACGAGCCACCGTTCCCCAGACTTCGCACCCGTACAGTATCAGGGGCGGGACGATCGCACGGTGCAAGCTTACTTTCAGGTGAGTAGGCATGGTTGAACGGAATATAGGATATAGTTGTCTTAGGGCGCCATGTCCCAGACCGACCTTTGTCCTGACATGTGGAGTGAAGGTTAGACCGCGGTCGAGTAGTACTCCTAGGTATTTGGCGGAGTTAACCCAGGGGATTCTTCTCCGCCGTAGCGCCAGAAATACACCCGGCCGCCAGTTTCGAACTTTGCCCAGTAGTAGAGCTTGACTCTTCTGTGGGCCAATAACCATTCTCCACTATTCACTCCACCTGTCAATGGCGTTGAGCTGTCTCCTTAGTGGAGGGAAGCAATATCGAACATTTTTGCTCTGTGCCAGTATGAGGACGTCCCCTGCATACTGGCACGTAACAGTATGCGGTTCCACGGGTAGGTCAGACATGTAGGCAGCGAAGAGTAACGGTGGCAGCACGCTACCTTCCGGTACTCCAGCCGCTGTGGGTCTGACCGAGGATAACTTTCCCTCCACCCGCACCCGAAAAGTGCGATCCCGTAGGAAACTACCAATCAGGGTGAGGTAGGGCGGAGGTATTTCTGCCTCTCTAAGTTTATACAATAAGCCCTGGTGCCATGTGGTTGCAAAGGCCTTTTCCACATTCAGAAGCACCGTGACTATTTTGAAGTTTTCCTGGAATCCCAGGGCAGCCTTCTCTCTCAGTCGCAGTAGCTGCGAAGAGTAACGGCGACAGCACGCTACCTTCCGGTACTCCAGCCGCTGTGGGTCTGACCGAGGATAACTTTCTCTCCACCCGCACCCGAAAAGTGCGATCCCGTAGGAAGCTACCAATCAGGGTGAGGTAGGGCGGAGGTATTTCTGCCTCTCTAAGTTTATACAATAAGCCCTGGTGCCATGTGGTTGCAAAGGCCTTTTCCACATTCAGAAGAACCGTGACTGTTTTGAAGTTTTCCTGGAATCCCAGGGCAGCCTTCTCTCTCAGTCGCAGTAGCTGCAGAGTAGTGGAATGTCCACGACGAAAACCGAACTGATGATCCGGGATGAGTTGCCTTTCCTCAAAGAGAGGAGTGAGACGGGATAGGAGTAATCGTTCGAATATCTTTGAAACGATGGGTAGTAGGCTGGTGGAACGGTAGTTTGAAGGAAAGACCGGGTCCTTGCCGGGCTTCAAAATGCAGAACACTCTTGCCTCCTTCCAACATGGTGGAAAGTGGCGGAGATGCAGACATGCATTATAAATCCGCGTCAGGTGGACGACGACCTTACGGGGGATGTGCTGGAGCATGGGCGCCGTGATATCATTATGCCCCGGGGATTTGCTGGGTTTCAAGTTTTTGATGTGAGAAGCCACCTGTCTTGGGGTGACTATGGGAATATGGATATCTGCGTGTAGCGGCGGGGGTGCCTCATAGAGGTAGTCCACCGTTGCCTCCACGAGTTCAGTGAAGTCTTCGCCCTGGACATCTTCCCGGGGTTCGAATTGAGACATTAGATGGTCTGCGAAATCCGCGGCTTTCTCTTGGGGCTTGAAAGAGAGTCTCCCACGAGCGCCGTGTAGAGGATGTTGGTGTGGATTTTTGTCCATTCTAAGGGACCTGATTATCCGCCATGGTTGTTTCTCTAAGAGATCAACATTTGCCATTGTATTTTCCCAGGCTGCTTTGCGGTGTGCCCGCAGCAGGTGTCGTGACGGACTTGAACCGCTGGTAGACCGCCTGTATCTTGGGATGGCGGAAACGCTGCCATAGCCTGCGTGCAGTTACTTTGGCTTTAAGCAACTGCCTGAGTTCGATGGGTATGGTTCGAGGGTTAGGTATGTCGGATGGAATGCGGTGCGTGTGAGCACGTACAACATCCCGGATGTGTTGGGAGAATGCCGTGGCTGCCGCCTCCAGTGCATCGATAGAATCGATAGGCGGACGCGGGTCCACGGACTGGATAAGTTTCAGAATGGCTGCATCCCAGTCGCCCTCGTATGTCCAGTTTGGAGTGACCAGGGCTGCCAAGTCAACGTTGGAACCCACCAGGACTGGGTCATGGTCAGAGTCCAGTTCGTTGACCGCTGAGAGGTCTAGATGGAATGGTATGTTCTTGGTGAGCATGATGTCGAGTACATCTGGCCTCCCTGGGCCGGCGGTCAATGCGCAAGTACGCTCGGGTTACCGCTGATCAGGCGGTAAAGCCCTCGCCCCTTGGCATTACTGACGCGGCTATGCCAGTGAGCATGCTTCGCGTTGAGGTCGCCTGCGATACATACCGCTGGGTGTAGGTTCAGGAGAGTGTTGAAATCTGCTTCATAGAAGCAGTTATCAGGAGGGTCGTATGCCACTACCAACACCATGTCCACCCCGCCAATGGCAAACCCAATAGCTTAGGCCTCCACATGTTGTAGTGGCGGGAGGGGAAAGGAAGTATGAGTGATGTGATTCTTAATAAAAATGGCTGTACCGCCCCCCCCCCCCATCGACCGAGCCGATCTGACCGATGGGAGACGTAACTCGGCAGCGATAAGTTGGTTGCAGCATCCAAGTGGGTTTTCTAGACCATTAGAATGTCAATTCCATAGGATTGTAAAAGCTCAGCGACGCTTGGGTAATGGCCCCTTATGCCATTTGCGTTCCAAAACGCAGCTCTGAATGGTCTCCGGACAAGTCTGGAGGCCATTACTTGGCTGAGTTAGGGAACAGCTGGGCCAAAATTTGGACCAGTAAGTCACGCTTCTGCATGTGGCTCAGGTTAGAGCTTTCTTACTGCAGCTTGAAATCTCTAAGTGCAGACAAAATTCTGTGTATGAGGTTGTTAAACCACAGGGCTAGGTCCTGAAATTCCTCCAGGTCCGCCAGCGAGAGCGTTCCCTCTAAGATCGGGTCATGGGTGCAGCGGTTGGCACAGGTACTACCTGTGGACCGGCTGCGACAGCAATGTTCCTTGGTGCCGGTGCCGCCTCAGTGGACTGCTCTGGCGGCACCTTCGGTTGCTGTTGAGGAGCTGCATGTACTCTCTCCGCGGCTTGGGGCCTGCTCTTATTTTTCTTACGCCGCTTTTGTTTAGGAGGATGGTTGGCAACTGCAGTCTCTTCTATCCGTGTATGGCCTGGAGGTGGTGCCTTAGCTTCTGTCGTAGCAGGGGCAGTTACAGCTACAGCTGATGCTCCCTGGGCCTGGCGTTCTGCCCTATTTAGGGCGTTTGCGAAAGAGACGCCAGCGCGGACCTCAGCCGCTTCTGGGCGTCCTTTGCGACGGCTGAAGATTATTTCGAGGCGCACGGCGCATCCTTTGTAGACACTGCAGTGCGCGACTTTGCAGTTGACACACTCCCTGTCCTTATCCGGCTTAGGGCAGTCCTGCACCTTGTGAGCTCCAGCACACCGCAGGCATGTGAGCGGTCGCTCCCATGCCATACTGGAGTGATGGAAGCCCACGCAATTACGGCATTGCACCGGACCCTCCTTGCCGTAAAAGCGCTCAACCTTTACGGCAGTGTAGATTAGCCGGCGTACTGCGTCGATTGGCTGGACTTGTTGGTCGCGCACTTTGTCTACCAGGACCAGAAAGAGTGGCATGGGCACCTTCTCGTAGTTGCTGTCGGAGACAATGATCTTCAGCTGCACCACTGATACCGTGATATCTTGTTCCTCGAGGAGCGCCAGCTTGACATCCTCGGGAGTGCAGTTAGAGGCAAGGCCTATGATTATCCAACGTTCCACGTAAGGGCGTGTCGGCGAGTAACTGTAAAACGGGATGTTCATCTCCTGCAGTACAGTCTTAGCCACCTCAAAGTCCGCAAGCGTTGAGGTCTTGATGTTTACCTTCCTTGGCTTCCTGACTGCCTCAAAGCGCCCTTTCATTCGCGAGGCTAGGAGCCGTATGGTACGGGTATGCTCCTTGAAAGCATCCGCTACACTGGGCGGTATTTTGGGCCCCCTCTGGCTGGGGGTTGGGTTGCACCCTGTGGTTTGGACTGCTGGGAGCCCGTGGAGTTACGCCTGCTCCGGCGTCCCTTCACTACAGTAAAGCCCTCGGTGTCTGTATCGCCCTCTGAGTCAGAAGAGAGAGGGTGATGGGAAACCAGTGGTGGTTCCAATTCGACAATTTGTCGCGGGACGGAGCATTTGCGCTTCTTGCGCGCTGGTTGTGCCGCTTCTGTAACAGAGGTTGAGGTACTGGGTCCTGGTATAACACCATTGTCCACAGTCGGCGCGGTTGCCCTCCGGCTACTCGCAGAGGACCGGACCCCCCCCCCCCCCCTTAGAGGAGACGCTTATGCAAGCCATTACGGCTTGAGGTGTCGGGCCAGAGGCCCTTACCTTTGGCTGAGATCTTGCAAGCCTGCTGTATTGTGGTCCGTCAGTCAGTTCGTTTTAGGTCTAGGAGGAAAGATAAAAGTGGAAGAGTAAGAAAAACTGGAACCTGGGTACTGGCGCGCACACTGGCGGCCGAGCGGCAAGCTAGTAGGGGGCCTGTGCCCACTGCTTTGCCGCTATCAAGTTGGTCGTAGCTCCGGGAAAGCAGATTTGGCGTTGGGTGTACCCTAAAGCTTGCTTACTAGCCTCTTATAGAGTACACCTGGACTCTATGCTGTTGTCTGGCTCAGATGGTCTAGTCGCTCCACCACAGTTGTTGCGGTACTCCTCCTGCTGCTCCCTGGCGAGATATACTGGAAACTGCTTTTCCACCAGTCACGAAGCGTCATGAACACGTGTGCATCCAACACAAGTATCTCGTCGAATGATGTTGAAGAAAGAAACATATCATATGAGAAGATTGTTTACGCGAGCGGCGAACGCATTAGAAGAGAAATTAGCGAATAGCAGTTCCACGAGGCACGATATTGCAGCAAGCTTCAAAATTACTAGAAGATAAAGCTGAGCGACTTTGTAGAAGTGATGAGTTACTGCAAGAAGAGTATCGCCAGATAGAGAGTAGTGAAGACGAAGAAATACAAGATTTGGATGAGACAAGAATATCGCACACGATGGTAGATTTTAAAAAGCAATTACGAAGAAATGTTGAAAAGAGACGTGCACATGGTGAGCACTGTAAATACAAACATAAATAGTATGAATGTAGGTGCTAGGAAAAGCCTAATGCTGTCGAAGTTAGAGCTTAAAAATTTTGATGGCAATGCCAAGAACTGGATAGCATTTTGGGCACAGTTTAAATGAAGACGAAAGTATAGTACCAGAAGATAAGTTTCAGTATTTATTTCAAGCTAGTTCAGAGGGTTCTGCGAGAGAGCTGTTTACTAGTTACCCATCGTCAGCAGAAAACTACCCCAAGGCCACTGAACAGCTGAAGACAAGGTTTTCACGTGACGAACTTCTAATCGATATGTACGTGAGAGAGTTGCTACATTTAGTACTGCAAGAGGTTTTAACGCAAGAAGTAAACCTACGTAGCCTTTATGATAAGCTCGAAACTCAGCTGGGAGCACTGGAAACCTTAGGGGTAACAGCTAACAAATATGCAGCAATGCTGTATCCCCTAGTTGAGTCTGCACTACCAGGTGAAACTTTGAAGGCCTGGGGAAGATTACAACCTCAAGAAAAACGAGACCATTCTGGTAATCGGGAAGAATTTCTGACATTTTTACGCCAAGAAGTCGAGCAGGAAGAACGACTGCACACAGCTCGTACTAGTTTTTCCTATGGTGAACCCCATGGTGCATTGAATCAAAATAAAATACCCACGGCAGCAGTTTTACATAAAGCAGGAAGCAAGGAAGTAGTAAAAATGTGTATTTGGTGCACAAAGGTTTCTCATGCTTCGCAAGATTACTTTAAAGCAAAGAAAATTAATCATGGTAAGAAAACAGACATTTTAAAGAAAAAAGGTGCTTGCTTTATTTGTGTTAAGATAGGGCATAGATCAAAGGACTGCAGAGCTGTGGTGAAATGTTTATTATGCTCCAAGAAGGATCAAGCCATTATGTATCCTAGATTTGACCAGTCCAAAGAACATGAAGATGAGGTAAACAAATTGGAGAATAATAGCAAAATAAAGAGTCAAAAGGAACAGCTAGATATCTTAAGTGAAGAAGTGGAACGCTTGAAGAGATCCCTGGCAGCAAAGGATGAAGTGGAACGAACACAGATTGAAGCTGCTCGGACGAAGAGACAGGAGGAGTTGGCCATCTTACATGGGCAACTGGATGATGCTAAGCGAATAGACACATTGAAAGAATCACTAGATTTGGGAAATCAGGAACAAATGGAGATTAAGAAGATAACACGGCTCATGACGGAGAACTGAAAGAAGTAGCTCTGAATGAAGAAAGGTTAGCAAAACAAGCATTGTTGGCAGAACTGGAAGAACCACGACAGTTGGCAAAAGAGGAGCAGGAGCAGTTGGTGGCTCAGGTCAAGGACGTGAGATTAAAACTGAGGGGAGCTGAGGAGGAACATTCCAAACGTGAGGCGAGTTTACGGCAGGAATGCAGTGACCTTCTAGCACGGATTGAAAGAGCAGAGGCATGTAATGAGGAATCAGCACAGTCTGTATCAGCATTAACAAAGGCTCTTCTGAGGCAGCTACAATCGTTGCAAGCAGCTAGCAGTGCACAGCAAGCATCCTGCGAGAAACAGGTACGTAACCTGACAGAATCACTCAATGAACTTCAGGGCAGAGTGTCTTCACTAATGGAGCAGGAACGTGCAGCACGGGAGCAGTGCGTGTCACTTAGAGCCTCAGTGTCTGCGTTGGAATCTCGCCTCAGCGCAGCCACCAAAGAGGCAGCTCAGAATAAGTCACAGCTCGAACTGCTTGAAATACAGTGCAGCCAGCTGAAGCAGGCTAGAGACAAAGAAATTTCTGGAGCAGAGTCACTGAAGCAGTCCCTGACAAACTTTCTGAGCTACAAAGGGAAGATTTAAGAACTAGGTGTAGGAAGGAATACCTAGCTCTACTGATCCACAGAGGCCAACGGAGAGAACATGCTGTCGGCGTAGGGGATGTTGTATTGATTGGAGATGACCCCAGGAAACGTACCAACTGGCTCCTAGGAATTATTTTGGAGTTATACCCAGGAGCAGATGGAATATCAAGAGTGGCTCGAGTGAAGACAGTGGAGAAAGAGTCCGGTCACTTCAAAGACTGCATCCTTTGGAAATCCCGTCCAATGAAACAAAGAAGTTGAGTAAGTGCGATGTTACACCAGCCACAGTGCCAGTCTTGGTGAGTGCCAAGGATGTGAGAACAACACGAGTGGGTAGTAAGGTGAAAGTTCCTGAACGCTTGGACGAACAAAAATTTGTGTTGTGAAGTTTTGAAACTGTAATAGAGATTTACATTTGTCATACATTTAAAGTTGTATTGCAATTTACAAGTTAATGTTTTAAATTGCAATGTGGGAGGATGTTGGCGAATGCAAATAGTTTAGCGACTTTTGGTAGCGCTTGGTAACATATGACTGTAGCTTTTAGTTTTTCTTTTGTTTTGTTGGTTGCTAAGAAAATTTAGGGAGATTTAGTTACCTAAAATGCACAGCTAAAATATCAAAACTAGTGCGTTTGTGCTAAACACAAATAAAGTATCTTTCTTAAAACTGGTTTGATTCCATTCCGAAACATACAGCAAGTGTTGCCAGGCTACTATTCCCGGTCTTGCTGTACAAGGCTCCCATTACACCTGCGAGCAGGCTATCGCCGATACCCTTGCCGATTCTTTTGCTGCTACTATCCAGACCCAAAGCTACGTTAGAACGTTTCTAGTTAAGAAGGAATCTGCGGAGCGAACAGTTCTTAATTTCAACAGCGACTGTAGTGAATCGTACAGCACACCTTTTACTGTAGCGGAGCTGGCGCACTCTTTGTCACTCGCTCACTATTCTCACGGTCCTGATGACATCCAAATGCTGCTTCACCTTCCACCTCAGGCTCTCTCCTTCCTGCTGAGCATTTATACCCGTATATGGCTTCAGCAGGTTTTCCCGTATTTCTGGCGCAAAGGTATTGTCATCCCTGTCCCTCGGCCCGGAAAAGACCAGACACTTCCCTCCAGCTACCGCCCTATTTGCCTAACGAGTCTTGTTTGCCAGACCTTCGAACGAATGCTCAACACACGCTTAGTATGGTGGGTGGAGACGAAACACCTGCTGAGCCGTTTGGTGCAGTTTTTATCGCCATCGCTTCAGTGTCGGCAGTCTGACACGCATGGAGGCTTACATCCAAAATGCCTTTTTCCTGAATCAGCATGTCATGGGTGTCTTCTGTGACCTGGAGAAGGCCTACGGCACCACCATGCACTATGGTATTCTCCGTACCCTGCACGGATACGGCTTACATGGTCATTTAGCAATATCTCTTTTTAACTTTTTAGCCCTTCGCTTCTTTCGTGTCCGCATAAGCAACACGCTCTCCCAAGAGAGAATCCAGGAGAATGGTGTAACCCAGGGGTCGATTCTCAGTGTTACGCTTTTCGCCGTTGCCATCAATGGCATCACTAGTGTTATTCGTTGCGGAATCCCGCTGTCACTAAAAAAAAAAAAAAAGAAAAAAAAAAGAAAAAAAAAAAAAAGAAAAAAAAAAAGAAATAATATAATATAAAATGAAAATCTGTATAATTGCGCTGGCACCTAATTACTTACATCAGGGCTAATATGCCAGATTTTTAACATTTATTCTACAGATTCACACATACAACATATTTTACAGATAAATTATAAAATAAAAATACAAAATAATATAACATATAACAAATTATAACTGTACTGTATGTTGATGACTTTGCTGTGTACTATTACTCGTATAATCTCGGGCACATCGAGCGCCAACTGCAGCTGACCATAACATCCATCGCCGAGTGAGCGTTTCGCACCGACTTTTAGTTCTCCCATACCAAAACACAGTGTGTCCACTTTAATCGACTTCGTGGCATATACCCTCCTCCTGATCTTCATTTGCGGGGCACACATCTTTCATTTGTTCGGCACCTGAAGTTCTTGGGTCTTCACCTCGACAGAAGACTCACATGAGAGCACCATATTTCTCAACTTCGTGCTTCCTGCGATCGTTCGCTACGGGTACTCAGGGTTTTATCTGGGCTTCTTGGGGCGGCGATCACAGTCATGTTGAGGTTGTATCGCTCACTGGTCCAGTCCAAATTAGACTACGGCTGTTTTATCTATGGCGCTGCGTCCTCTCTAAGCTCCGTCTTTTAGACACAATACATAATACTTGTATCCATCTCGCTACTGGGGCTTTTTGCACCAGTAGAGTGGATTGTCTGTATGGTGATTCTGGCGGACATCCACTGTTTGTCCAATGCTCGTTGTTACTTTGTTGCTCGTGGCAAGGTTGACCGCTCATCCAGCTCATCCTTAGTTCCACCTGTTTCCACCTCGCGCACCGTTATATGCGGAATACAACTATCTCCCGTCCAAGTGGTATCAGGTTTTGAGAACTGCTCACTGCATACGCCCTCCGACTGCCAGCCGTCGAGCGACATTCACTTGGCCATTGTCCTCCCTGGCAACTCCAGCGTGGACGCTTGGACCTGGAGCTGTCGGGTTGTGCGAAGATAGCTGGCCCTCATTCAGTATTTCGCCAACTTTTCACCGAACTTCTGGACCGATGCCGGACTTACACTCCGGTATTTACCGATGGTTCCCAGTGGGGTAGTGCTAAGGGTTGCGCTTTTGTATACAATGATGACGCTCACACGTGCCGCCTTCCAGATGCCAGTTCAGTTTTTACTGCCGAGCTGTTTACCATATTTTATTTCTTACCTTTTATCTCCAGTTCAGGTTAGGGAACTTTAATCCTCTGCTCGGACTCTTTCAGCGCGCTTCAGCGCCTGCAACAGTTTCTCGGTACCTCAGCATTCATTGTTCAAATTCAGACACAAATCTTTCAGTTACTATCTCCAGGATACCAGTTTGTTTTATGTGGATCCCAGGCCATGTGCGTATTCCCGGCAACGAGGCGGCTCCTAAGTCTACATGTCATCTGCCTCCACCCGTACACTCCCTTATGCAGATGTGCAGAAGTACTTTCTTCGCCATCTATTTGCTGTCTGGCAGGAGTCTTGGGAAGCGTTATCTGGCACTCAGTTGCGAACAACCAAGGACACTGTACAACTCTGGCAGACCTCTTGCAGGGATTCCAGGTGGGAAGAAGTGGTTTTAACCCACCTGAGGATAGACACAACTGTGCCACACATGGAGATCTTTTGCATGGTGATCCGGTGCCTGTCTGTGTCAAATGCAATATGCCACTCTCCCTTGCATATGTCCTTATTGATTGCACGCGATATGCTCGTGAACGCCAGTGGCATGGACTGTATCTTAGACTGTGCTCAGTTTTAGGCAATGACCCAGTAACTGTCAATACAGCACTGTGGCTTGTTGCCAATATTGATTTTGTAAGCAAGTGGAAGGTATATTTTATTTCTGAGGTTTTACCACTTTAGGGTGTTTTCCTTTTTTGCTTTTTAACATTTTAATTCTTTCATTTTAACTTCTAACTTTTAGCAATTTTAAGTTTTACTTTTTAGTTTTTTCATTGTGAAGTTTTAATAGCTGAATTTCCTATTTTTATCTAATTTTAACTCACTTTTTAGCTTTCTAAGGGTGAGATTTTAACAGTTGAGCTTCAGTGATTTTATTCTTGAACTCTGGGCCCTAAAAACCAAATTGTCGAAGGCCCTTAAACACAACACACTCCCACTCACTCAAAAGGTTTGAAAAATGTTCCATGTAAAGGGTAGTCCAGGGTGGAAGAATTTTCTTAAAGATCTTGGTGTTGTAATCTTGAAAGATGCTGAACCTAAATACAAAGTTTGGTTAAGAAGTGGAATCAGCACTGAAAAATTCAATGCCATAGCCGGGATTTGAACCACGAATCTTCTGCTTATCGAGCGGCTGTTCTAACCACTAAGCTACCATGGCCAACTTGCCAGTATGACATTCAATTCCTCAACCGATTTGTACTTTCCCAGTAGACTGCAAGGGAATCTCACACCAGAGATAAATACTCCAAGGGCGACTTACCACTGTAAATTCTTTATGTCCTGGGTTTAAGTAACCTCTAGATGGTAATTATTATTTATTTGTGCCAACAAACTTACTGCTGGTGTGATATCTCTGATCTTTGATGTGAGATTCCCTTGTGGTCTACCGGGAAAGCACGATTCGGTTGGGGAATTTAATGTCATACTAGCAAGTTGGCCATGGTAGCTTAGTGGTTAGAGCAGCTGCTCAGTAAGCGGAAGATCCGTGGTGCAAATCCCAGCTATGGCATTGATTTTTTCAGTCCTGATTCCACCTATTAAACATTGCCCACGCACGGCTTGTGTGTTTAAAAACACCAGCAGTTAGTTTGTTAGCATATTACAAAGTTTGTTATTTCACTAACTTCATTTCTGAGTTATGCCATGCACACACACACACACACACACACACACACACACACACACACACACACACACAAACCACACCACACGCACGCACACACACACACACACACACCTTACACACCACACCACACACCTTACACACCACACCACACAACATACACTTATAAAAATGTATTTTTTTCGTTTCAGACAACCTCAAAATGTGTATTTTCAGTGACATCCCAGTATTGAAATTTTGGGTGGAATGCAATATCTTCTCTATTACTATGTACATGGTACAGAAAGTAAAAAGGGATGAAGACCAGATGGAGAAATATCCATGGCAGAAGTAGGACACCACTTAAAGACAAAACAGTAGCAAGTGGATGGGATACTAGGGGAATTCTGCAAAGAGTTTGGCAAGGAGGAGTTGAGACAGAATAATGAGAAATGTATTGAACACAATTAAGGAAACTGGACACATTCCAGAAAATTGGAAAATAAGTATGATAGTGCCATTTTATAAGGAAAAGAAGCAACAAATAAAGCCAGAATTTATAGAGGACTCAATCTGTTGTCAGTTTTAGAGAAAATGAGCAAAAATGAGCAGAAGGAGGAATATCAGAATTCCAGGTGGCCTTCAGGAAGGGGGAAAAGAATAACTGACACTATACTCATGAAATGGACAATAAATGTTTATGCAAAAAAAAAGGTGGGGAGGGTAAATGTTTTTCACAGATTTTGAGAAACCCTTTGATAGTACAGTAAAATATACTCAAAGCAGAATTGCATGGGTTCACAATAATTTTCCAAATTGGACAAGTTTCTGATTACACAAAATGCACTAGGCTACATAAATGTTATCAATTACCATGCATCATAGGTATGTATGTGTATTTACATACCTTAACACCTGTAGAGTGGCGGCGCTGTGGCCGAGCGGTTAGCGCGCTCGCCTACCACCTAGGCGGCCCGGGTTCGATCCCAGGGACCCGCATGTGGTATTCGAGGTGGACGAAGCGGCGTCAGGGCGGGTTTTCTCCGGGTACTCCGGTTTCCCCCGCCATCTCATTCCACCGGTGCTCCATCTTCATGCATCATCAGTGTCACCGCCTGCGGTGCCGTAGTAGTAAAAGCGGGCGTTAAACACTACAACAACAACCTGTAGAGTAGATGTTCAGTTAGTTGTACATGTACTATAGAGTGCCTACTACATTATCACACTATTAACACTAATACAACATAATGCCATGTATTCTAATCTATATATTCCAGCATTTGAGAATAGGTCGTACAGGTTCTCCTGTACGGTATGTCTTGTTTGCACAGCACCTAGCCGCTAATGCGACTTTGTCACTGTTTTCTTGCATTATTATCCTTAGGCTTAATTCCCTTGTGTCTTACTTACTTGATCACTACCCATTAGAGGGAATCCTGGTTGAATTTTCTGGTCACAATTGTTTTCCCTATGTCAGTTTTTACATAATATTGTAACTTTTTGGTGTGGGTGTGAAGTAAAGTAGACAGATGTAGTCGAGATAAAGAAACACTTTTATTTCCGTAAACAGTAACTTTGTACACTCGTTGCAACAACAAGAAAGTCTTTTCCGATTCTCCAACAGCACGGCTCCGAATTCGTAACACAAAGAACTAACTCTTCTCCGTCGGCACAACTCTCCACATCGTCTGTCCGTCTCCGTCGGCACGACTACTCAACCTTCACATACGTCTGACTGACTGCTGTCGCACTTTACCGCTATTTATATCTCCCAGGCACTATATTGGAAAGTTCGGGAAAGCTCAGTTATTTTGCGGTGAAATACAAAGTAGAAGATTCCAGTAGCCTCTATCCTTTTCTCTCTTTCGGCAAGCGCCCCAACAATGCGGCCATGCTCTGTCTCTTTCCTTCGGCTCCTTTGCGGTAGTGCCGACAATAATGCGATGCGTGACACTACGGTTGTCGGCAATTAGATGCGGCGGGCGCGGTGACACTGCTCCCTCCTCAGAGATGGTCGTCCCGACCAGCACTATCTCTGCGGCATCTCCCTTGCGCCCCGGTGGACTAACCCATCGAACCTCTTCTCCAGGAGGCACGATCCTAGGTATCGCTGTTGGATAGTGTCCCTTGGTCCGGGTAGGACGATGTATGCCATCCTGCTTCGAAATGCTGCAACAGTACCGCCGGTCTTGACGGTCCCTCGTCCAGTTGCCCTTCTTCCTGGTGTGTTGATGGGCCATCCTGCGCACTTGGAAACGGCTCGTTGGGTACCGTGTCCGCCGACCTCTCTGGCGCACCTTCGCAGCCACCTTGCTTCCGATGGGTCCGGCAACAAACCCCACCACATCCGCGCGAGTCGCGTCCACCGCTGCACTCGTGTTCACTCGTCCTCGGCACGGCCTCTCCTGTATCCTGCCGTCCAAGATGATGTCCACCATTCTTCCGTTCACGGCACTATGCGTCAGGTGATTGGATGGCTCCGACGGTCCCCCCATGTCACACGCCAAGTCGGTTCTCGCGTGATGCTCGTTTGCTTGTGCGCTTCCCTTCTGATCGTCCTCCACGTCATATCCTGCTTGGTTACGTACCCGACACCGTCCTACAGAGGATCCTCGACGACGTCCCTGAACTGCCCCTTTGTCTTCCCCGAGACGTACACTTTCGTTATCTGAAACGGGCGCAACTGTCGCCTCGGCCCCTAGGTGCTTCCTCCCCGGGTCCGCGCTATTCCGTCTGCCCCTGGCATCCAGTACTTTGACGGTCTCGTCAACTCTTACTACCAGGGCGCCAAGACGTTCCCCGTCGTCCTCCACGACGTCCACATGCTGGCAGAGGTCTTCCACCTTTTCGCCGAGTTCTTCCACGTCTTCCGTCACGCCAATCAGTTCGCCGAGTTGTTCCACGTCTTCCGTCATGCCAGCCAGTTCGCCGAGTTGTTCCACGTCTTCCGTCACGCCAATCAGTTCGCCAAGTTGTTCCACGTCTTCCGTCACTCCAATCAGTTCGCAGAGTTGTTCCACGTCTTCCGTCACGCCAATCAGTTCGCCGAGTTGTTCCACGTCTTCCCTCACGCCAATCAGTTCGCCGAGATGTTCCAGGTCTTCCCTCATATCATCCGAAACGGGCGCGACTGTCGCCTCGGCCACTAGGTGCTCCCTCTCCGGCTCCGCGCTATTCTGTCTGCCCCTGGCATCCAGTACTTTGACGCTCTCGTCAACTCTTACTACCAGGGCGCCAAGACGTTCCCCGTCGTCCTCCACGACGTCCGCATGCTGGCAGAGGTCTTCCACCTTTTCGCCGAGTTCTTGCACGTCTTCCGTCACGCCAATCAATTCGCCGTCAATTTTCACCAATAGCTCCGTCTTCATCTCTTTCAGCTCGGCAGCGAGGTTGTCGTTTGCCGTCTTCATTTCTGTAGCGAGGTTGTCGTTTGTCGTCTTCATGTCTTTCAGTTCAGCAGCGAGGTTGTCGTTTGCCGTCTTCATTTCTTCTTTCAGCTCGGCAGCGAGGTTGTTGTTTGTGGTTTCCATTTTGGCAGCGAGGTTGTGGTTTGACGTTTCCATTTTGGCAGTGAGGTTGTCGTTTGCCGTCTTCATCTTGGACATTTCTGTCTTCATTTCGGCGAATAATTCTTTCATCATTGCCATCATCCTGGTTTCCGAATCTCCCTCCATCTTGGTTCTAACGTTGCAACTTCTAACGACGATGTAACGAAACTAGAAGCAATTCGACGAATCCCACTTCTGACACCAGTGTAACTTTTTGGTGTGGGTGTGAAGTAAAGTAGACAGATGTAGTCGAGATAAAGAAACACTTTTATTTCCGTAAACAGTAACTTTGTACACTCGTTGCAACAACAAGAAAGTCTTTTCCGATTCTCCAACAGCACGGCTCCGAATTCGTAACACAAAGAACTAACTCTTCTCCGTCGGCACAACTCTCCACATCGTCTGTCCGTCTCCGTCGGCACGACTACTCAACCTTCACATACGTCTGACTGACTGCTGTCGCACTTTACCGCTATTTATATCTCCCAGGCACTATATTGGAAAGTTCGGGAAAGCTCAGTTATTTTGCGGTGAAATACAAAGTAGAAGATTCCAGTAGCCTCTATCCTTTTCTCTCTTTCGGCAAGCGCCCCAACAATGCGGCCATGCTCTGTCTCTTTCCTTCGGCTCCTTTGCGGTAGTGCCGACAATAATGCGATGCGTGACACTACGGTTGTCGGCAATTAGATGCGGCGGGCGCGGTGACAATATAATAGTTGAAACAGTATGTATGAATTAGTGCATGCTGAAAATTGCATGATATGATTTATGATTGTAATTGCTTCTTCAGACATATTAATTTTTCTGGAGAGATCTTAATTTTTTTCCTCTTCTTTCTGTTTCCTCATCTTTTGGGTTGCAGATTTCTATTAGAACTATGGCCGAAGTAAAAGTGGAGTGAGTTGACAGGTCATCGCTTCGAATGTTGTCCTCTGGACTAGATGAAATGTTTCACATTTTAATCAGTTTAGCAATTGCTCCTGAATTTTCTTCAACTTCGATTAGTATAGGGGTGTCTTGTTCATCTTCAAACCCCATTTTGTTGTAGCACTCAGTGGTTGTTTTAGGTTTTAACTCCCTTATTGGCAGACCAATCTAATTCACTGCATCCAGAATAGAAACTGACCATGCAAGAGCTAATACACTTTCAGCTTCTTCAACACTTAGAATAAGAGACTGATTCAAAGCTTTCCCAGTGTTGATTATCAATGATAGTTTCTCAGGCTAACAGCCAGGTCAAATTTGGGTAACTACCCAAGCTTTCAGTGCCATCCTCAGGGGAACTGAATCTAGACTACTGATGTCGCGATATTTATACCCAGCCCGCGGCAGATAAGAACTGCCTACTTTGTTCCCATCGGTCGAGCTCTGGCCAATAGGGACATGTGTGGAGCCGATCAGGTGATTGCTGATACTTCTTTTTGCTGTGGAGGAGAGACATGCTGAACTACTAATGTCCATGCTTTGCTGATTTGAAAGTCTTCATCCCTGTTGAAGTTGTTTTTATTAGCTTTAATGTATATAGCTTCTTTAATCAACCTGTCGTACTACCTAGAAGACTTTTCTAGCACTTTTGTAGAGGCAAAATTTATTTTATGATCTGTATTATATGTGTGCTCAGCCACTGCTGATTTTTCTGGATAACCTAGTCTAAAACAACATTGATGTTCTTTGATGCGATCTTTCTACCTGTCTGTCCTATATAAACTTTGCCGCAACTGCATGGGATTTCTTAAATGCGTGGTACACGAGGACCCAAATCATCTTTAGTAGAACCTAAAAACTGCTTAATTTTGGTTAGGGGCTTGAACATGATTTTTATTTGATACTTCATGATCTTCCAATTTTCTCCACAATAAGGGGTCACTGCTAAGCCAGCATGTTCTTTCTTTGTGTTGGGTTCGCGGTTGCAATTAGAGTGCATTTTCTTAAAAGTTCTATTTATTTTCTGGTTAGTATATTGATTCTGCCTGAAAACTGTATGGTATTGTATTTCTTCAGGTAGATTTTCAAGATTAGAAATGGCAGTTTCTTGGTGTATCAGTGTTGAGAGGACTGTCTGTTTCTGCACCGGGTAATGACAACTGGTGCTATTAAGGTATAGATTGGTGTGAGTTGGCTTCCTATACACCTTGCGGCCCAGGTGGCCATAGTTTTTTCTATAAATAAGTAAATCCAAGAGCGGTAAGCCATCCTGGTGTTCAGTTTCCATGGTAAACTTGATGTTGGGATGGATGCTGTTGAAGAATAAATGGAAAGCTGTCAGGGCATCTTTTCCGTGTGGCCATATCACAAAAGTATCATCCACATAACCGAAGAACTGAATAGGAGCTAGGGGTGCAGTTTTGAGTGCCACATGTTCAAATTCTTGCATTTAGAAATTGGCTATAGCCGTAGATAATGGAGAACCCATAGCAACACCATCCACTTGTTCATAATAGGTACCATTAAACAGGAAATACGTGAAAGTTAAAGCATGACAGAACAAGGTAATCATCTTATCATCAAAGCGGGGTTTCAACAGTTTTAATGTATCCTGGAGGGGCACTTTAGTGAAAAGGGATTCCACACTGAAACTAACCCATATATCTGAAGTAGTTATCTGTATTCCCTGCAGTGGCATGGCGTTAATGTTGCCTCTGTTGCCGCTGGCAACAGCTAATAAATTGAATTACATGTATCCAAATTTTACATTACTTTTTTGTTCAAAGAATGGTGGAAAGTCCAAGCAATTTCACTTTCAGATTTCAATTGCGTTAATTTGTGACCGAACCGCCGAGACTGGTCGTCTAGCATCCATCAGTTCAAAATAGCTTATTTTGCTAGTGGCGCTCACCGGCAAAGTCGGAGCTTAGAGACTCGTGCGGCATGTCTTTGACCCCAGAAAGGCTATAGTTGCCTGTTTATAGCACGATTGTTGCCAGTGCAGTGAAAAGGCAAATCTTGAGTTTTAGTGTTAATTCTTCATGTATAACTGCAATATGGTGAATGATTTGTGTTAACAATATAATAAAAAGAATGGCATCACAATTTGTGAGTAAAAGTGACTGTTACTGTGTGATTGAAAAGCTTTTTAATCGGTCCTTGAGTTTGCGTTCTTTTAGTAAAAAATGTCAAATAATTTCAATAGGAAGGCCAACTCCAGATCTTAAACCTTTAAAAACTAAATCACATGGGGGTTTCGAAAGGCATTTTAGTAGCTCTTGGTATAATGAGTTTCCTTGGCTGTGTGGTTGTGACAAATTATTGAAACTATTTTGTTGGCCATGTCTGCTTTTTTCTAATGAAAAGAATGCGTGGACAACAGATGGCATCAGTAACATGGATAGTTTTCGCACTTTGAGGGTTCATCATGAAAGTTCAAAAACTCATATTGCTTCCATTGTAATGTTAGTAAAGTTTGGAAAAACAAGATGTGACACTTCTTTGAGTGACACGTTTAAAAATTCAGTTGAAAAGCATAATGAAGGTGTGAGAAGAAATAGGTGTACAATGGGTGATTAATACATGCTGTTTGTTATTTAGCTCAACAAGAACTCCCATTCAGAGGTAGTGACAAGTCCGAAACTTCGGTTAACAGAGGTAACTACGTAGAGCTGTTACACCTAATTGCTCAAACAGATGATAAGTTAGAGGAACATCTTCGGACTGTGACTGTGTTTTCAGGAACGTCAAATGACATTCAGAATGACATTATTGAGTGCATTTCTTGAGTTTTGATTAACAAAATAAAGAATGAAGTGAGTGAGACAAGTTTTATGGCAGTAATCATGGATGAAACCACTGATGTATCAAATAAATCTCAACTATCAACTGTTTTTCATTATGTCACACCAGAGGGACGGGTTGAAGAAAGATTTCTAGGGCTTTGTGGCATCAGTAGTGACCACACAGCAGTTAGGCTATCCAAGCATTTGTTCGAACTCATGGAGGAATTCAAATCTGGCGCGAAACTCATAGCACAAACATATGATGGTGTGGCCGTGATGGCTGGAGAACATAACGGTTTACAGTCAATTGTTAGAGGAAAATATAAACAAGCTTCATTTGTGCATTACTATGCCCACAAACTTAATTTAGTTTTGCAGCAATCAACCAGTGAGATAAAGTAGTGTAGAGTATTTTTTCAAACAGTGTCAGGACTGTCTATATTTTTTTCAAAATCGCCCAAAAGAACAGAAGCTTTAGACACTGAAGTGGAAAACAGCATTCCAGCAGTGTCTGGCACGAGATGGAACTACAAAAGCAGAATGATTGATGTCATTTTCAGCTTGAAGAGTGAACTTGCTGCCTTATTTAAACTAATGGAGAAGATGAGGATGAATGGGATGCTGAAACAAGAGCTTGTGCATTGGGCTACTACCAGAACCTCCTAAGCTTTGTTTTCAGGTTCCTACTTTTGGTGTTTTTACTTGTACTTCCTAATTCTGATTCTTTATTTAACATCCTCCAGAAAAATATGTTTGGTATTGCTTTCTGCAAACAAAAAATCAATGACTTCAACAACAGCATAAAAGACTTGCATGAGAATTTTGACGAATTAATTTGGTCAAGGATAGAATCTCGTCAAGATTTGTGAAAAACACCAACACCTTCAAAGAGATCGAGACTGGATGAAGGAGAAAATGACACAAAATCGCTTTTGAGATCATAGATACGATACTTTGCCAAATAACCAACAGATTCTCAGATATAGGCCAACTACAGTTCCTATCATTGTTGGACAGTGCTTCATACAGGGAATATGACAAGACTTATTTATTTATGCCAACAAACTTACTGTTGGTGTTTTTAAACACATAAGCCATGTGTGGGCAAAGTTTGAGAGGTAGAACTGGAACTTAAAAATTCAATGCCACAACTGGGATTTGAACCACCGACCTTCCGCTTACCGGGCGGCTGCTCTACCACTGAGCTATTGTGACAAACTGCTAGAATGGCATTAAATTCTCAAACCAGTTCATATTTCTCCTGGTAAACCACAACGGCAGTCTCACATATCCTGGGATATAAAGTACTTACAATAGTAAGTCACCATTGGGGTAATTTGTCTCTGATGTGAGACTGCCTTTGTGGTTTACCAGGAGAAATATGAACTGGTTTGAGAATTTAATGCCATTCTGGCAGTTTGTCACAATAGCTCAGTGGTAGAGCAGCCGCCCGGTAAGCGGAAGGTCTGTGGTTCAAATCCCAGTTGTGGCATTGAATTTTTAAGTTCCAGTTCTACCTCTCAAATGACAAGACTTTCCCACAGAGTGCACTTAAGACTCTTCTTACTTATTATGGACAGTACTTCAACATAGTGCGATTAAGAAACGAACTCTGTTATTTTTACTCTTCCCCTGAATTTGGAAACAAAGCAGTCTACGAAGCTCATCAAGAGTTGTACATCATGGGACTTAAAGAAGCTTTGCCACTGGTGTGTAAACTTCATGAATTAATTCCTGCCATCAGTGCTTCAGCAGAACAATGTTTTTCAGCGCTCCACAGAATACACACCTATCTAAGAAACACTCAAACTCAAAATAGACTTTCATCTCTGTCCTTGTTATCAGTGGAAAAGGGGTTGCTTAATAAACTTAAAAAGCAACAAGCAACATTTGAAAATTCTGTCATTGATGTTTTTTTGGAGAAGAATTGGCGCATTGAACTGAAATACAGACACTGTAAATTGGAGAGATTGTAAATACATTTTAAATAAGGTATGTCTTTATGATATTTATATATTTGTTTGTGTTTATTGTGTTTTACAATTGCATATAACCTATATAATATTAACCTGGAAACCTTCGGAATCAACAACTGCCACTCCCCAGATTAAGTCTGAAGCAGCCGGCAACACTTGTAAATCACCCACGCCACGCCACTGATTCCCTGTATAACTTTGGTAAATTTGGATGAATTTCTCACATGGTGACTGCAATTTCTAGTCAATGGTTGCATTAGCTTAGGTAGGTACTTAGCCATAGTGTATGTCGGAGAATCTATAGCGTCAACAATGGACCTGAAAGCGATGTATGGTTTGTGTATTTTTGGCAAGCCATAAAGCCTGGGAGGAGTCGAGTAATGTGGTGTTAGAGAAAGACCAGAAGATTTTAATAGAGCAGCTGTTTTTCTTCCTACTTTGTTGGTAGGATCTTTAGGAATTTCTTTGTAAGCTTTATCAGAAAGCAGATCTAATAGTTTTGACTGATAGTGGGTTCTTAATATCACAACAGCTGCATTTCCCTTGTATGCAGAAAGTACCAATATTTCTTTATTCATCTTTATGTCACGCAGTGCTTGCCGTTCAGCTCTAGTGATGTTCTGTTTTAGAAGAGTTGCCCTTTTTAATGTAGGCATTTCCTATCTGATCATCAAAGTCTAGATTCAGTTCCCCTGAGGATGGCGGCAGAGTTAGTCGCTGAAAGCTTGGGTAGTACCCAAATTTGACCAGGCTGTTAGCCCGAGAAACTATCATCAATAAGAGACTGTATCAGATGTCATCTATAATAGGACTTGAATGTAATAACTACCTGGTCCATGGGTTGTATGCTACTGGTTGAACCAGATAGAAACCAAGCCAATTTCACGTTTGATGTGATGTTGGGATGGAATGTTGCAGTGTCTAGGAGAAGGAGCACTTGATAATTTTCGTTTTTCATTTTGTCATTGAAAGAGCCCAGCCACTCTTCCACAAGACCATTGACCATCTAGGCCTTTTTGTAGCTTTGGCATATGACTGAAAGTTTGCTGATGTTTAGATTTATGAAACGGCAAGGAGCCAAGGAATGCCTCCACTTCGCCCAACATGTTTTCACACAGCAGTACAGTGAGTGTCTTCTTAGGCATTTTTCTACAAACACACTTTTCGCCTTGAATTGCAAGAGATTTTGGAGGCAGTGCGCAATATATCAATCCTGTTTCATCAGCACTGAATGCGTCTTCAGGATCATAATCCACAATTAGGTGGTGCAGTTTTGTCTGCTGTCACTATACTTTCCTGCACTTCCTTAGCTTCCCTACACACTCCATTCCACATGCTGTTGTGTCTAACTTTAAAGCTGTCTGGCCATCCTGTAGATGCTTTAAACTCTGTATTCCTTAGCTCCGACTTTCAGAGCCTCACTCTGTTACATGGGTCCAGACAAAGGCAGGCTTTTTGCCGATACACTTACAAACCATGTCCACACTTTCACGTTAATTTCTTTATTCCCCATATTTTTTGCCTTTCTTTTCAATTATTCATTCTATTTCATTTGCTGAATCCTTATCTTATCCTCGTTCTTTAAATTTACATTTTTCTGCATTTAAAAGGTAACATTATTTTTCACACAGAAAGTTAATTTTTCTCACTTGCCTTGATCACATTCATCTTTTCATTAAGTGTTAGTGACATACATTTTGTTGAACATGATGTTACTTTAAGTGCTACAAGAGAACTGAAACTGATCGCTGGCGGAAAATAGAAAGTAATGCAGATAGCAAATTTCTTTGAAGTTCTTGACCCTGCTGGGTAAATTGCATTTCAGAGCTGTGCAGTCTTCATGCAAAGAAGTAACATGCTCATAAGAACATGAATAACAATATAATGTAATGCATTAGTACGTATAATGCTGTTTTTCTGCTTGCACAATGAATCAATCTGAAGATTTGCAGTCTGTTTCCGTGTTTAACAAGTTCTGTTTTATACAAAAAAATTGTCATATAAAAATGTATTGTATGCATTGGAACCAATATATTTGTACACTTTAGGCAGATTTGCGAACTATACATGTTCCGTTTATATCAAGTTTTACTGTATAGAAAAGCATTAAAGTAGAAATTACATAGGAAAGGGATAGGTGATGAATTCTTGAGTATAGTTAAAGTAATTTATGAAGTAGTAAAGTTTTGTGTTAGATGCAAAAAGAATGGAATATCAGAGTAAGGTCTAAGGCAAGGGTGCAAGCTCAGTCCCATTTTGTTCAATATATTGAATATATTGTTCAATATATTTCTACAAAAAGCCATTAACAGGATAGATAAATTTTGCACAGAATGGAGGATAAAAATAAATATAGGGAAATCAAAAATAGTAATATTCAGAAATAAAAACAACCTTAGCAAAGATGAGCAATGGCATTTAAATGGTAAGAGATAAGAAGTAGTGAGAGAATTTCATTATTTAGGAGTAAGATTTAGCAGCAATAGACTATGGGATGCACCTAGTAGAAAAGTGCTAGAAAAGGGAGGACAGCAATGATGGAGTTAAGCAAGTACAAATCACCAGAAATGATGATAAATTGGCTTGAAAGGATTTATGAAGCACTAATGGAATCAAAAATTACATATGCAATAGAAATTTGGAGGCTAACAGAAGCAAGTAAGAAAATAGATACAATTTTAATTTGTTTTGCAGGGAAGTACTGGACTTAGCAAAGTCATCACTGAGAGTGGCAATGATAGAAATGGGAAGACCAGGTAATAAAGGGGCAATGACAGAAAGGGTTATAAAATATTGGTATAGGGGCATGAAAAGAGGAAATGAGGACATAATATGATTGTGTATATACCAACAGAAAGTAAGTGCCAATGGAAATAGCTGATGGAATAAGATAGGAAAGGCCCTAAACAGGAAGTAGTTAGGAACAAAATAGGGGGTATAGAGAGACAAGAAGTGTGGGGAACAATAGAAAGAAAATAATCCTTGTATTTATATAGCATAATAAAAAAGGAATGGGGCAGAGATATGTATATGTGAACATGGGTAACTAAGAAAGAAGGTTTTGTATGAGCAAAAACAATGGCAATATTAAGGAAAGGGGTCAGAGGAGATTAAGTAGAAGAATGCATTATGTGTGGAGCAGGGAGAGTTTAGAACATTGTCTAGTAGAATGTGAGGAAGTAAGGGAATGGAGAGAAAAGGTGTGGAAAAGGAAATGGGACAATATGAATAGGAAAATTATAGCCATGAAATTATTAACAAATAAAGGGAAAAAGAGAATAAACAGGGGAAATTTTTAGGAAAACTCAAGAAGTGGACAAGGAAGGCAAAGCATCAAAAGAAAGAAGGAAAGACAGGAGAGGGGAAGGAAGAGCAATTAGAATAATGGGATCTATTGGCTAGCAAAGTTGCTAAAGGGAACAAGAAAAGCAACAAGTAAGCACTAGGAGGGGGAAGACACATGACATTTGTACAAAAAGCAATGTGTAAAAACCTTGTAAGGAGAATGCAAATTTGTATAGATTAGGACAATAGATTTGAATTTAATGTACTGTTGTCAAGTAATAAAGTACCTATAAGATTGGTGAAAAACATGTTTGAGTAACTGGGCACACTTATTGGTTTTATGGAACAAAAATTTGTGACCTATTGTCCCCCATGGACAAAAATCACTTTTATTGCCATTTTATCTTAATAATGAAGGACTCCTGTTTGGTAACGTTGTTGTTGTTGTTGTTTTTTTTTTTTTTTTTGTTTTTTTTGTTGATGGGTGAGGTGGTAGTTGCTTATTAAATCTACTATTTATATTAAATAAGATGGATTGTTATCCATCATTTTCAGTTAGCAATCAACCTCACCCCCTCGATTATAATGGTTAACCAGGAGATGTATAAATGGTAAATACTCCAAAGCAGATGTTTTGATGCTGGGTAGGCTTCATTACTATATTAATGATGTAGGATTAGGATAGATCCTTAGTGAGCACTTATTCCAATTTTAATCATCATTTTATTATTTGAATCTAACCATTTACAGGTATGAGCAGAGAAGGAGGTTAAGATTACCATGCTCCTAACACAACTATTTAATTTATGGAATGTCATAAAAGAATAGACCAATGAGGTGAAAGAAAATATTGAATTTTGACCTACCACAGCCAGATCATTTGTCTCCTTTTTCAGTCTCAAATTCAACATTTCTTGCAAGATGGCTCAAAAGGGTGAAGTAGTCATAATACAAATATACAATATTGTTATTTTGTAAGCTGAGTTAAGGGAAATTATTTAAGTTCTTGCTTTATTATTTCAATATTGTTAATAAATATCATCCAAGTGTCTGAGCTTTACAGATAAATACATTTACTACTTTCATGAATTTATCAGCGATCTCAGATCCTCTTGTGATATTACTTATGATAACTTTCAGAGTAATAGAAATTTTCTTCATTATAAGGTATATATACAGGATGTTAATGAACTACACCAAAATAATTTCAGCGATTGTAGATGTGACTAATATAAGCAAGTTGAGACAGGCAATGCATGGTCTGTGGCTTAACATAACACAGTTAATTGTGTTAAACCTAATTGGCATCAGATGCTGATAAGTTGGTGTTTAAACAAGGTGGGTGAGATTATTGGATTAGAATGTCTTTAAAACTGCTTCCCAAGTATAGAAATATTGAAACTTAATAGCTTGTTATTGGCATTCTAAGATTTAATGCATCAAAGATATCTCAAATCTCGAACTAATCACCTGCCAGTGTGACACTGAACCGTGATTGACTGCCTTCTTGCATCAATAGCCTACTCTAGTAGTGTAGGTGTAACTGTTCTGGTGACCCAGTGACCCAATCCGTAACGTTGAAAACTGTTGTTCCAGAGGTCATTGGTTCGGTTACTATCATGTGGTTAATTTTTTTTTTCTTCGTCATAAATTACAATAGGAAGAAATGGCATGATTCATAATTATGAACGTGAATCTGATTGGCCAGTACAATAACACTAGTATGATTTCGGTTCTTTGGGACACTGCAGTTAGTGTGCTGAGGATTACCTGTTGGACAACATGGAGAACATGTACAGCATTTCTGAACTAGCAGATATGCACCTTATTTATGGTGAATCACGATGTAATAGGTTAGCTGCTGCAGCACTGTACAGGGAACGGTATCCCGATAGGCGCCAACCACACCACTCAACCTCCAGTCCATCGATAGACGTTTGCAAGAGAGAGGAACCTTCCAGGTCAACAGGGGCGATACGGGCGTTGCACGAGCTTGACGCACAGTGCAATTCAAGGAGAATGTACTGCAAAGCATTGCAGAAGAGCCATCTACCAGCACACACACTATTGCATGTGCACTAGGCTCTAACCATATTGGCGTATGGCAAGTCATACATGAAGACCAACTTCACTCATTTCACCCACAGAAGGTGCAAGCACTAAAGCCAGAAGATTATGGCCATTGGCTACAATTTTGCAACTGGGCTTTACTCCAGCAGCCTGAATTCTTTTCATCAGTATTGTTCACTGATGAGGCCTTGTTCACCAGGGATGGCCTAGTTCTTAATTCAAGCAACAGCCATGTGTGGGACTATGTGAATCCACATGCTGTCATGAAGAAGAGTCACCAGCAGACTTTTTCAGTCAACATATGGATGGAATAATTTCAGACCATGCCAATGGCCCATACCTGCTCCCCCTTCGGTTAAATGGACATGCTTATCTTCATGTGTTACAGAACATATTACCTGTATTTTTAGAAGATGTGCCCCTTTATATTCGTCGTCGAATGTGGCTACAACATGATGGAGCTCCTCCCCGGTTCATCCATGGTGTACGAGAGCATTTCAACTATGTTTATGCTGCCTGATGGATCGGAAGGGGAAGTCTAACTGTAGCTTGGCCATCACGCTCTTCTGACCTCAACCCAGTTGATTTCTTTTTCTGGGGTCACCTCATGTCTCTGGTGTATGAAACACCTATTACATCAGAAGAGGACCTAACTGCCTGAATTATAGCAGCATGTGAAGTTATTCGACACACACAAGGAATTTTGGACAGAGTACAACAGTCATTCCTTCGCCGCTGTCAATTTTGCATTGGAAACGCAGGTCGCCATATCAAGCAGTTCCTTTAAACCTGGCGTAAAGGGTTGCTTTTTCTTTTCATTTTATGGAAGTTTGTTCTCCCTTTAAACCTCCTTCCATTTAGACATACAGCATGTGAGAGTATTAAACAGGATTCAACTTTTGTTAGAAGGAATTGTAATTAATTGCACTCACAACATGAAATTACTCTGTAAAATGCATTGTACCAGAATTAAAAGCATAGACAAAATATTAAAACAAAAACAACCAAACAAACAAACAAACAAAAATGAGAAAAAAAGACAAATAGTGAAGGAGACGCGAACTCATTTACCTTTCACTTGAAAGCTAATGTCATAACCATTGCACCAGAGGGAGTGCTCCGACCGTCTCTTCATTTTCGTGTGTTGTGCACTCAAGTGACACTCATTAGCAGTGGCATACTGGCACTTTAGAAACTTATAGCCGTAACTTCCGCATTTGAACAACCTCTCCTATCCCAAATTACTTGTTTCAGAGATCTTCACCTGCTCTGAAAATACTTTTGTGTAGTTCATTAACATCCTGTATATATAAAGAGTATAAATGAATAACACAGCTTGAATTTTACTGGTTATAGAGGGTTCACAGACAATCAATTTGAGATAGGAAACCAATGGTCCACGATAAGTTAATAAGTTATATGTATTCAAAGTAATTAGACATTGTGACCAATAAATCATAAACAGAAAGAAATATGTCAAAATTATCCACTGGAATTGAAATAGCGCTTATTAGGAAATTAGTAAAGCCTGTCTGCTGTCTCTCTGAGGAAGCATTTCTAAATTGTAGCGTTACCAAAATCGCTTAAATTGGAGACTTAACATGTGGCTGCACGCCACTGCAATGGATAACAGGTTGTGCCAAACAGCTAGTGGAACACAGGGCAGCCCCCTAAAATGTGTGCTTTGGTCACACGGCTATGCCGACTGACTGTGGATATCATGAACCCGAGAAATCGAGTTAACACACAGAGATGGGTAAACTTTTTTTTCCTTTCTGTTTTGAGAGCATTGTTATGCTTATGCTTTAAAATAGCAAAATACCACTATCATATGCAATGCACATAGTATTGTTTACTTCTATAAAATAATTTATTTCCTGATTGTTTCTCACTCTCCAATTCTGTGCACCACAATTTACAGGTCCAAACATTTGTCTGAGTATTCTTCTCTCGAAAGATTACAAAGCCTTTACCTCGTTCATTGTTCATTGTGGTAGACCAAACCTCAGAGCCATAGGCTACTACTGGTCTTATTAATGGTTTATAAACTTTTAGTTTAGTATTTCTTGTTATTATTCCATTTGAGAAAATCTTTTTATTTGCATAATGAGCTCATTCCCTGTTGTATTCTTTCTCTTATTGTATCACTCAATTTCTTATCAGATTTAATTAAGGTACCAAGATATGAAACATGCACTTGCTCATTATTTATTTCCTTACGTTTGTTCTGCTTGTATCTACCTACTGTATTGTAATGTTAATATTAATTCAGCTCATGTTTGTAGTAATTCAATTGCATGTAGCTCTTTCAAGTGCTTATCAATTATTTACTTGTTTCTAAACTGTCAGTTAAGCTTGAATCATCTCATTTAAGTGAAAACGAAGTTCTCAGTGTGTATGTACTATGTAGGTCATGCAAATGTAAATAATAGTCAAACAAATTTGAAACTAAAAGTTTAAACATTAGTTAAACAAAAAATTGCAATGTGACACAAATGTTTCCTGCAAATTAAATTAGGCATGCGCTTATGAAGAAACAAAGAGAGAGAGGGAGAGGGAGAGAAACGGAGTAAGGGAGCTAGGGACCAAGGGAGAAAGGGAGAAGGAGAGAGTAAGAGAGGGAGAGAAAGGAGAAAGAAAGAGCGGAAGGGAGGGAGGGAGAGAGATGGGGAGAGAGAGGGGGAGAGACAGACAGAGACAGAAGGGAAGGAAATAAGGAATGATGGAAAGAAAGGAGAGAAGGAAGGAGCAAGGGAAGAAGGAACTAAGGAAGGCAAGAAGGAGAGAAAGAAAGCAAGAAAAAAAAAACATAAGAAATATGAGCTTATGGGTACTTGAACCTGCGCTTTTAATACATGCATACCTTCGCGTCTTGGCACCATGCTAAACAGATAAGCTATGGAATTCGTCTGCTTGTTCTCTCATCATATGGTACAGCAGCAGTGGACATGAACAGTGGTGTGCATACCCCCAAACAATTTTAAGGCACAGTTCTGTAATTTCTAATCCTAGA
The DNA here is from genome assembly GCA_030765045.1 of Tenodera sinensis. Classification (NCBI taxonomy): domain Eukaryota; kingdom Metazoa; phylum Arthropoda; class Insecta; order Mantodea; family Mantidae; genus Tenodera; species Tenodera sinensis. The sequence continues at coordinate 3,831,967 of JAUKNM010000021.1, forward strand.
CCATAGGTTTCCTATCTCAAATTGATTACCTATGAACGGTCTATCACCAGTAAAGTTCGTGTAGTGTTATTTATTTACACCCTGTATATATACAGGATGTAAATGAATAACACTGCACAAATTTTTCTGGTAATAGAGGATACTCAGGCAATCAGTTTGACACAGGAAACCAATTGTCTACGACGTCAAAGTAATAAGTTATACGTATTCAAAGTAACTCGAAATTTTGACCAATAAATCATAATCAGAAGGAAATATATCAATATTATCCACTGGAATCAAAATAGTGCTTATTAGGAACTTGATGAAGCCTGTCTGCTGTCTCTCTGAAGAAGCACTTTTAAATTGTAGCGCTACGAAAAGCGCTTACATTGGAGACTTAACATGTGTTGCACACCACTGCAATGGACGATAATTTGTGGCAAACGGCTACAGAGATGCAGGAGGATTCTAAAGCGTGTGCATTGGCCGCGCGGTTATGTCGACTGACTGTGGATCTCATGAAACCGAGAACTCAAGTCAAACCCGAAAAGAGGATAAGTATTTTTTTCCCTTTCTTTTCCATTTTGAGAGAAATGTTGTTCGTTTGGTTTAAAATAGCAAAATATGACCATGATATGCAATGCACAGAGTATTGTTTACTTTTACTTCTCAGATCTGATAACTTAGGTTGGTGGGTTATGTATTGTCATTTGTCTGAAGCTGACTGTAGGCTAATTGTCCATGTCAACAACAGAAATTTTCATTCCAACAGTTGACCTACTGTAAACAGTTCACAAAACGTCGAACCAAGTAATAGCACAAAGTACTACACCTCCCCAAAGACATGCTGAATACCTATATGTTAGCATGACAAGTGTCTAATACTGCTAATAGGTGACCTTACTAACCCTGGAAGACACTAACACCACCATGTGGTGACTGTTTCCTACTCGAGGCACCCACGTCTCATTTCGTATTTCCTTCAGCACACAATAACATTGCGTTAGGCTTGAACCATCTCATTTAAGTGAAAACGAAATTCTAAGTGAGTACCTACTATTTAGGTCATGCAAGTGTAAATAATACTTAAACTTGAAACAAAAAGTTTAAAGATTAGTTCAACGAAAATTTACAACGACACAAATGCTTCGTGTAAATCAAATTCGATTAACCATGTGCTTATGCAGAAGGGAAGAAAAAAGAACATACAGGATATGGGGTTATGAATATTGGAACCTGCACTTTTAACACGCGTGTGCCTTCGCTACCGGGCACCATAACCATTACGCTAAATAGACAAGCTAGGAATTTCGTCCCCTTGTTTCCTCTTCATGTGATATAGCCGCAGTGGCCATGATCAGTGGCGAGCATATCCTCCAACAATTTTAAGGCACAGTTCTGTAATTTGTAATCCTAGACCATAGATTTCCTGTCTCAAATTGATTGCCTATGAACCGTCTATAACCAGTAAAATTCCTGCGGTGTTATTCATTTACACTATACCAGGTCAGTCAGCCGCACCTTATTTTTTTGGAAGCAAGGCCACCCATCTAATGGCATGTGCGCCTTAGTCAAGTTTTGCGTTCACTAAAAGGTGTTGCTTGACTTTCTTAAAGAGAGGAATGCCCAAAAATTGAGAGCAACAGCGGTTTAAGGGACAGAACGTACTCCTCAAAAACATACTACTGAGAGCGAATTCCGGTTTCCAGCCGATTTTACAAACTTTTTATTAGAGTATACATAGCAACGCAATTCAGTAAACGCATCTGAAAAATTGGACCTATCATATGGCTACACTAACAACGTCAGCTAAAAAGAAAATGGTGGATACTTGTACTTAGAGCAGGGGTTGGCTGCCAAAAATTACGAAAAATTTAGAGACACGCCTCATCCATCACGGACCCGTACAGTCAAAATGGACATATTATTAAACAACAGTTTATTTACATTTTTGCGTGAACTACGCCTCATGCATCTCTATTAATATGCATAACAGCTTTTGCCATTTAAGTAATAATATTAAAACGCCCAGATTAAAACTGTCTTAAAAGGCTAAATCAAGCCCGAAAACTCGCGAGGTGGCAATGGCATAGCGCACGGCATTGAAGCCCTACTATTGCACGCGGTACGTGCTTTTAGTTAAGTCTCGAAATAGCTGAATAGAATTGTGACGGGTACTCTCCGCTAAGCCCCAGTGACATAGGTTCGAGTCTCAGCATTGTAAATATTTTTTTTTTATGTTCATCAAAACTTAGAAACCGAATTCACAATAATCTAATTATAAAGTCTCTGAGCGTTTAGGACATTATAATTTAAATCGTTTTTGGTTGTCTGCATTTTTTAATTGAACAGGTATAACAGGTTCTGCCCCACTGGACTGGCATGATGTGTTGTGTTGTGAATGCCGACCCCTGCGTTGTCCACGCGTATGCTGTCGCACGATATTTTGTACCAGTCTTTCATTGTGTATTCGACAGACGAGTACGTAGATATGCTTTTGATCTACGGAGAAGTAAGAACAAATACACCGGAGAAAATATCTCGGGAGAGATATCCGAATAGACGACAACCAACAGTAAACAGCTTCCGGAATGTTGAAAGGCGTCTGCGTGTAACAGCGTCACTTGCAAGAATGCCTCTTCATAGACACGCACCAGCAACATCGGGTGTTAATGCAGAAGCAGTTTTGAATGCCACCCAGAACAATCCGCATACTAGTACACCAGCAGTTGCTCAGGAGGTGAACATCAGCCAGCCTTCTGTAGTGCGCATATTGAACACTAATAAGTTCCATTCTTATGGTTTGCACCTACACCAAGCACTTCATGGGAGAGATTTCGAAGCTCGAGTGATCTTTTATGAATGGTTGCTGGAGCGAGTAGCAAGTGATATGCGATTCGCATCCAGGATATTGTTTTCTGACGAATCAAGACTCCGCAACAATGGAACTGGAAATTGTCACAATATGCGCCATTGGAGTGTTGATAATCCTCATTGGGTAAGGGAGGCAGCATTCCAAGAGCAGTGGGGTGTAAATTTCTGTTGTGGAATCTTGGGAGACTACCTTGTTGAACCATTATTCTTCGACGGGAATCTAACAGGAGCACGCTACCTCGAATTCCTCTGTAGCTCTCCCCTTATTATTAGGAAATGTGCCACTGCAGGAGCGAATGACGATGTGGTTTCAACACGATGGTGCTCCTCCGTATCGGCCAAGGATTGTCTGCAATCATTTGAATGCTGCACATTCTGGTCATTGGATAGGAAGACAAGGACCAGTCCCCTGGCCTGCCAGATCACCTGATCTGACAGCCCGTGACTTCTTTCTCTGGGGTTATTTAAAAGAACGCATTTATGCAGAGGAGCTGGACAATCCAGAAACCCTTCGTCAGCGTATTACAGTGGTTTGTAGATCTGTTCAACCCTGTGTATAAATGCTCCTTATTTCAATTGCACCTACCTATAAGTATGTTTAAACAATTACCTAATTGTAGTTAACCAATAAAGAAACGTCAATACCATAAAACACAAATAAAGCAATAAAAATGAATATAATAACCGTTTTCAGAATAATAATTTGTAAATTGTGAGGATTGCACGGTAAAAAAATTAGTACATGCAGGTGATTCGAACCACCTTCATAGCAGACAGATTACTTGGGAGTCTTGCGCTCGTTCCAACTGAGCTACCTAGAAATGTGTGTGGTAAATACTTCGTTTAAGATGTAATATTCGCTGGTACCAGTGAACATTTACAGAAGTGCAAACGTCAGCTGTCTAATTATGAATATATTAAAAGGCGATGTGATAACATCTATGTTAACACTAATTTCATCGAGTGTTTAACACCCATGTTAAATACGCGGGTAGAACCTAGTAATGGGGTCGATGTTTTCATGTTGGAGTATAAAATGCGGATTGCATAAAACTCGCGAGTAAGGGGCAGCTGACTCGCCTGGTATATAATCTGATGATAGGATCAAGAATACAAGCTGTGTTATTTTCTGTGGCAATAATACCTATACCGTATACTTCCTTATGCTCCTTGTCTTTGAAGCTCCTAAACTGTAACATTTGAGAATGTTATTGTATCATCATCATGATCATCACCATCATCATTATTATTGTTATCATTATTATTGTTATCATCATCATCATCAACATCAGTATCACCACCATCATCATCATCATCATCATCATCATCATCATCATCATCATCATCATCATTATTATTGTTATTATTATTATTATTATTATTATTATTATTATTATTATTATTATTATTATTATTATTATTACTAGTAGTATTGTTGTTGTTGTTATTCTTATTGTGATTGTGATGGTGATTGTGATTGTTATTATTTATTTATTATTATTATTATTATTATTATTATTATTATTATTATTATTATTATTATTATTATTATTATTATTATTATTATTATTATTATTATTATTATTATTATTATTATTATTGTTGTTGTTGTTGTTATTACTGACAGTACTTTTGAAATTAGAAGTTGCGTACCTGAACATTGCAATTTATATTTAAATGTATGGTAGTACAAATTTTGGTGTGGATTGTATTCATATTACAGTTTAGCGATCTTGTAGTAAGATAATACTAATAAAAACCGTATATAACCATGACTCCATGGCACAATAGCCTACCTAGGCCAAAGCCTACTGCCTGACTGCGGTGTCCCCCACCTCTGCATACCACAGGCATCATGAGTGGGGTGCAGTACTGGAGGTGAGATGTGGTCAGCAGCCCGGTCCCTCCCAGGTGGTTATGGCGTCTTTTCAACCAGGAGTTGCACTTTTCAATCAAGTAGCTACTCAACTGGCCCATCGGGAACCTAATGAGGCTGAGTGCACCCTGTGCCAGCCCTCCCAGTGGGAGAAAAATCCTCATGCCAGTACCGGGGATCGGATCCGGGTCCTGCATGCCAGAGGCAGGTGCACTACCGCTGCAAAAACATATAAAAGGTGGAAGGTACTGCTTTGACCATAGGTTAACCAGAGATTCTACATGATGAGTGTAACAAATATGTCCAATACAAATTTTGTCAATAAAGAACCATTTCGCCGAAAAAAAATAGTTTGTGTCGAACATTTGGAGCTGTCTAGCTCTTTGACAAATGGGTATAAATGGTTTATTATTTGACTAACTGTCATGCAAACATTGTGTGAACAAAGCTGTAATGCCTTTTTATTTTAATTCGAATTAATTTAGCCACAACTTAATGATAAAGTGTCATCCAAAGTTTAATTTCTACGCGAAATATGGCAACATTGTGGGCCAGTCCAAGCGTGTTTGTCGCGTGTTCTCACAACAAATTCGGCTGCCTGCAGGGGGTTGGGGGAGTTATTACTTCACAATGTGAGGGTCGGCAGAAGGGTTAAGGTACAACTGCCTGCAATATGAAAGAATTTAGCTTAGGATCGTGATCCCGCTCACATCAAAGGAGTACTTAGACATGGTACTACTAATTTCAGGGGGAAATTCTCCTTAAGAATAAAAAATAAATAAACAGATAGATACAAAATAAGAAATACAAAATAAAATTAAAAACATAACAAAGAGATCACGTAAATAAAGCCAGATGTTCCCACTCCTTCTTGTCTCTTACCTACTAAAAAAAAAGCCACTCTTTATCTCCAATTCTTCTTCTGTTTTCCCCCTTCAAAAAAAAAAAAAAAAAAAAAAAAAAAAAAAAAAAAAAAAAAAAAAAAAAACTGAGCAAAAACAACATAAAATTAACGTCTTTTTTAAACTGAAATGCGACTCAATATTAAGAACTTTAATTAAGTAATAATAAAACCTAAATAAACTCCACATAATTGGCATATTTTCAGTATTTCTTGTTGTAAACTACTTATAAATTGATTTAGACAGGCTTATGGAAGTTATTTCAGAATGCTGACTGGTATTCATGTCCTATGTTAAATACGTAGCATTATCTTTTAGAGTACATTAACTATGCTTTAATCCCGTATTAGATACGAATTTGGTTTGTCATATGTCTAGAGAAACTCCATATTATGTATACCGTCTTTTGAGGATAGTATCACTGTCATGTTTACTTGTAGAGAAAAATTTCATTTTGCTTGTCTTCTTATTTAGGCGCCTTCGTGATGACAGCTGCAATGTATGACAAGATCATTAGTTTTCTTTCAGTCCAATAATCCACAGAAGAGCACAATTGTTTTAGATAAACGAAGGGGAAGAGTTCTATTTACTTGTGTATTAAAGGCAATTACTATTGTTTTAGCTCGTGACATCTGAGGCAGTACTGGCTTGGTACTACACGCTGCTCGGATTCAACACAGGTCGTTGGCATGTGCGAAGACACAAGAGTGTTGCCATTTACACTACCAAAAAACTTAAATTTTTACAAAAGTATTAAACCTACCGAAATGAAACTTAGCATTTTATGTTTCTTACACCTGCATCTATTAGCCTGATTATTCTGGCCGAAGCTGTACCTTCCATCCCGTATGTTTAACCTGAATAAAGTTAATCATGGTAATAGAGAAAAAAATAAATACAAGCATGTAATCACAAAAATATAGCTGAGATCTACTGGATCCTGTGTGACCAATGGTGCACACTTAACAGCAGGTTAAAGACAACAGTTTTAGTCATGTATTTCCAAACTTAAACACAAATTATGGTTCCATCTAGGATCACAAAGTGTTCACACATTAAGGAAAATTCATGTTACCTTAACTAAGCAATGATAAACTAGGATAGCCAATGCAAGCTTTACCCCTTCACCATACCAGTTTAACAATGGCAGTTTGGGACAGGCAAAAATTTCAGCAGTGGAGGCCACATTTTGTATTATATAACCTTGCTTGTCAAGATCAACATAGGGTAAACAAGCATCGACTGAACAGTTTATTTATTTGCTTAAAATGTATTTTGAGAGACATATAATCCTGTATCAGCTTATTTATATATCAATTTTGCATTAAGCAAAAACTAGGGACCATAGACAAGCTACTGCTTCTTCCTTCTCTTGGATGGTGGTCTTAATTAAAAAGCATGCTGGAACAGTGCTGGCAACAAGTGAACAGCATTTGTTGCAAACTCAATGCTAGAAAGTTGCTAAAGAATATTAAAAGGTTCCCAAATGAGGAAAGGGGTTAAAAGATTTAGATTTACAATGTTACTTCCTGTACATATCTATTTGCTGTCAAGAGGAATAACTGTACCATCATTATAATCATTATCTTCCTGTTCTGTTGCTGCTTCTTTCCCTAGCTTTCTTTTTGCTTCCAATCTGAAGTCGAGAGTGTTGCAGGTCAGGATCTATTGATGATTTAAAGGAGTAAGATTATACTGTACTTGTGTTCACCTAGATCACTGACAAGTTGGTGAAGGAAATATGGATTGTGCTTCAGTATGTCAGTGTTTTCTTATATAATGTAATTTCACGTATACTTCAGTTTGACTGTACCTAACGATTATGTTTTTATTTGTCAGTACCTGAAAGTTGTAACACTGGCATTTGTATAGTGTTGTCTGTAGTTTGACTTCCATTGTCTGTGGTTAAAACGTTTAGCAACAGCAATATTATACTGTACTGCCCCACTATTTATCAGTTTTTACTCATACCACTGAATGAAACTTAAATAGTGGTTCATTAAAACACATGGTAACCTATTTGCACACTCTCTCCACTACACAAGAGAACAGACAGTTGCCAGGGAAATGGTCAAGGCAGAGGCGCAAAGATCCTTACCTCCCAAACAGGTAGCATATCTCTTATTGTTTCATTAAACAAAATGGGTCCTATTATTCTTCTAGCACTTATCTCACACCATACCAATCTTCAGGTCATAGTGAGGTGTTTCACATGATAGTTAATAAATTTGAAGTGTCAGTTTTGGTAATAGACAAGAAATATTCTAGATCAGTTTTAACACAAAATAAACTAGATGAAATTGGTGCCAGTTTACAGTGATCACCTCAAGAATTGTAAACAAACTAGCTTAATAAATTAACATGAACATGGTCAATATTGGGCTTCAAGGAAATCTGTACTATTGCACGAAACACTTTACTATAACCTTAAAACTCCATTTTGTTTAATGAAACAATAAGAGATAGAGAAATCCTACTTAAACTGTATAACACGTGTTGGAGAATGACTGTACCTTCCGACTGGAAAAAAGCCATTATCATCCCGATTTTAAAGAAAAACAAACCTTCAAACAATATTAATAGTTTCAGACCAATATCCTTGACCAGTGTTATTGCAAAAGTGATGGAAAGAATGGTGGCATCTAGACTTAACTGGTTCCTAGAATATTACAACTTAATTAACAGTTCACAGACCGGCTTCAGACAGAATCATAGTACAAGTGAAAATGTACTCCTACTAAGCCAAGACATCAAGGAAGCTTTCAATAGAAAGGAGGATACCTTAGCAGTATTCATTGATTTTAAATCAGCATATGACTCAGTCTGGAGAAACAAATTAATTGAGAAGTTGCAATCAATAGGTGTGAAAAGTAACATGCTTAAATGGATAACTCAGTTTATTTCACAAAGATTTTGTGCCACAAAATATAATACATACATTTCCAAATATAAACAAACACACCGAGGACTTCCACAAGGTGCTGTTCTGAGCACAACACTCTTTAACATACATATAAATGACTTTCCATCAATAATAAAAACTTTAGAAACCAAAATTGCTTTATTTGCTGACGATGTAGTCATTTGGACTTCAGGCTCTCCAAAACAACCTGAATTAATTAAAGACAGAATAGAAACAGCCCTAAACAAAGTACATGAATGGAGCTCCAAAAACCTCATGACTATCAATGTGGAAAAAGCAAATTATGAATTATTTACACTAAAATACAAACCAGTTAATATTAACATAAATTATAATGGTAAACCACTCAAAGCAGTTGATGATGCCAAATACTTAGCCATCACTTTCGACAGAAAGCTAAGTTGGAGAAAACATATAACAAACATCTCAGAAAAGGTTGAAAAGAAACTGCAAATCCTGAAAAGGTTAGCTGGTGCTAAATGGGGCTGCTCAAGGAGAGTCCTTAACACAACATACAAAATGTATGTTAAACCAAACCTCTTATGCTGTTCTGAAGCTTTAATAACAGCAGCAAATGCTAACATTAATAAACTTGAACAAATACAAAATCATGCTCTTTGCCTAATCACTGGAGCAGTTAAATCCACACCTATTGATGCCATGCTTGCCTTAACACGGACCCCATCAATAACAACAAAAATAGAAGAACAAGCATTGCTCCAACACGAGAAAATGTTACGTCTGCCAAACTCTAAATGGACAGAAGAGAACCTCCCCCCTTCAATCCTTAAAACTCATAGTAGTTTCCTAGAAAAGGTAACACAGATTAAATCCAAATTGAACATTCCTAACACCAGAGAAAATCTACTTATAAGAGAAAATCCATTGGAATTATTGCAACCTACCTTCAGTTTGGAATTAATAGAGGAAATAAGTAAATCAGACACACCAAAAGAAATACAAAAACTTCTAGCTCTGGAAACAATCAATACTAGGTATCCCACAGAAGAATGGTTGCACATTTATACTGATGGATCCTCCAAGGAAAATCTTACTGGAGCTGGAGTTACGTGTTCACATTTTTCCTTTTATCATTCTGTTGGCAGAGACACAACAAATTATGATGGAGAAATAGAGGCTATACACATTGCTCTCCGACAATTATTAAATCTTCCCTTAAATAAATTTAACAAGGCAGTAATTCTGTCAGGTTCTAAAGCTGCAATTCAGGGAATATGTTCAAATACTACAAAGAAGTCAACAAAAATTAGAGAATGCTACAAAATGTTAACACAACTCCAAAAAGTTAATAAGACTGTTCATCTCCAATGGATTCCAGCATACTGTGGAGTCATGGGGAATGAAGCTGCAGACTCACTTGCAAAGAAAGGCACAACAATAAAACAAAAGTCTAAATTCAATTTCTCATATTCCTCAATAAAACGCTTGATCATTAAAAAATTTTCTCATTCATACCCACAAGAAATAGAAACAAATGCCAAAGATAAAAAATGGATTACACTACTTTCCAACCCAGATATAATCCCCCAGAGACCAAGGAAAACAGTGGTTGCAGCCTTCTGACTATTGACAAATCATGACTGCTTAGCAAGTCATCTCTACAGAATAGGTATCTCAGCCTCACCAATATGTGTCCTGTGTAATGATCCAGCAGAAGTGAACGAAGACCACTTGAAGACCTGTGAGGCATTAAGATCAGAAGAAACTACAGTTCAAAAGTATTGGAAAGCACGAATGCTAATGGCTTCATTGCCAGATGCAAGGCACTAGAAAACAATAACAACAACAACCATAAGAGATAGGCTACCTGTTTGAGAGGTAAGGATTTTAATGCACCACTGCTGGCACTATTTCGCTGGAGACTGTGGGTTCTCGTGCACAGTTGACAGAATCTGTGTATGGGTTACCATAAGTTTAAATGACCCTATACTTTGTCATATGAATGCATATACCACTGCACATTGTACTACTTTACCTCTACACAGTTTAAATAAAGCTTCAGTGTTATAACAAAACTTTCATGGCAAAAACTACCTTTATTACAATAATGTATACTAGAAGCAGACCTGACATAACAGGAGGAAAAATGCCAAAATAAAATGTGTCGCAATTTGAATACTACCTGCAAGTTGTGTGACAGATACTAGGTTAGATGTAAAGGTAAAATCAACAATTAAAACAGACCTTTTGAGTCAAAAATATCGGCATAATCACAAAGACATTAGACAATTTGGCAATAACAAATTTTCATGTATGTGATTAATTAGGTGCTAAAAAAGTAAATCAGTTGCTAACACAGGACTCAAAGTTGTTAGAATTAGCAACAAGTTGCAAAGTTGGCAACACTGCACTGGAATAGTAAGAGATACAGAGCATTTGCCTTACAAAACAAAATTACATCATTATATTGGTTTAATCTGGTAGAAATAACTAATTCACTCCAAATTTTAAGGAAATTTTGAAGACAAAGCATGGGCAAACATTTACATTTTGAAACATTTTAATTATACTAATTTGGAATATTCTGAAAAAGGTTAAAGTAATAAATATCTTTAAAATAAAATGTTCTAATAATCCTTTGATTAGTTGTAGCTGACCAAAAGTAAGAAAATGTGTCCAACTCCGAAATACAAAGTGTGATACTGAACAAGGCCAAAAGAAACATTAAAAAAAAAAAGAAGAAATTGTCAACCCACAACAAGAAGGAAACAGGTTTATGTTGCTCAGCTACCACCTCATTCAAGAAACTCAAACTTAGAAAACACTCACCACTAAACACATAGAGAAATACAACCAAACAGGAGTAAATTTTGGTGAGAAAGTGAGGCTAGAGTGAATAAAATTTAATTTATGATGTAAATATCTAAAAGCTTCACTATTTTTTCCCCAAAAAGAAAAAGAATTCAAGCAGAAGTGTGCAAACACAAATGCTATGACTGCTCCAATTTCTATGTAGAATTAGACAGGAAGATTGTTTGACTTCAGATATAAGGAACATAAAGATGACCATCAAGCAGATAACAAATCAGATTTTACAAAGCTCATAATTGCAGAAATACAGTATTAAAAAACAAACAGACATGGCAAAGCTGCACTTTGTTTAGAAAACCAGAAACTAAACATTCAAAATTCAGAAACACCCAAAACTATTTTCAGACTCCACATTGATCAGTAGTGCTAGGACAGTTATGCATTAAAAACTGCAAAATACATATTTACATATACATTTACATATTATGCAATTTAAAATATGGGTATCAATCGACATCAAATCGCACACCCATAAAACACTATGTTTTCGTACGAAGTTCAAATTTTTTTTATGAATAACAGGCATCAAATAAGGAGACCTGTATATTTTTATTTCTGTATTTTTAAATTATTTGCTTAGTTATGGCTATTAGAAACTAAGCAATTTCTGTGTGCACCGTAATATAAAATCACTTGTTACTCTAAGGCCATATAGAATTGAGATTTGGGGTTTGGCCCACTGGAAAGGTTAAATACAACGCTTTTAACAACTTTCGATCAATCATTATTACATACAAATTTTGGACTGTTTTTTTATGCTATATTTTGTAAAACCAAAAATAGAATTTAAATCAATGTGTTAAAAATCTAAAAAAAATACACACGTATTAACTGACATTTTATCTATAAAATAAGATATTAAAAACTATGGAGTGAGCATAAGTACATTTGCTACAATTTTTTTTTCTGGAGGCCTGCAAGTGCTCACGAAGTAGTGATCCATTTGTACAGCTGAATTCACCGTGGAGGAAGCTTGAAAGTGAGTACCAAGCCAGGTGACTGCAAACACCATGCAAATTGGTGCGTCAGCTTCATATGCTACTCACATAACTTCTTCTTACTAAGGCAGTACAGTCCATGCAGAAACATGTCTCCACAATGCACCTTCTTTCTGATACTCCTGTGGCATCTGATATGCGCTTTTGAACTTTTTGAATTTTGTTGAAAAATCTGATAAGCAGTTCTTTGTGTTTAGTTTCTTTCTTCATGTACGCCCATGCATTTGAAACAATTTCTCTGCTCTGACTGTGCAATGTTTTTATCCCTAATTTAGAATGTACAGGTGGCACAATTGATTTACGCTATGATCAATGTCTCACAAATCCACTATATTCACTCCTTATCGCAAAGATCTATGTCTTCAAGTGCACGCTGCACTAAAAGGCACCTGTGAATTAGCAAGGACTGTCTCAGATCATGCAGACATCATTACGTTCCCCCTCCCTCACCATGTTGTGTATGGTTTTATTCGCAAAATGATACAATATGACCTGATGAAACAGACAAAAGCTATGGGTTCGTCTACAGGACTGCCAGTCAAGGTCAGGTCCAGCTATGCTTTAAAATTACACTCCTTCATTCCTTTGTCAAAAAAATAAAGCTTTAGTGAAACAATTTTCTTTCGAAGAAGGAGGTAGACAACTAGAAATTTAAAGTTTTGTGTTGTTTGTAAACATCAGTTTAAAATTCATATTTTAAAAACAGTTTGAAGATGCTAATAGTGAACAGTTGTCGTAACGGAAGGTGCCAATTGTGCAAGGTTATGGTAGCCGTCACCGCTGCCACACAAGTCCACTGCACTGATTTGTAAAGTTAATTACAACTGAACTATTGGAGACTCCATTCTGATGTTTTCTGAGAATATTGAATAAACTTCAGTGTATTTTTAGGTTTTTTTCCTTCAGATTTTTACATGGTCGAGTTTGTTTTATTATCTAACTTTAAAAATTTAATCGTATAAAACATAACATTAATAATAATTAATAAAATTTTCTAATAAGTACTTGACGAAATACCGTGATTTATCTTTAATTTGAGCCAAAGATCAAGTAATTTGCTTGATTACAGTCAGAGGTATGATTGATCGACGGGTGAGGAGTGCACGATTTTTAGGACATTTCAAAAATTAATATCTACCAAAATAATTCTTTTTTTATAAAATGAAGAAACACGGGTCAAATGTATTTTGTTCCAAAACACCAAAAAAAATTTTCAAGAAAATCTGAGATATTAAGGTCAATTTTTACCATATTTAGTGTGATTTGACGTGGAATGACTCGTATGCATTAACAACCCAGAAAATATGTACTGTCCAAAATGATGACTTTTTTGTTCATTATTTTAGACACTGAAAATCTAAGTTAATTCACTGTATAGTCTATCAAAGCAATAATAATGCTGCTGTAAAGCTCAAAGATTTTTTGGAACACAACTGCTGCTGAATTTAGATCTTCCCATTGCAGTGTATAACAGCAATCATTTTAAGATTTGAAAACAAAAATGATTCCCTGTTGCTCTAAAAATTAATTGGTATTGAGAAAAACAATATTCATCTACCACAGACAGTATAGATGCATATTTAATGTTTGCTGTTTCTTCCAGCGACAATGTTTCTTTAATTTTGGACATTTGCTTTCCATTTTACCAGGTAGGATATTGGCAATATGTTGTAATACATGGTATCCTGCATTATTTTAAGGTGGCGCCGTGGCCGAGCAGTTAGCGCGCTCGCCTACAACCTAGGCGGCCCGGGTTCGATCCCAGGGACCCGCATGTGGTATTCGTGGTGGACGAAGCGGCGTCTGGGCGGGTTTTCTCCGGGTTCTCCAGTTTCCCCCACCATCTCATTCTACCAGTGCTCCATCTTCATTCCATGTATCATCAGTGTCACCGCCTGTGGTGCCGTAGTAGTAAAAGCGGGCGTTAAACACTACACAAAAAATGTATTATTTTACGTGCAAAGTTAAATTTTCTTCTACTTTCTTTGCAGTTTCATCTGGCACAGATTTAAGCTCTAGTAAGATATTTCCTATTACATTTGTATTTATGACCAGTGGTACATCATTTTGTTTGAGTGTTGTGATGGCTATAGAAACACAGGTGAAATGTGACAATGTAAATTAATTCCTGCTTTATCCATCCCTACATATATCACCTTTCGCTTTAACAATACTTTCTCCTTTTTTATTTAGTTCTTGTGGTGTCTTCTCAATAATGTGAAAATGGTTACCATAATATATAACAGCCTGTAACCAGGGCTCCCATCTCGTAATATTAATCGGTTCAGGAGGAAGTGGAATTTCCAATCTAACTATTGAGGCGATATTTTCTGCATAAGCCCCCTGAAGTGATTAAATGCGAAATTATAGGGGCAGTGGAAAGGCCTCCTAAAGTGGTAAATAGTGATTATAGTCAGCAAAAATTGATAATCAATTGTCTGCTTGTTCAACAGCTTGGATTGGCATCATGTGGAAATTGCGAAGTCCGCTTATAATTTGAAAAGTTATTGGCATATAGTGTTTTATTGGAAGAACATTGTGTTGTAAAAGTTAACAGGATTAACAACGCAGAGAACAAACATGTAGATTGTTAGGTGGGGTAAAAAAATAGAAGAAGATTACAAACTCGAAAATATACATAGTCCGTGTTCAGGTAGTGTGAACCCCATAGCGCTTTAGAGAAAGGATGCCAATACAGAATATTTGTGGTATTTATTTGTGATATAAAGGGACAATAAACAAGTTTTTAATGAGGAAACAGAATTTAATCATTCTTGTAAAGTGTTGATCTGTACCGCGACCTGAGATACATCGAGAAAGTTGATAAAAATATTTGAGTTTGATAGCTACAAAATGGTGCTTACGCGGGGCAAATGGACCTATATTTAAAGAATCATCGCGATTGTGGAACTCACCTCTCCTTGCTCCTGTAAATAAATAAATACTGTTCCACTATTTAAACAAACTGATTCTACTTGTAGATTTAAGGGAACACTTTCTTATGGTTGAAATAAACAAACAGTAGGAAAATTTAAGTGCATCATTTGACTCAGAGGTTGTACTGCATGCACCAAGCATGTTGCATTAATCATTCTATTGTATGAAAGTTTTAATCCCCTACCTGCCATAACCATATCGAGAGAGCATCTGATAAGAGTAAAACTTTATTTTCATATTTAATTCCCTCTGGACACAATGACAACATTGCATTATTGAACACTTCTACAATAGTGGAATGATTTGTTGTTGCTATTTCGTCTACTGTTAGAAGATAAGCTTTTGAAATTTCATTTTGATAGAGCATAACACTATTACATTACATATAGATATTTTACATGCACCTGGGGTTTTATCCAAACTAAACCAGATTAAATTATGTATATATCGATGTTGGTTTCACTATTATTGATATTTTTTAATTTTATTTTATATCTAAAGTGATGAAGTATCGGGTCTATTATTATGATACATAGCAACGTTCTTTTTTGTATCATTTTTGCCCATTACATGCAATGCATTTTATTTCATTGTCAACATATGAAATTTGATGTTACCAACATGATTTTTGTATGTTACTATCACAACACACTCCCTTAACATAGACAATCATGTTGTATCTTAATTGTTCTTTCACACAATACAAAGGAGACACTCCCTCAAAAAATACTTTTACATTGAGTAATTGCAACATAATTTAAGTTAAACAACATTATAAACAAATATTTAACCTACAGAAACACTTTTACTTGAATGTGTATCACTAATGATATACAAACTTGTTTGATAGTTCTTTGAATCTAGTAGATTGCAAAGGTTTTGTTAAAATGTCTGAAATTTGTTTATCACTAGGACAATACTCTAAATTAAACCACATTTTATTTTAATTCATCATGCATGAAATTATACTTTATATCAATGTGATTTGTGTTACATGAAGCTTGACCAGATTTGATCATTTTAATGCAACTTTGATTATCTGAGTACATTGTAATTTTAGGCTTTCCAATGTTGAGTTCTTCAATGAGATTCTTCAAAAACTTCATTTGCTTGCAGCAGTGTATGGTAGTAACATATTCTGCTTCTGTGGATGATTATGCCACAATACGTTGTTTTCTTGAACTCCATATGACCGGCCCTCCTCCAATCATAACAATGAAACCAGTTGTACTTTTTCTGTCTTTCATGTCCTCAGCAAAATCTGAATCACAGTATGCCTTTACTTGGATTTCATGTTCACTTGCTGATAAGTAATGGATTCCAAGATTCTTGTTGCAGTTGAGATATCTGAGAGTTCTCTTGATATTGATTACATCCTGTTGAGATAGTGCATTTACTGCTCTGCTTTCAAAGTTCACAGATAACTCAGGTCAGGGCGAGTCTTGCAGGCCAAATGTAGGAGACTTCCAACTGCTTCATGATTTGGGAATTTCACTGTATTTTGATGATCTTTCGCTGGTAGTTTTTGTTTTTTTGCATCTTCTTGTTGCTTCTCAGTTTTCTTTTCTCTGTCATCCTCTTTTCTCCTATATGTCATCAAGACAAGCCAAGGAAAACAGAAAAGTTTTCCTTGTATTGTCTTGATGACATATAGGAGTGCTTACTGACCTTGCAGCTTCCATACCATAATTTCTTACAATTTGATTTGCATATTTTGTTCGAGTTAGAGAGATTCCATGTTCACTTACATTTATTTTTGTTCCTAAAGAATTCTCTGTTTCAATGTTTACTGCTGCTTTAAAGTTTTCATTCAATCTTTTCATTAGTTTTTCCATATCTCAAATACTTTCATTTGTAACTATTCCATCATCTACATGTATTGCTACAAACATTTCATTTTTACTCTTTGTGTTTTTAAATATACATTTGACAGATTTCAGTTGTTGAACATTTTCAGACTTCAGAAAATTAGTCAATCTTTTATTCCATTGTAGTGGAGACTATTTGAGACCATATAATGCTTTCTTCAGCTGACATATTTTGTTTGGATGCTCATATCCTTCAGGTATATGCATATACACTTCTTCTTTGAGTTCTCCAATGAAGAAGGCTGATTTTATGTCAAATATCCACACATTAATTTTCTTCATTGCAGCCACAGCAAACAGTATCCTTAAAGAGTTTGAATGAACAACTGAGCTGCATATTTCTTCAAAAAGTAGACTGTCCTTTCTTTAATATTAAGTTTTTATTAAAAGGAGAAGCATTATATATAGTGATGTCCTGATCATTGTGAAGGTTTTTAGTTGCTTTTATATATTCAGGTAGACAATCACTTACTTGTAGTTGTAGATAAACAGGAGCGCTTTCGTGGAGGTTACGTCCACATCCTCAGCCAGTAGCAACAGAAACCTTCACAATGTCCTTTCTTTGTTGACATCCTCTTGCAACTAAACATGCCTTATATTTTCCATCATCTTTTATTCTGAATATCCAACGGCTTGCAACAAGTTCTTTTCCAATTGCCTCACTTTTATCCACAAGTTCCCATGTGTTGCTTGCTTCCAGATTTATTTTTTCTTCATTGATTGCTTCAAGCCATTTTTCTTTTTCTTCACTTTCCATGCATTCTCTCTAAAAAGCAGTTACTATTACTGTTATTGCTTGAAAAATATTGGAGAGCAAGAGGATTAATGGCTTCATTGTCAGAAATCCAGCATTAGCTAACAACAACAACAACATTTTATCTGTTTTAGCTTCCGCTTTAATATTTAGCTTTGAGTTTTAAGTGGTGCTGAGTATTTTTCGTCTTTTATCTTTTGACTTGGGGCTCTAATGACCTAGCTGTCGATGGGCCCTTAAACCCCACTCACTCATTCACTCACTCACTCAATCAATCACTCAATCAATCACTCACTCACACACACACTCACTCCTCACTCACTCACTCACTCACTCTCTCTCTCTCGCTCACTCCTCCATTGTCACATCATATTTTTGATGTTTTCAAGTTGAAATGGGCTTCTACTTCATACACATATCTTTTAAGATATTCTTCAGTTTCATCCTTGTTTTCCAACAAATATGCCTTAACAAAATGTTATGAAATAATTTTTGCCATCATGAGTAGAAGGGCTGATCTTTCCACACACATCAGTATGCCTGCCTCGGTAGCGTGATGGTTAGCGTGACTGCCTCACTTTCAAGAGGTTGCGAGTTCGAATCTCGCTTAGGGTAAGTTATCCGGGTAAAGTTTTTTTCCGAGGTTTTCCCTACCCTGAGAAGATAAATGTCGGGTAACTTAAAGCTCCATGGACCTCGGGCTAATTTCAGCATCATTTCACCCATTTCATTTCATTCATTCATCCGATATGACACAATGTTGGAGGACGTTAATTAAAAAGAAAAAAAACATCAGTATTAGCTGTAGTGGTCTTGTTGCTTTGAATCTCACTGTGCTGAGACGGTTTCTTACCATCTTGGCTTTCATTATCTTAGGAACACCATCACACATATGGGGAATTTTCTTCAAATTGTTGTAGTTAATGTGACCAAGCTTTCTGTGCCATTGCATTTCTTGATCTAAAGTTATCAATAAAGTTGTTAACTCCAAATTCATGCTTTGTTTTTCTTGATTTTTTAAGTCGACAACATACAATCCACATGGTTATTTGTATTCCTTAAGAACAACAGATCCATCTTTTACTGTCCACACTTCATATTCACTAAAAAGAACAACTGTACCTTTTTCTATTAGAGCAATTCCGCGAATATGTCATACCGAGTGTTAAAATTTGAAATTAATGTTTCACTTTTTTTACTGAGGAAAGATGATGCTAGATACTCCAAAGTATCTTATGAAGTGAAAAATAAATGATTTTAACGTGAATATGGGTTCAAATTTCACTTCTTACCCATATGTTTTCAAAACACTAAAAATAAGCGCGAATAACGGTGATTTTCATATCAATATTTCAGGAGCTATGTACAACTGTTTTAATTTTTTTGTTCTGTACATCACACAATTGACTCTTTGCCTTTGAAACGTGTATATGATTAATAATTTTCGACATTTATAAATAATCCTTAGAGCCTCTTTAATTATTACTGTGTGTCAATGTCAGTTAGTCACGGTAAATAAGGATAAAGTCCTATGGAGGGAAAAGTAATAGACTGAAATAAATATGCTTTTTGATTCTGCGTCATTACAATATAACAAATAAAAGAGTATCAGAAAGTTTTCCTCTATAGTCATTAGTTTTCCCACAAAACACGTGACTAAGGGACAGTTAGTGCAGGTACCCCGTGGTCTTCATACGCGTACAGTTGTGTCTGAGACTTCAGTCAGGATAGATGTACCAGTCTGTTTCTGACTCCATGGCTAAAACACCAGCCCAAAGACAATGTGAGTACAAACAACATCTGAAGGAGCAAGGCAGTTATTTACAATGGAAGGAAAAAATGAAAGTGACTATGAGGAAAGGAAAAGAAATACTGAAGCAAACAAAACAAGGAAGAGAACACCTCAACGCTGAATATAGGAGATATAAGCAAGCACAGTGGGTAAGACAGAAGATAAGAGACCAAGAAGGGATTGATAAGGATACTCCATCAACATCAACCCCTTTCAAAAGAAAACGGTATTTCGGAAAGTGCAGAAAACATGTTGAGGAAGCATTGCCGCAATCTCCACGTAAAAGAAAAGAAATGATTCGTAAGTTAGCAGTTGAAGAGGGATTACATGTTGTAAAACCAAAGCGTTCTGTCCCGGTATCAGGAAAACAACTATCAGAGGAACTTAAAAGTGCAATCATCAAGTTCTATCAGGATGATTCAATATCTTACCAAGCTCCTGGAAGAGATGATTTTATTGAAATCCATGTTCAGGGGGAAACAAAAGAAGATCGCATTATGTATCTAGTGGCAACATTAAAAGAAGCACATGCACTCTTTCTACAAGACCGAGTAGAAATGTCCGTGGGGTTGACAAAATTCGCTGAATTACACCCTGCTCACGTGCGTCTTCAAAGTCAGATCCCACATAATGTGTGCACATGCATTATACATGAAAATACGAAGTTTCTTCTCAAAGCATTGTGTAAAAATCACATACTCACTGAGACTGAATTTCGTAAGTTCATAGCACAAGTGGTTTGCGATCAGAAATCGAGTGAATGTGTGCAGGGAGGATACTCCAAGTGCCCGGGATTGAGTGGAGTAGACATTTGGGATATACTTGCTAATTCTCCATGCGAATGGAAGCTGTGGAGTTCACGTAATGGAAGAATGGAAATAGAAGTTAAAAATGGGTCTGTAAAAGACTGCATTGAAGAACTGACCAATTACCTGCCACGTTTCCTAAGTCACATTTATGTAAAAAGACAGCAATCCGAGGCCTTTAAGAAGGCTCGGGACAATGTTGCAATTAGTGAAGCTGTGATACAGATCGACTTCTTTGAGAACTACACATGCAAGGAGCTGCCCACTGGAACAATACACAGATCTCAATATTTACTGCTGTTGCCTGGTATAGGAAAGAAGATATTGGTGAAATTCAGAAACAATCTTTTGCTTTGGTGTCTGATTATGTATCGCATGACAAATATGCAGTTGATATTTGCTTAAGGAATATATTTTCGGAAATATTGGATATTGTTCCGAATCTTGAACTTGTGAAAGTGTTTTCTAATGGAGCTGCTTGTCATTTTAAGCAGAAATACACATTGAGCCATGTGACATCTTTCCGAAGTATTTTGAATCCAAATTGAATGGTACTTCTTCGAATCCTATCACGGAAAGGGGGCAGTAGATGCGATTGGAGGACAAGTGAAGAGGATGGCATGGACAGCTGCGAAAGCAGGAAGCAGGATTCAGAGTGCTGAAGAATTTGTTAATACTGTTAGAAAGAAAACCAAAATATGTGTTCTTGAAGTTTCTCTGCCTGAAATTGAAGAAGCAAAAGAATTTCTCGACAAAAGATTTGAACGTATTTCACCTATGCCGTCCACTCAGCGGGTTCATTATGTGAAAGTATTAGGTTTAAATGTTGTGGAATATGCTTTTCTTTCATGTGCGGAAAGTGTCAGAATGATGCACAACTTTCGGAAATAAAAACAGTGTAGTGATATACGCGTGTACTACGGGGCTACTGCATCTAGTGTTCCTGCACTATAAGGAGTCCAATCCAGTAACTAGTGTGTTACAATGTGATGTGTACTGTGTGCTCTCATGTGTCGTCTTTGTTATGGTTTTGAGTCAGCTTTTTATACTTGCAATGATGTTTTCTAGTGGCTTGCATCTGGCAATGAAGCCATTAGCATACTTGCAACGATGTAACTGATAAGAAATGACAGCTGTCAACATCTGTTTATTCTGTTTATGTTGCATGACTTTAATGCTTCTCCAAAGGATATGATTCTTCTCAAAATGATAAATGCAATTACACACATGTATGTAACGTATAATACGTATCACTATGATATACCATATGTTATACCATGTAAAACAAAGACAAGGTATTACAATTTTCACAAATGTCAGTTAGTCACAAACTCATGTCAGTTAGTCACGCTGACCTTTTGAATAAAATCTCCAGATGAGAATAACATGCCAGACCATTTTTCAGGTCATTTGAAAGCTTAGAAGTTCCTCTCTCAAGTGACTTTTCAGAACAAATCAAATAAGAAAACTTTCAGAGAAAACGGAGGACAAATGTTTGAAGTTGGAACTGCAGTTGACAAAAATGTCAGTTAGTCACGAAAAGTTTAGCGCTCATTATTAAATAATTGTTTCACTTTTTAAGGTTTATATATTTCCTATCTCAACCGCCAATGTATTCTCTGTCATTGTATGTCGTTAAAATAACATTTTTACACCTATATTGACCATTAGGCAGACATTTTAAGAAGAAAATGTAGTGTAAATGTCAGTCACACGCGGAATTGCTCATTATAGCTTTCACTGACATGAGACTCTTTGTTAAACCAGGTACATAACTGATATTTGTTAATATCACACTGTCTCTACTTCTCCTTCCATTTTTGCAATTAGACATTCGCCATCCTTTATACAGTTGATTTTAATGTTTCTTGTGTTTCTTATGCTTGTAAGTTGTTTTCCATCATTTCTCATGTTGCCATTACAGCCATTATCCACAACAAAAATCATGTGATTTTTTTCACTGTTTAATTCTGCTGCACTTCTTTCTTCAGTTGTCAGAAAAATAAGCTTTTAATTCTACCTGTTTCTATTATCACTGTTATTCTTGTTCTTAAAATAACATTTTTCTTCTGAATGATTTTTTTTCTTGCACGTTCCACAAGCTGGATATGTTTTTTTTATTCATGTCTGCACAATTTCTTTTTCTGAAGTAGCAATTTTCTGTCAAATGGTTAGATTTCTTGCATATTTCACATTGCTTCTTTTGTTTTTCTGGGCAATCTGTGATTTTATAACCATTGCATTTGCATCCATAGCATCTTACTGTTTGTTTACCTTTGAACTTGAGTACTTTAAATGCTATAACTGTTTCCTCAGTAGATGAATTTCTACAGCTTTCCTCCTTGCTTAATCTGGCTTTTAGGTTATCCAAGGTTCTGCTTCCTTCTTGTGTTGAATCCCAAGCATTAGTGTTTATAATATTCAGGGAGAGTAGTTAAAATCTCGGTCATGACAACTTCTTCACTTAGATTTTCATTTAAGCGGTTAAGCTTAAAAGCTGTGTTTTGTATATGACTGGTATTAGCCATCATATCCTTGCTTTTATCATATTTATAGTTGAAGAATTCTGTTTGTAGTTGGACTTTCTGCTGAGTAGTTTCATTCTTATATACTGATTTTAAAGTGTCCCAAATTTCCTTAGATGTCTCACACGAAAGAATATGGGCCTTTACATTATGATCTAGTGTTCTTAGAATCATGCATTGTGCCTTTGTCTTCCATTCTTCTACGGCAGTTTCATTTTCTTAACTTGATAACAAATCACTATTTTAATGTTCACTATTTTATGTAATCTTCTTGCACGAAATAACACTGATATTTCCAGTTCCCACAATGGATAAGAATCTGCATTTTTTAATTTTGTAATTGATGCAACTTCATCTGTAGTTGTTTCCATGTTTTTACTTTTTAAGTTGTTATTTCACTTCTCTCAGACACTCACTTTTACTTACGATTTTTATGCCGATGTACCCATTCACACATAACTTTCACGTTCTTGGCACATAACCTGTTGTTTTTATTATTATTGATATTTTTTTAATTTTATTTTATATTTAAAGTGATAAAATATCAGATCTATTATTACAATACATAGCAACGTTCTTTTTTGTATCATTGTCGCCCATTTCATGCAATGCATTTTGTTTCATTGTCAACATTTGATGTGTTACCAACATGATTTTTGTATGTTACTATCACAACAATCAAGTACAAATTTCTTGTACTGTTCTTTTATAAATTAATGGTATATTTATGAAGAGTTGACTCATGTGGTATGCCTTGTTTTTTGTATATTTCTAATGCATACAATTTAGGATGTTCCAATTTATATACCCAAATGTCAGTACCAAATAGGTCCTTATTAGAGGCTGGCAGCTGGGAGCTGAAAGTTGAACAAGTTGCTTCATTTACAGTATTTACTTTTAGCATGCACTGTTTAGAACTTTTCTTCAGTGAAACATTTCTTGCAACACAAAATAACACAACCCCATCTGTAAGTAATCAAGCCTCCATTTTCACATACCTATATATACTTACTGAGTTGAGCAGATAGCCATAATTTTACTGGTGGTATTTTTCTACCAGTAAACAAGTTTTAACTATAACAAGTACAAGGACCATCCAGCCATTCAGCATTCACAATGAGAACTGAATTGAAATGCAGAGTGACTGAGTAATAAAAAGTTTAAAAAGCCTTTAGCTCTACAACATTCATCCCATGATGTCATGATATGTAATATGATATTTATATACAAGAGCAGTGTGTATACGTTATTGGTAATCTCATTTATTCTTAGTGCATGATTAAACTCATGTATCTTATCCTTGGAGACAAACATTTAGAGTAAGATGGTACTTATGTATGATCTCAGCACTTATATTTGCTAGATTCCCTGTCACCTGAGATATGACTGTTTCTTATTATTAGCTTAATAACCACTGGGACTGAACCCAATTTGTAATACCTTTCAAAAAAGTTCAGCAAATAAATTGTATATTTGAAGTATTTTCTTGTGAAGATCAAAATTATGCAATAACATGCACTATAAAATTTAGGTTTTCATACTCAAGAGACATTATTTCCTGCCAATGTTACAGTATGCATGTGATTTAATAAAAAGACCAGTTGTTATTACATAACTATACTAGCCCTATTGATCAGCTCTCTCAACTTCAAATCCCTGCTGGACATTATTAAATGCTTGACAACTCTTTCATCTCCATGTCCTCATCATGCCAAAATGAATCTAAGACTTACAGTCGGTGAGAACTAACCTGGCACTTGACAGCTACGTGATTCACTTACCAGTGAACAAGGCTAGTGCTATCTTGTCCAATCAAGTTACAAACACATTACGCAACAATTAGTTAATTGGACAAGATAGCACTAGCCTCATTTGCAGGTGAGTGAATCAGCTAGCTGTCAAGTGCCAGGTTAGCTCTTGCCGACTGTAAGTAGACCACCACCCACTGAAGATACATGGATAACCTTGTGAAACAGTCAAAGGTAAATCAACCTGCTCATGTGAAAAGAAAGAAAGGTATTTCTTGTCTCATAGCCTGGAGCAGGTCAAAGCTAACGACAAGATGCTGTCTTCTGTGCTTCCATCTGAGACAGAATATTGACTAATAGAAAATTGTTCATGTAAATATTTTTATAAGAGTATGTAAATTTTTAATTTATGTAATTTGGATGTATTAGGAACTTATTTCTTTTTAATAATCAACATCCAATCTCTTGTCGTCACTTTGAGTTCGACCAATGAGAACTGTTGCGCGGATGAATACAAAAGAATGGCGGTGTTGCGTTATACCCACGCCAAAAACTACTTTCATTAGCGTCTGTGACTTCAAAATGTAAAGACGTATAATTGTTGATGGCGTGTGAAAATGTGAATTACACAAACTTTTAACCGGCATGGACGCCATCCAATTTTAAAAGTTATTTACCAAGTGAAATAGTGATGTAAAGTGTATATAAAAAGAATAAATGTGTTTATAATAAAAGTACGGTGAATTTATGCATTCCATTCCACGACCACATCCCCTGATGATAAAAGTGGCGTCTGCTCCAACAAACTTTACACCTTTTAGCAAAAACAGTGCTCCATTTGCTCCCATATGCACGCTGATATGTGTTAACCATCACTATAGAATAAAACCCCGCCACAAATGGCTTGCCCAACGTGGAGCGCGAATTTGGAGTGGAATGCAAAGTTGAGGGTGCGAAGTGCTAACAACAAAAGGACGCTATCTTATTGTGAAGGAGAAAGACGCCATTAGACCATCGTCTGATATCAACAAAACATCGATACGCGGAGAATCAACGTGGGAAAAACACCGGAGATCATCTAGCGAAGCCAACTACCCAGGAGACGTAAATAACCGGACGAAGAACCAGCAGAAAAGAAAGTAGGATCGAAATTTTTTGTTTCTTTATTTTATTCCCTTGTGCATGTTTTTAAGGAGTGGAAAAGTAATAGGACTTTCAACCAAAAGTGAATTAGATAAAGGAATTAAAATGTCGCGAAAAGAGTTAGAAACAGGAGTGGGGGAAGGGGCAGATAGGCCTAGTTACCAGGAAGGATTAGAAGGTGAACAGGCGGAAATAAGCAAAGATCAAAGGTTAATGATGATGATATTTGAAAGACTAGAACAGAATATGAAGGAAATAGGTCAGAAACTGGAACAAAATAAGGTAGAATTAGGTCAGAAAATGAAACAAAATAACATAGAATTGAAACAGGATATAGAACAAAGTTTAGGTCAGAGTATAGGTCAAAAAATAGAGGGAGTGAGAGAGGACTTGGAAAATAATAAAAAAGAAATAGAACAGAAAATGGAGGAAGTGAGAAAAGAAATAGAACAGAAAATGGAATTAGGTAGACAGAACTTAGAACAGCAAATGGAATTAGGTAGACAGAACCTAGAACAGAAAATAGAATTAGGGAGACAGGAGTGTAAAGAAAATATGAAAGTAATGGAAACTAATTTAAAATTAGTTCACAAAAACTTAAATGAAACAAAGGAAGCCTTAGAAGCTAGGATAGAAATGGTAGGAGATAGAATGGGAAAGATAGAATCAGAGATGAAAGAGAATAAAATAGTGTTGGAAGAAGAAATTGCTAGATGTAGGGATGAAATAACAGAATGTAATACAAGTGTAGACTGTAAGATAACAAATGTAAAAACAGAAATAACTGAGGAATTAAGGAAAGAGATTGAGGTTGTAAAGAAAGACATTATTAATGAAACTGTAGAACAAATAGTAGTTCCTAAAATTAAGACAATGAATGATGTGATGCTTTCACAACAGGATGCTATAAATAATATGAAACAAAGCCACTTAGAAATAAAGAATGATTTAAAATCAATTTGTGAAGAAATGAAAAAAGGGAAAGAAAATTTGGCTAATGTAAATGATGTTGTGAAGGCATTACAAAGACAAGATGATTTAGATGTAAGTAATGTACAAGATGAGAGTTACTTGAGTAATGTACAAAATGTTGACTCACCATACAGAGAAAGAGGTTCACAACCAAACAATGACACAACACATAACACATGTTACACCAACAGCATATTACATGAAATTACACCACCTAAATTTGACGAGGAGAAGGGAGACGATCCAAAACTCTTTGTTAAAGAGATGGAGGAATACTTTAAAGTGAAAAGGATACCAAACGAGCTTAGGATGATGATAGTAAAGAAAAGCTTAAAAAACAAGGCATTAGAATGGCTCAGGTTAACACTAGCTGGTCACGAGTCTTATAGCTCATTCAGAAATTTATTCCTATCAAGATATTGGGGCCCAGCTAAACAAAACCAAACTAGGGTAGAGCTAGCGACAGGTAGATACGATCCAGCCAAAGGATTGTCATTAGTCGACTATTTCATGAAAGTAGCCAACAAAGGAAAGCTATTAGACCCTAACTTGTCGGAGGCAGAACTAATTGCCAGCATAACGAGACATTTCCCAGACACAGTGAGAACAGGATTAATTGTTGCAAGGCCGGTAGATTTTGCAGATATGATAGAACTGCTGACAGCCTTCGAAACACAAAATGGTCGACCTAATGAACATAGACATAGGAACGGTCACCCAAACTCACCCATCCTAAACCGAAACACGGCTACGAACAACCAAAGCGAAGGAGAACATACAAATACTAGGAGTACCCATGAAAGGGGGAGAGGGGCACACCATTTCCCACAACCACATAATCATGGCGAGAGGATGGAGAACACAAGACAGCGGTACCACGACACAATACCGAGGGGTGAATCGAGGTACAGAACGCACAGGTATGATCGTGGAAGACCAGGAGATCGTACCCATCAAGTGAATCATATACGATTCTGTAGGGAATACATGAACAGCCATAGGCCGTCGTACAATAGGGGTTCACGTCAAAGGGGCAGAAACCAAGGGAACATCGACAACATAAGACAACAGGAACAGAATGAAAATGTGCCGGATAGGACCGATACTGCACAGAATACAGAAACTACGATCACCTCCAACGTCCAGGAAAACTAAGTACAAGTCAACTTTGTGTCCCGGAAGTTGACCTGTGTGGCAGTAGGGGCGATATTGACCAATATAATGTAGGTACCTTGAGAGGACAGGCGAGTGAAAGAAAGGAAATAACCAATCCACCAATGATTAGGCTGAAGGTATGGGGTATCGAATTGCCAGCGATGATCGATACAGGAGCCAGCACATCAGTATGTGACGAACAGCTGTTCCAAGAACTGATAACTAAAAGAAATGCTGAATTCTTGCCTGTGTGCGGAGTATATTGCAGCACAGCAATTGGCAAGAAGAAAGAACATGTTAAATACCAGGTAAGGCTGGTAATTGAAATCGGAAGTTGGAAGTTCGATTTCATTGCCCTAGTAATACCAAGATTAACAGCTACCCTAATCATTGGCAGTGATTTGCTTAACCTTTGGAGGTCAGTAATCAACTATGACCTACATGAATTTATCATTAAGGAAGGAGCCTCAGAATGCACTGCGAAGTTCCTGGAGGAAGAAACATGCCAGGAGGAACCAGACCAGACAGGGATCCATCCGGACGAACAATTCTTTGTGGAGAACATCAATGTCCACGAGAATAGATTGGTAGACGTAAGAGTAAATAAGAAGAAAACAGGTTGGACGAGCGATGAAGAAACTAACGTTTGCAGCCATTGGATCTGCACAGAAGACGAGTATGTTGCCTGGGACAACTACCAACCTGAACCACTACCAACAGATGGAGAAGAATCGATATTACAGCTAATCGATGAGAAGGTCTGGGGGGCACATGGCATCTCTGAAGAGGAAAGAAACCAACTTCGGAAAATATTGGTTAAAAACAGGAAAGTTTTCAATAAAAAGCCAGGTACGTGTAACAAGTACGTACATACCTTTACAGTAACAGATATTACCCCCTATTCACACAAATCCAGGCCCATCCCCAACTCCATCAGGGAGGAAGCTGACAGAGTAATCCAGAAAATGTTAGCGGACGGAATAATTGAACCGTCGGACTCATGTTATGTGAATCCAGTAGTATGGGTCCATAAGAAAGGGGGAAAATTAAGGATGACCATCGACGCAAGGAAGATAAATGCACATACCTTGCCGGATCACTACAGGCCTGAGGGGGTAGACCAACTAATATCGAAATTGAAAGGAGGTCAACATTTCACTAGTCTCGACTTGACAGCATCGTTCTGGCAAATTCCTCTTCATCCAGATGTCAGGAAATATACCTGTTTCTTACACAAGGGAAAGGTATACCAATTTTCAAAATGTGCCTTCGGACTATCGACCAGTAGCAGTGCACTACTGAGAGCTCTGGACAAAGTTTTTGGAGATACCATCGAGACTTTTGTGACGCAATATGTAGATGACTTTCTAATATACAGTGAGAATCCCGAGTCGCACTTACATCACATAGATTATGTATTATCAAGGTTCCAGGAAAGCAACATGACCCTAAATCTAGAAGAGTGTGAATTTTTCGTCAAAGAGGCTGAATTTCTGGGCCACATCATAACACCTGATGGTATACAACCTAATCCGGAGAGGGTCAAGGCCATAGAGCATATACCACCCCCACGTAACTTAAAACAGTTGAGGAGGTTTCTGGGCATTTTGCAGTACCAGTCGAAATTCGTGGTCAACTACGCTAAGGAATTGGTACCCCTTAGAGCACTGTTGAAAAAAGATACTAAGTGGGAGTGGAATGCCGAACACCAGGCGGCCTTTGAGAATATCAAAGAACTTTTCAAGCACAGTATTCTCCTGGAACGACCGGATCCGAATTCACCTTTTCTAGTATACACTGATGCTAGTGCGCACTCATATGGTGCGATATTAGCACAAGAAGATGCAGATGGCAACAAACATGTGATTGCCACAGCTTCTAGGTTTTTAAATAAAATAGAAGCCAATGCCTGCATAACCGAACTGGAAATAGGTGCAATCCATTTTGCGTTGCAGAAGTTCAGACAATATATATATCTCTATAAAATAATTATATATACAGATCACGTAAGCCTGTCCTTCATTCAAAAATGTAAGCTGACCAACTCCAAAATCTCAAGGTACATACATGAGATCATGTCATACGACATAGAGGTCAAACATATCCCGGGGAAGGAGAATATCTTCAGTGACTTATTGTCAAGATTGAGGTCGGAAAGTCACATACCCGAGACGGTATACAGTCCGCACCATGAGATCAAAATTATGCAGATAAGTAGCAAAGAAAACAACGAGATCTTGCAAGACTTCAAGAACATAGCAAAGCTGCAACAAGAAGACCCTGAATTGAAGAGGCTATTCGACAAGGCTCCAGACATAATACCAAGATTGGATGCCAAGATAGGCAAATTTAGGGACATACTATTTAAACTGCATGGTCGCGACGTAAAGAAATGGAAGATGATGGTACCAAATTCCTTACAGGATAGGGTCATTTTAGCATTCCACCACTCGATGCTTCACTCCGGTACTGAGAGGACAGTGCTTGCCATCGAGGAGGTATTGTACATTAAACATCTTGGCAAGAAGGTCAGGAAGTTAATTTCCTCATGCGACCTATGCCAAAAGGCCAAGCCAATTAATGTAAAGTACGATGTCATCCCACAATCCATTGTGAGGAATGAAAAAAATGCATTGGTGTGTATTGACGAGCATGGAGAGCTGCCAAGGGGTAAAGATGGAAACAGATACATATTTGTCATGTTTGATGTCTTTACAAAATTCACCAAAATATACCCCATTAAGAACATCAAAAGCAGAACATGCCTAGATAAAATCGTCAAGGACTACATCCCAAAATAGGGGAGAATAAAATGTATTTTATCGGACAATGCGACCATGCATAAGAGCAAATTGTTTCAGAACACCTTAGAAACATTAGGAGTAAAATTGTACTATTCCTCAGCATATTACCCCCAGGGAAACCCGACCGAGAGAATCATGAGGGATATTAGTATTTATTTTCGTTTGCTCTGCCACAGAGACCACACTTCCTGGACGGAAAAATGTGGATATATAGAGGAGGTGATCAACCATTCGGTGAACCCCACGACCAAGTTCGCACCTATCGAGCTAATGACCAACACGAAACCAAGAAAATTAGCAATTGACATTGACACTACCATGGCTGCCCAAAGAGAATTATCAGAGAAAGAAAAATGTCAATTGGCATTCAGAAGATTACAACAGAAGGCTGAAAAAGGGAGGAACAAGGTGAAGAGATTCGTCAGGAAATGGTCCCCACAAATTGGAGAAAAGGTGCTCTTAAAAAGCCACAAAGCATCCAAGGCATCTGAGAAGAGATCTGGGAAGATGGAACTATTGTATACTGGACCACTGGTCATAACAAAACAGCTGGGTGACCACACGTATGAGCTACAGAATACAAATGGCAAGTTGGTAGGAAGATACCACAAAAATAAATTGAAGCCATACAAAGAAAGAGCCAAATAGCCTTTGTCAACAAATGTGTAAGGCAGGAGTAGTGGAGATGAAAGAAAGATAACAATTTTTGATGGGTTACTTATAGAAAATTATATTCAAAATAGGATTACAACAAGGAAGAAAATCAACATAGTCATTGGCTATATCGACCACAAAGAGCATTGTCAACAAAGACAGATGAGGACACTGATTGTCATTAAATAAATGAATCATAGCGACGGAAGATAATATGTTTTTGACATAAGGATGTCAGGGACAAAAATAAAAATGAATTGATTATGATGAAAAAGATATAATATTTCGACACAAAGATGTCGAGGGTAAATGGAGAAGAAAAATAATACAATTACAGAATAATTGTAAGTATAGAAGTTTTCTCTTATAGAAATAAGAGACAAAGAAATGACAATTAGTGAAGTGAGGAAAACCATAACCAGAAAAACAATGCCCATGAATTGAGATGAATGTAGCCAATGCTTAACTCGAAGAAATGTTGAACCAAACAACAATTGATAATAACCCAATCAAGAAAGTTAGTACCATTAGTAACATCAGAGTTTAAGAACCGACTCAATAACCTGCCTATACATAAGCTTATAAGACAAAGAAGGCAAAGAACTGAATAAAATATTGCCATAAAAATGATCATAATCATTAGCTCAAAATTTGTATCCTGTTTTTCTCTCCTCATAGCAAAGAATACAAGTCAAAAACCACATGAAACACTTAAATTATATTTGTGTCAATGTCAAATGTACAATAACTGAGTATGTGTTGTATAAGAACTGAATATGTGTTGTACAATAACTGAATATGTATTGTATAATGACTGAAGGTGTGTTGTATAATAACAACATATCTGATATGATAACTGGATATATTGTGTAATAACTGAATATGTTGAGTAATAACTAAATGCTTTATGCAAAAACTGAATGTGTATTGTGTAATAACTGAATATGTATTGCATTAAAACAGAACACATATGTGTTATGATAGCAGGATATATTGTGCAATAACTGAATATGTATTGTATGATAATTGGACATGTTGTGTAGTAATCAAATGTGTTGTACAATAACTGGATATGTATTGTATAATAACTGAAAGTGTATTGTATAATAACAACATATGTGATATGATAACTGGGTATATTGTACAATAACTGGATATGTATTGTATAATAATTGAATGCATTGTGTAGCAATCGAATATGTGAAGTTTATAAAGACATGCTGTATCATGTCAAAACAAAGGACAAAGACAAACAGTGAAGAAGACTGTAAAGAAAAAAAAATATATATTGTACAAAGTGATTGAATCATAGAAGTAGGGAGAAGTATTGTATTGTGTTTCAAGATTGTAAATAAGGTGACAACTTGAAAAACAAAACAAGGGGCATATGAGACAGAATATTGACTAATAGAAAATTGTTCATGTAAATATTTTTATAAGAGTATGTAAATTTTTAATTTATGTAATTTGGATGTATTAGGAACTTATTTCTTTTTAATAATCAACATCCAATCTCTTGTCGTCACTTTGAGTTCGACCAATGAGAACTGTTGCGCGGATGAATACAAAAGAATGGCGGTGTTGCGTTATACCCACGCCAAAAACTACTTTCATTAGCGTCTGTGACTTCAAAATGTAAAGACGTATAATTGTTGATGGCGTGTGAAAATGTGAATTACACAAACTTTTAACCGGCATGGACGCCATCCAATTTTAAAAGTTATTTACCAAGTGAAATAGTGATGTAAAGTGTATATAAAAAGAATAAATGTGTTTATAATAAAAGTACGGTGAATTTATGCATTCCATTCCACGACCACATCCCCTGATGATAAAAGTGGCGTCTGCTCCAACAAACTTTACACCTTTTAGCAAAAACAGTGCTCCATTTGCTCCCATATGCACGCTGATATGTGTTAACCATCACTATAGAATAAAACCCCGCCACACATCCATACAATACATCATGAGCAGAGAGGCTGAATGAAGTATAAGAGTGAGATTGATATTGTGAGCATGCCACCTGCATCTTGCTGCTTTATTCTGGTTATTTAGATCTGAGAACTGCTACTTTACCACATAGAACTCCTCAAATGGTCCTCCGATTGAGTGCACACTTTTCCATTAGGAAAACATATCCTTATGCCATACCCAGCATTGAACCCAGGTCCTTTTGTTCCAAAGGCAGCAATGCTATACACAAAATACACGGACAGTTTCATTGGTATTACTCCCAACATTTATTTTTACTAATATGTTGTTAGCTAATGCTGGATTTCTGACAATGAAGTCATTAATCCTCTTGCTCTCCAATATTTTTCACAAATATTGAAGAGACTTAGCAGTAAATGTAACCGCTTTTTAGAGAGTACCATATTTTTATGTTTTGGCGGTCACATCGCTCTCTCACAACCCCCAGAATGTCTGGAGGACCACACCTGTCGTTGGTTTACAGGTCTCACCGACCTGACCAGGAAGATTATCAAAATAAATTCACCGACCATATCCCCTGATTACCAATCAGAGGACGTATTACATGCCATGACAGGTCAGCATGTTAGGGGTTAAGGTTTTATAGAGAAATGGAGAGGTTGGAAAAATAAAGACTCCCTAGCCCTCAGGAACCCTAATAGCATCGGGGTCGGAAGAGAACAAGAGATGACCAAGGTAAGGTCAGATAGAAAAGTTACAGTGAGGAGCAAAACACCAGTAAGTGGAAGTAATGTTCTGCTCAGCTTGGGTACCTTGTGGTTGACATTTACATATCCCCTAGACGGAGGCCCCTGAGTAATATAATACTATTGTAACAATTATGTTTTTGATACCGCGGCGGCGGCAGTGGTGGTGGCCTGTGGCGGTGGCCTGTGGCGGTGGCGGTGCCATCTGCACCCTTAACACCAGATGGTAGCGAGACGATAGTAGCAGAGAGGAGGAACAAGAAGATAGCATCAGTCACCCAAAGGCTGATGATGGGACTGAACGGTCCTGAAAACGTTTCCTGTCCTTAAAACAATTCAAGTGAAGGTGAGTGCAAAAAGGTGACTCAAAATGACCTCAAACAAGTATTATGTATTTAAACCCCTGAATTTTGACCTAGCAAGGTGTCAATTCCACATGCTAGGACAAACCTGCAATACTTTAATCCTCAACATTGTCTTTTAAGATGGAACTTGCATTGTCTGGAATCTCCACTAAACAGCTGTCTAGCTCTGACCACTATTTCCTCTTTCTCTCATTATTATGTGAATTCATAATTTTATTCACGTAAATTAAACCTCCTTTAAACCAGAACTACATGTCAACTTCTGGAGTTAATACTTTACCATACTTATAGCCACTCTTAGTAAGTAGTACCCTAAGGTACCACTCCTGTACTTCCCTTCCAGACATGGTAGGTTACCCTTTTCTGAAGACGCCCAACACCCAGTTTAATATATCATTGGTGAAGATGCTAAGTAACATATACCCTTCAATGCTACACTATTTTACCAGGTCTTAATAATACAGATGAAACATGTCACTACGTTTTGAGTTCAATTTTTTGTCACCCTTTTTACACTCACCCTCATCCCAAAATGCTGGAAAAACTGAAACATTTTCAAGACCACTCGATCCCATCCTCAGCCATTGTGAGTCCATCTACCACCTCAGTTTCATTGGCCAGACCATACAGCAGCAGAAGCAATCAACAAAGAATCGACCAACCGGGAGCCAGCTCTACTCACCCAAGCTAGGTGTATAATGCCCGTGAAACAAAAGGCTGTGTATCAGTTGTAGCTGAGACTGGAAGGGTATTACAGCCACACCACTGAAGATATTTGACACAGCTTTGGATGAAACATCGGGAAGGAGTTTTTCCACTAGACCACTGCCCATAAGCCTGGATAATCATTTTCTATATGATGTCGCTGGCCATGAAAGCCTACTCAGCTTAGACAAGTGTGAATTTCATTTATGAAAATGAACATTCATCAAGCGAAAGCAATAGCCACTAACAAAGGGATCACCAACTTTATTGGATGAAGATCATTGTCAAGATTTATGAAGAGGTATTGACTTTGTATGTAAATCAAGACAAAAATATCCCAGAAGATAATAGCCGAGTACGAAGAATAAATTTTGAATTTCTTCGGTTTGTCATTAACGCAAGAAAAAGAGAGGATGAATTTTGTGGTTTTTAGCATGAAAATTAAAAGTTGAACACTTTTTCCTACTTATATTGCCTAGATATTTGATGTATATGCACACATGTGTTATAATTAGGGCCCGGATTTTTAGGTTCTTAAAATCATCTTTTTAGTTATTTTTGTATGTTAAAAAAGTTCTGTTTAGTTTTTTAGCCTTCTGAATTAGTTTTATATTATTATTTATTAATTATTAATTTTATTATGCTGTTTACTGTGACCCCACTCCTCTTTAGTACAACACTATATATATTATTTATAAATGTTAGCGGAATATATAGCACGGAATAATAATTAAAACATTTTCAACAGTTCATACCAACTGAAAATAAAAATAACTAAGAAAACAGTTTCAGTTAACGCATGATGTATACGTTTGTCACTTCTAATAAATCTGGAAACAAAATAAACATTCACAAAGCACACAACACAGTTTCACTTGCTGTTATATTGCACAACTAAATACATTTCCAGGTTTTGCAGGGTAAACCTTTCCTGTTATCCCTTAAAACATTCTTGTAGTACGAAAATGTACGCTCCACCAGCAAGATGCCATTGGAGCAAACTTCATTGAGGCAACTGCTCTTGGTCCCCATGGCACCTTGTCAGTAATTTGTTCTCCTTGGAGAGTTGCAGATACATTCTTTATTATTGAACACCCAGTATTTTGCTGTAGAACTTTGGTGGCTTTCGATGCACACGATATACCCACAGGCCCTGGTATTTCGTTGCTGAAAATGGAGTCGGCAACTTCAATTGTATCCTTTAATGGCAATGATGCAAATTCGAAGCGCCCAATAGCTCCAGGAAGATCAGCAAAGTTTGCCTTAATAAAGGCGAGTGAAACGCCATTCTTGTCCTGGAGAGCTGTTTTAGCCTTCTCTATGCAGGCTCCTCATTGACATCAAACGAGGTTACAATGTTTTTGATGTCTTCAAAGTGATTGGCGTAATAGATTGCTACCTTCAGCCATGACCCCCACGAGTGATGATGGGTTCGGGTGGAAGAGGAGTTCCAGGTAACATTTCCTTGAAAGCGACAATGCGGCTAGGAGTTCTTAAAAACAGTTTCTTTACAGAAGAAACAATGCTGTTCACTCCTGGAACACTATTCCTAACCTCCTCCGCCAATCGGTGTAAGCCATGGGCTATATATGCGACATGCAGCATGTCAGGATATAAACTCTTCAATGCTTCACCAGCTTTATGTCGCACTGTCACTCACAAAAAGTAGAAAGTTATCCTGTTTTCCTGCTGGCCACAGAATGCGAAGCTCATCTCGGACAGCGCAAGCTATGGTGACATGGTTTGCTTTTTCCAGCATCTTGCACAGCGTAAGATGAGGTTCACCAGGTTCTGTGCACTCTAATTTAACTACCACAACGTTTGCGATATATCGACTGCAACTATCTGTAGTCTCGTCTACCTAAAGCCAGATGTAACGGTCACCAATATCGCCTCTGAGCCCTTAAACACAACAACAATATCGCCTCTGATGTCTTCGATAGTTTTCTGGTACAGTTTTTGCAAATAATATTTTTTTTACTAATATTGGTACTATCTTTCACAAAAGTAAATGCCCAATATCAGTGAGACCTGGGTGAAGGGTCACCTAGTTCTCAGGTGTTATATAGATGGTAAGAGAATGAAATTAAGTCATGTGCTTCCCTTGCTGTTCAGAGAGCATGGCAGCTATCGACTCACCTCACAGTTTTCAAAAGCGATATTTCAGTAATCCTACATTAATAGGCAAATATTGCAAATTCAACTTCAATGCACCTATAGAAAATATATTTTTATTATGTTTCCATTAAGTTGTGGACCACAAGTAGAAACAATTTCAATGTTGGCTGCTTTGCTTACAAAGGAAAACTTAAATTCCATGCTTGGTGTAGCTGAGCTGGTTAAAGCGTGTTGCTGCAAATCGTCAGTGGTGGTCTAAATCTAGATTGAATCTACCTTTTTACACACTTTATACAGGGTTATTCATAACTCCGTGAAACATTTTAAAGTTAAAAAAAAAGTAACCAACAGATCATGGTAATTGTTGTGCCAGTGGAGAGAGAAACTCTCAAGGTTTTTTTTTTTTTTTTTTTTTTTTTTTTTAAATGTATAATGAAAGCCCATGTTTAGTTGTCATCATTTATCGCTAGGTGGCAGTAGTTATCAATAATGAGAAAGTGGCGTTCACTAAACGCGAGTAATCTTTTTGCGTCTTGGAATATGCACGAACCTCATCAGTTGTGACTGTACAGAGACGTTATTGAACGTAATTTCAAAAGCCAGCACCTGTGTACAACAGCATCAAGCATTGGTATGTGAAATTCCGTGACGAAGGGAGTATGTGCATCGCTCGTCGCCCAGGACGTCCAGGACCAGCGAAGAAACAGTGAATCATGTTAGAGAAACATATCAGCGCAGCCCTCGTAAGTCCACTACCCGTGGAAGTGTTGAGTTGGGCATCTCACAATCAACAGTATGGCGAATTCTTCGTAAGAGACTTATGTTTAAACCATACAGGCTTCAGCTTCATCAGGCTCTCAAAGAAAATGACAAAAATTTACGTCTTAATCTCTGCATTGAGATGCAAGTAAGGTTTGAAGTAATGGACTTCGCTGGCTCTCTCATCTTTAGCGACGAAGCAACTTCTCATCTTTAGCGACGAAGCAACTTTTCGTCTCTCCGGAAAAGTGAATCGGCACAATGGGCGCATATGGGGCACTGAAAATCCTCATTATGTCGTGGAGCATGTTCGAGACTCACCGAAGGTGAACGTCTTTTGTGCCATTTCGAAAAAGAAAGTGCATGGGCCATTTTTATTTGTGGAATCAAGCTTCAATGGGATGGTTTACTTAGACATGTTGGAAACCTGGCTAATGCCTCAGCTGAATGAAGTCAGTAATGATTACGTTTTTCAACAAGATGGATGTCCCTGTCACTATCACAATGACGTGCGGGCCTACCTGAATCAACATTTACCGCACAGACGGATCGAACGAACTGGACAAGAAGATAACGCGTTCATGAAATGGCCACCACGATCACCGGATTTAACTTCGTGTGACTTTTTCCTGTGGGGCTTTGTGAAGGACAATGTCTATGTGCCTCCGCTCCCTGCTAACCTTCAGGAACTTCGCCACCAGATTACAGCTGCCGTGGCTATGGACAACCGTGACATGCTGGAGTGTGTATGGGGAGAGATGGATTACCGCATTGATATCTGCCGTATCAGCAAGGGTGGACACATTAAGCATTTGTAAGGTATGTACAAAACTTGGAGAGTTCCTCTTCATTTTGGTGCAAACATTTTCGTCATCCGTTGGGTAGTTTAGTTGTTATGAATTTTTAAAATGTTTCACGGACTTAAGAATATCCTGTATTAGCTTCATCTGTATGTGTGTGCGAGTGTGCGAGTGTGCGTGTGGGGCGTGGGCGTGCGGGCATGTGTGTCGGGGTGGGTGTGGGGGGGGGGGGGGTGTGCGTGTGTGTATGTAACGGAATCGTTTGACGTAATTTTCTCTCAGAGTCGTCTGAATGACTTGAAAATTTGCACATATGTCAAGGGTCGATGACAATACAAAATATCATAACTTTATCCCAAAATCCTGACCAGGATCGTCAGGATAAAAAAAAGGTTGGTTAGCTAAATTTATTAATGTAACGGAATTTTTCGACGTAATTTTCACCAACTTACAGCCATCTGATTAACTTGAAAATTTACACACGTGTCAAGGACCAATGACAACACAATAATATCATAACTTTATCCTATGATCCTCGCCAGGATCATCAGGATAAAAGAAAATTAATTAGCTAAATTTATCAATGTAACATAATCTTTCAACGCAATTTTAACCAACTTAGTCTTCTGATTGACATGAAAATTTGCATACATGGCAAGGACCGGTGACAATACAATAATATCATAACTTTTTTTCTAGGATCCTGACCAGGATAATCGGGATAAAAAAGGACTTAGCTAAATTTATCAATGTAACGCAATTTTCACCAACATGAGTCATCTGATTAACTTAAAAATTTGCATATATGTCAAGGACCGCTGACAATATAATGATATCATGATTTTGTCGTAATGTCCTGACCAGCAATATCAGGATAAAATACATAAATAAAATACATAAATAAATGAATAAATAAATGAAATTTGGCTAAATTTTAGCAATGTAACATAATTTTCACTAGCTTGAGACGTCTGATAGACTTGAAAATTTGCATACATGTCACGGACCGATGGCAGTGTAATAATGTCATAACTTCGTCCTCATGTCCTGACCAGCAATATCAGGATAAAAAAGTGACTTGGCTAAATTTAACAATGTAACGTAATTGTTACCAACTTGAGGTGTCTGACTTGAAAATTTGCACACATGTAGGATTGATGACAACACCATAATATCTTGAATTTGTCCTAATGCACTGACTAGGATCATCAGGATAAAAAATGACTAAGCTAAATTTATCAATGCAAAGGAATGTTTCAACGTAATTTTCACCAAATTAGAGTCGTCTGATTGACTTGAAAACTTGCACACATGTTAAGGACCGCAGAGAATACAATATCATCATCACTTTGTCCGAATGTCCTGACCAGGATCATCAGGATAAAGAATGACTAAGCTAAATTTATAGAAAATGGTACAGTTATGACATCTTAGATGTCGCTAAGGCAAATTTCTACATGCACCCTGAAAATTGCTTTAATTAAATAAATACATATACAGGTGTAAATGAATAACACCGCACGAATTTTACTGGTAATAGAGGGTTCATAGACAATTTGAGATAGGAAATAATGATCTACGACGTCAAGTTAATAAGTTATACGTATTCAAAGTAATTAGAAATTGTGTCCAATAAACCATAACCAGAAATAAATATGTCAATATTATCCACTGGAATCGAAAAAAGTGCTTATTAGGAACTCAGTAAAGCCTGTCTGCTGTCTCTTGGAAGAAGCATTTCTAAATGTAGCGTTACCAAAAGCGCTTAAATTGGAGGCTTAACATGTGGCTGCACGCCACTGCAATGGAGAACAGGCTGTGGCAAGCGGCTACAGAATTAAAGTACAGCTGGCAAACGTGTGCTTTGGCCACGCGGTTATGGCAACTGATTGTGGAGCTAATAAGCCCGAGAAACCGAGTTCAAACCCGCAGAGGGGATAAACTTCTTTCCCCTTCCTTTTCCATTTTGAGAGCAAGGTTGTGCGTTTGCTTTAAAATGACAAAGTACGACCATCATATGCAATGCACAGAGTATTGTTTACTTTTGCTTCTCCTCACATCTGATGACTTAGGCTGGAAGGTTATGTATTGCCATTGGTCTGAAGCTGTCTGTTGGCTGTAAGCTGACCATGTCAATAAGAGCAATTTTCAATCTAACGGTTGACCTGCTGTAAACAGTTCACAAAACGTTGAAACCAAATAATAGCACAAAGTACTACGACTTCCCAAAAGAGGCGCTCAATACTTACGTGTTAGCATGATAAATGTCTAATACTGCCAATAGGTGACCTTAATAAACCGGGAAGACACTAACACCCCCATGTGGTGACTGTTTCCTATGCGAGTCACCCACGTCTCATTTCCTATTTCCTACAGCAGACAATAACATTGCGTTGAAACAGGGAAATAGATATTGTGGAAACATGGAGCAAAATTACACTTTTACCGAATTTGCTGACATGCACCTTAGTGTATGGCGAAACAGGAGGTTGTTCTGCAATAGCTGCACGGATTTACAGCGAAAGGTATCCCAATAGACGGCAGCCTCATCGGACTACTTTCGAATCTGTAGATCGGCGTTTACGAGAACGTGGTTCTGTGGTGCCAAATAAAGCAGATTGTGGTGCAAGATTGTGGGTACCATCACACTAGAGAGTTTGAAGAAGACGTACTGTGTTTACCGGAACAGGAACCGTCAACCAGCACCCATGCTATTGCACATACAATGGGCGTCAACCACACAAGTGTATGGCAAGTCTTGCATCAGGAGCAGTTCTACCCCTTCCATCAGCAAAAAGTGCAAGCCTTAACTGCGGAACGATTGTGAGTTACGCTTGCAGTTTTGCGAATGGGTCTTAAGGCAGCCACCGGAACTGTTTTCAGTGGTGTTGTTCACCGATGAAGCCACGTTTACCAGGGATGGGCCGATTCTTAACTACAAGAATAGCCACATATGACATACGAAGACCCCCATGTCACTGTTCAGAAGAGACACCAACAGCAGTTTATGGTGAACATATGGGCTGGCATTATTTCTGATCACCTTCTTCCTACTCGATTGCGTGGCAACACATACAATATTTCTGAAGGAGATACTGCCAGCCCTTTTGGAAGAAGTGCCGCTTGATTTTCGCGCTCGACTGCATTTCCAACACGACGGAGCTCCTGCGCATTGTGCTGTAACCGTACATCTAAATAGTCTTCCCCAATCGTTGGATCGGAAGAGGCAATCCTACCGTGCCTTGGTCACCTCGTTCGCCGAATCTCAGTCCCATGGATTTCTTTTTCTGGGGTCA
The DNA here is from genome assembly GCA_030765045.1 of Tenodera sinensis. Taxonomy (NCBI): domain Eukaryota; kingdom Metazoa; phylum Arthropoda; class Insecta; order Mantodea; family Mantidae; genus Tenodera; species Tenodera sinensis. Next base: position 3,874,233 of record JAUKNM010000021.1, read on the forward strand.
TCTACAAACCATGGTATATTCATCATTAATTGATTCTGAGGAGACGCTGGTTGCCCGCATTATTGCACCCAGTGATTAGATTCGCAACGCACCAGGAATGCTCAACAGGGTTCGCAAATCATTTCTGCGTCGATGTCGCCTATGCATTGAAGTTGAAGCTCATCATTTTGAGCAGTTCCTTTGAAATCTGCACCTTCTTTTATGGCTCTACAGCTCGATTGGGCCTTGACCTTCCCTACTATTTTCTTCCATTCTCGTCTATCATGTGCCTTCCTTCTCCAGCCTCTGACTGTCATTGCAGCAAGATCTTCCTATACACAACCCATCCACCTTGTTCTGCTTCTCCTTCTTCGTGAAAATATTTTCCTCTTTTACATTTCATCCTCCATTCTTTCCAGGTGTCCCACCATCTAATAGAGGTCTGCACGGGCCGACTTTCTTAGACCCGGCCCGGCCCGGCCCGGTACTAACCAAGCCCGGGCCCGGCCCGAGCCCGAGAATAGTCTATAGGCCATGGCCCGAGCCCCGTTGTGCAATTTTCTTTTAAACAAAATTATCCTGCACTTATTGAGAATATCATCATCATCATCATCATCATCATCATCATCATCATCATCATCATCATCATCATCATCATCATCATCACCACCACCACCGCCACCATCATGATGATGATTATTATTATTATTATTATTATTATTATTATTATTATTATTATTATTATTATTATTATTATTATTATTATTATTATTATTATTATTATTATTATCATCATCATCATCATCATCATCATCATCATTATTATCATTATCATCATCATTTCACTATCATTATCATTATTATCATTATTATTCTATTACTATTATTATTATCATCATCATTATTATCATCATCATTATTATCATTATCATCATTATCATTTCACTATCAGTATCATTATTATTATTATTATTATTATTATTATTATTATTATTATTATTATTATTATTATTATTATAATAAATTTATTTATTTGTTAAAATCCAATTTTCGTCCAGATACTTACGCTAGCAAATGTTGGTACCTGCATAAATAACGTTAGTACATTAATATTGTTTTGAGATCATGATATTGTGTCGTTAAAGTCTTGGAAAATAAATAACCTTTTTTTCCAAGTTTAAAGAAAAGGTTATTGGTGTGTTTCTAAGGGTTTATCGGGGCAATATACGATCATGAAACAATATTAATGTACTCAACCTGTTGTAAGCTATCCGCAATTGGCCGTAGCAGAAATTAGTTATAATCAGAGGCGGGAAGTTTAGGCATTATAAATCATTAAAATAGGCAGGCAAACAGACATTATAATAGTTAAAATAGGCAGAAAAAAGGTATTATAAATACTAAAACAGGCAATAAGAGAAACCCAATAATACATTACACTACTCATTAACTGATCGTCATATTTTAAAGAACTTCAAAGTTTTAAATGAAGTACTGCCGCGATACATGTCCCCCATCTCGTTATGATAGGTTGGGGCAGAGTTACATCTGGTTCAATGTACTTAAATGTCAGGATTCTTGACGAGGCTTTCACAAAGATCTTCTTAATACTGGAAATCCATTTGCGAACATCCGGAAACAAGCATCCTATCTCTTCTGACACCCCATGAAAGCCATGTGCTATGCAGGTCATGTGAAGCATGTTTGGAAATAACACTTGTAATGCTATTCCAGCCCTTTTCATATGTGATGCAGCGTCACTGATGAAAAGTAAGGCGTCGTATTGAACCTCTTCAGGCCGCAGCAAATTTAATGAACTGGTGAATAACTGTGCAATAATTCAATTGTTAACTTTCTCAAGACACTCTGTAGTAAGCAGGAATGATTTCATTGATTCATCTTCTGTATGATCTAATCGTCCAATAACAACATTGGCAATGAAACGACCTATGGTATCAGTTGACTCGTCGATAGAAATCCAGATCATCTTATTTTTCATTTTAACTTTAGTTATATTCATTGTGTCATCGTAACATTTGGTTAAGTAATGCAATCTGGGATTTTCGACTCGATGTTGCAATTACTGTTGGAAGCAAAGGAATCTTCTGCCTGTAGCCATGTTTGATTGTGCCGATGTGTTGTGATATAAAATACTTATTTTCGTAGTTCACTGAAAGTATGATCATAATTTTATTGCTTTGTTTTATACGGTAATATATTATATAATTTTTTAAAATTCTTTCTTAGAAATGTAATTTTTTGTATTCATTGACTCATTGCTGCTGGTGTTTGTTTTGATTTTAATAACAATGAAATAATTCACATTTAATTCTTACGAATTCAATAGCATGGTTTCTTTTGAGATCAGCTTCTAACAATACTACAAAATAAATATTACTGGCAGAGACAAAGAAAGTTTCCCGACAATGCAATCGATGAGGCTACAATAAAAAGGTATCTTCACAACGTCACGTTTCCGTGTTATCAAAGCTGCCACAATAAACTTAAAGCACATAGAACTTTGTGCCATTGTTGGACAGTTGGGCCTTAGTAACAAATTTGATATAGTAACAGCACTCTTAGCACTCACAGCAAAAGGTGAATGCTACCACATTTTCTATGAAAAGTCCCTTCAATGTCTTTGATTACCAGTATCAAATGCTGACGAGATATTTTTTTCTACATATAACTAGGTTGTAAGAAGGGCTATGAAAAATGAAAGTGTCACAACTTGGTGATGCTGACTAATGGGCAATGGCCCTGATGTCTTATGTATGATATATGTAGTGATTCATGTCATGATAATAATAAAATAACTGTTTCAATTTGGAGAAATGCTGAACAATAATGATGCAGTAACATTACTACAGCGTCAGCCACAAAACAAACTGTAATTGTATCAGTATAAACATTGATGCTGTGTTTACACTTTACAAAGCGGGAGGAAATGCGCATTACTAGCAGTATGAAAGAATCAAATACGCCTTGGGTTCGAGATAAGAGTCTAACATTTTATACGTGGAATGAGTGAAAGGATTGAATTGCAGCTGAGTAGTGAGAAATAATATAGTTGCAAACCTTCTCATTCTGTGCTTTGACTAGCATCAGTAGCAGCATTTGAAACGTGTCAGCAGAATAATCATTTAGAATTCCTAGTAAAGAAATGCTGCGGTAATTGTGCTATTCTCGGCATTTCAACATTGGTGACCAAGAAATATGATACATTATTTTTTGCCTCCTAAGTGAATGTACCACTGAAATTTAGTACAAATCTCGCAAAACTTTACATTTGTATTCCATGACCTTAAATTCAAAATGTGTTTTGAATTTTTATATTACAAATACTTGTAGTTACATAATGTACCCTAAAAATGCAGAATAACAATGTTTTTCATTTTAAAATGTAAGGTTTTTGAAAATTATGTTTTCACCATATTCACTTTTTGAAAATGTCACACGATGCAGTTTTCATGCAATTCTTTGTATCATTCCCAAAACACAAACAAGTGAATCTGTCATATACTTTTTTTTTCTTTTGAACGGTTTTAAGTTACTAAAGAAATTTGCAGCTTATAAAACTTTATACTACACATTTCAAGCGACACAATTTAAAAATTATTGTCTTTTGAGCTGAGGCTAATAAAACAAATTTGTATGGCAGATTTGTACATTATAATCAGATAAATATAATAGAACCTTAAAAATAGGCATTTCTTTAATTTCGTCGTGTAGAGCATTTGGCATAGCATAATATAATCCGGATTCAACATTTTGTAACTTGGAAACTGAAGGATATATCACACTAAAATTCAAAACCCTCTAATGCTGTTATAAGACAGCATTGAAAATAAATTTTCAGCTAACTTGACTGAAAAATTTTAAAAATCAATTTTCAGTTGCTTATTCCCTTAATTTTCAAGCCTGAGCCCGGCCTGAGCCCGAGAAGCATTTTGTAAATTAGGCCTGAGCCCAGCCCAGGCCCGAGGGCTTGGCCCGAGCCCGTGCAGACCTCTACCATCTAAGTCTCTGGGATTTCATATAACAGTATCTTGACCTATTAAATAATTTATTCCCTTGATTGTTTCTCACTCTCCAATTGTGTGCACCACAATGTACAGGCTCTACCATTTTTCTGAGTATTTTTCTCTCAAAAGATTGCAAAGCCTTTTCATCGTCCATTGTGGTACACCAAACCTCAGACCCATAGGTTACTACTGGCTTATTAATGGTTTATAAACTTTGAGTTTAATATTTCTGGTTATTATTCCATTAGAGAAAATCTTTTCATTTGCATAATAAACTCATTCCCTACCTGTATTCTCTCTCTTATTGTATCGCTCGAATTATCAGATTTAATTAAGGTACCAAAATATGAAACCTGCACTTATTCATTATTTATTTCCTTGCCTTTATTCTGCTTGTGTCTACCTGTTGTATAATAATGTTAATATCAATTCAACTTATGTTTATAATAACTCAATCGCACGTAGCTGTTTCAAGTGCCTATTCATTATTTACTTGTTTGTAAGCTGCTAGTTAGGCTTGAACCATCTTATTTAAGTGAAAACGAAGTTATCAGCGTGTACCTACTATTGTAGGTTATGCAAGTATAAATAATAGTTAAACACACTTGAAACAAAAAGTTTAAACACTAGTTAAACGAAAAATTACAAGGCAACACAAATGTTTCCTACAAATCGAATTAAATTAAGCATGTGCTTATAAAGAAGGAAAGAAAGGAGGAAGGAAGAAAAAGGAAAGAAGGAAGGAAGGGAGAGAGGGAGGGAATGAGGGAGGTAAGGTGGGAGGGAAGGAAAAAAGGAAAGAAAGAGACAAAGAGAGAGAAAGAGAAAATGAGGGATAAAGAGAGAGAGAAAGAGAGAAAGATAGGAAAAGAGAGAAAAAGAGAAGGAAGGAAAGATGGAAAGAAAGAAAGAGAAAGAAAAAGGATAAAAAATTTGAGCTGATGCGTATTTGAACCTGCACTTTAAATAGTTGCGTACCTTTGCATCGTGGCACCATATCCACTACGCTAAACAGGCAGGCTATGAAGTTCGCCCGCTTGCTCCCTTATCACGCGTTACAACTGCAGTGGACATGATCAGTGGCGTGCATACGCTCAAACAATTTTAAGATTTAGCTCTGTAATTTTTAATCCTAGACCATAGGTTTCCTATCTCAAATTGATTGTCTATGAACCCTCTATTACCAGTAAAATTCATGCAGTGTTATTCATTTACAGCCTGTATATTGGATGACGTAGACGTCCAGAGAGAGGACCTGAAAGACACATGAGACCCAGGGGAAATATTGCGGACCGGCGTTCATACAGGGCCAAGATACCCACAACATCTGGTAGTTTAGAAATCGACACATGTTACACTGGAAAAAGGAATTAAACCACTTCAAAATACTGAACGACAGTGATGCCCAGAGAAAGGATCTGAGAGGGACACGAGATTTCAGGGGAAGGATTGCGGCTCGAAGTTTACTCAGGGCCAGGAAGTCCACAACAGCTGGTAGTGTAGTTAAAACAGTAATTGTAATCTAATGCTGTTCCAGAAAAGGTGATTTAAAAATTTTCAAGAAATATTTGAAAGAAATTTCGAACTCAGAAATTTTTAAAAGATTTCAAATTAAAAATTTTGAAAAAGATTGAATAGGAAATCTTGAGACTAAAAAGTTAAAAATAAATTATAGTTTTAAAAAACTAACAAAAAACACGCTTTTGTAACAAACCGAGCTAAAAAGTAGGAAATAATTTTTAAATATGATGAATTTGTTCTATAAAGTCAAGTAGTTCATTATATTTCAAAATTTTATAATAAGTTTAACATAAAAATTAATTTATATTAACAAAATAATAAATTTTATTGTAAAAAAGTGGGGGTGTCAAATATCCAATGTTATAAATAGTTTATAAAAGTAAAGCGTGAAGTACGCCATGCCTTTTTACAATAAAATGTATTATTTTGTTAATATAAATTAATTTTTATTTTAAACTTATTACAAAATGTTGAAACATAATGAACTACTTAACTTTATAGAGTTCTTCATACTTAAAAATTATTTCCTACTTTTTAGTTCGGTTTGTTATAAAAGTGCGTTTTTGTTAGTTTTATAATACTATAATTTATTTGTCTTTCTTTCTTAATGGGAACATCGTTATTTATATAGCCTATGCTAAACATAAAATTATATATATTAATGGATTCTACTTCTGATAAAGCTCCTCCTTTAGAGGAACAAATTAAATTGGTATGTTGCACATAACCTTATAGCCTGTCCTGCTGTCTTATGAATGCTGTTGTACAATTGCAATTTTACAGCTGAATGCTTTATAAGATATTAATTACAGTTGCTGAAAATAAAACAGGGAATATGCTTATCTCAACTGTCAATCATTCCTCCTGAAATTAATATTTTCCTTTAAATATACACATTCAAAGACATCTCTCTATAAATCTCATCTACTATTGCCATGTTAAAATATTTACCTACTTAGTTCATGCACTGATAATGTTCACATTAGTCTACAGTGGATATATGTAAACATTATGTATATCTTCTTCATGTTAGAAAGTCTTGACTAGCAAGGGACAAGAAACAAAAATAATTATTTTAAGAATTTTTAGTGAACTCAGCATGATTACAGTCCTGTATGGTTAATTATGCAGCAGTAAGACATAAGTGCTATGAGAAGTGAGAGCAACTCAATTTAATATGCTACTTGCTATAGTAAAGCGTTTAACATGGAAAAAATGTGGTTTTAATTGTTATAACAATACACTGTTACAAGATCTGGATGTCAGTGAATAAAGTAATTACTGGTATATTAAACAGAGCACAATGCAGTTGTAGATAACTTCAACATGAAGCAACCATTTGGACCTAGCAGCGTTGCCATGTTATTTCCACACACTACACAATGTGTAGTCCCCATTAACTCAGCTCCTAGAAGTGTGCCTTTATCCTGATTCTTCATTCCTGATAAAAAGCTATAGGGAATTAAAGATGACTGTTAATTTTGTATTTCAGAAAACAAGCATGCAGTAGGCGGGTATCGCTAACAGCTTCAAATTCTAGGGATAATGATGCAACGATTTTGCATATTCCTCATAAGGGTATTCTTGCTGTATTCATATGAATTTAAGTTTCTTTCATACTAACTTGGCAGCAAATTTCAGTGCAATGCGGAAAGTTCGTAACGCGTTAGAAACAGTTTAAAAATCTTTGTTTTGTTTGTAGATATTCATTCACATTTATTAAAGGATAAAAAAGAATATTTCTAAAACAAACATGAGTACTGCAGTGTTCAGTGTGGAGTTTAAGTTCATTTATTTCTTTGTACTAATGACAGACAAATGACAAAATCATTAATATTGATAATTAAGTTATATTTATTAACTATTCAAAAGATATACATGTGTTTAAAAACACTTTTAAAAAGCAGCACATTTGAAACATTTATTTTAATTAGTATTTCTAGCACTTAAAGGTGGTTTTAAGGTAAATGTTTCATTTGTTTATGGTCTTATGTGCACAAAGTTTTGTTTTATTAACTTCTAAACAACAGGCACCAGTAATGTCTTTGATTTTATTTACACCCAGAATTTTAATTATTACATATCTTCAATTAAGATTCTTAAAATCATCAGACTCTGAAAGGTTATTTTCATTAAAATTCATGAAAGCTAGAGAAAGTTGTAACAGAGGTCCTCTGCTATTTTTCACGTAAGCCTTAAAATTTAGGTCAGCCTAAATATTAACCTCTACAGAAATGACTTATGTTATCTCATTGGTGTAATGGTCACGATTCATCCCACATGTTTACAAAGTACGGATTTGAAACTAACGTATAGTATTCTTAACTCTTTTGCCTTAACTCTTCTATTAGATATAATAATACTAATGATCCTCTGTTTTGGTAATTACATAGGCCAAGTAACAATTCAGATCCAATAAGGTAAATGACTCATAATGAGTGCCTCAAATGAATAAATACATTAAGACATGATTGAAACCTTGAACGAAACATAATTTTACTGATTTCTTGTGAACATGATTTGATTTTAACCTCCAGTTTACAAAGTCGACATCTTCTGCTACACAAGGTAAGAGTTTAACTATTAAATTAATATTATTGAGCTATAATACCTATTAGATATATCATATCTTAAGTTTAGGACATCACTATTGCCTATAAATCACCGCATATTTACCATTCAACCCTCCATCATGTAGGAGCTTGAATCTGAAGGACATTATTTTTAATTAATGTCTATCAACGGGAGCGTGTAGTAACTAGTATAAAATTTCATGGTTGCATCTCTGTGTGTTTGTCCTTAATAAAAGTAATAAAAGAAACTAAAACTTCATACTGAGCACAGCTATACTCATGAGCTTTTTTATAGAAATGTTGTTTTTATCCTCTAAATAAATGTAAGCAAAGATTTAGAAACAAAAGCAAAATTTTAAACTGTTTGTAACGGTGCTATGAACTTTCCAGCTTGCAATGAACTTTGCTGCCAAGTTAGAAAGAATAAAACATCATATGAATACAGCCAGAATGCAGCTATGAGGAATAGGTGACATTGTTGCGTCGCTATGCATAGAATTTAAAACTGTTAGCTCTTGTTGGTTTGATCCCAGCCTACTTTTCAGAAATACAAAATTAACAATTGTCTTTAATTCTCTATACCTTTTTATCAGGAATGGAGAATCAGGATAAAGGTACACTTCTTGAAATTGAGCTAATGGGGACATGGCAACATTGTGTAGTGCTTGGAAATAAACAACATGGTAATGCTGCTAAGTCCAAATGATTGCTTCACATTGAACATTGTGTTCTCTCTAATATATCATTAATTACTGTATTCAGTGGCATCCAGATCGTGTAACAATGCATTTTTATAACCAAACTGTATTTTACTCTACTAAATGCTTTCCTATGATATGTGATATATTAAATTAATTTGCTCTCGATACTTTCCATGTTATCTTAGCATGGTATTTGTACTGTACTACTGCATAATTAACCATTAAGGACTGATCATGCTAAGTTCACTAAAAATTTTGAGAATAATTATTTTTATTATTTTTTTTAATGCTCCATTTATATGCTGCCTCTAACATCGAAGGTCATATCAGCAGCTTTTTACCTCTTGAAACAATTGGTGTTCATTTGCGTATTGGTGGTTTTGAACTTTGGGGTTCTGTTACTTTGGATTAATTTTTACATTAAATTCACACACACATTCACACTCTCAGACTCAAGGAATGATGGGGAATAACCCTAGTTGAAAAATTCCCACCCTCCAGGTTAGGAATCAAACACAGGGCCCCTTGCATAGCAAGCAGGTGATCTACTGACTGAGCTAAGGGGCATGCCTTTCATTTCTTGTGCCTTGCTTGTCGAGACTTTCTAACACGGAGAAGAAATAATGCTTCCATATATCCATTGTAAGCTAATGTGAATATTAACAGTGCATGACCGAAGTAAATATTTTAACATGGTAATAGCAGATGATGTTTGTAGAGCAATGCCTTTATATATATATATATTTAAAGGAATATATAAGCTACCTCGAGCACAGAAACCAGGTTGCTACTTAAGCTTACCTTTGTAAGCAAAGCAGCCAACACTGGAATCGTTGCTACTTGTAGTCCACAACTAAATGGAAACAAAATAAAAATATGTTTTCTACAGGTACATTGAAGTTGAATTTGCAATATTTGCCTGTTGATGTAGAAGGATTGCTGAAATATTGTTTTCTACACAGCAAAGGAAGCATATGATGAATTTCATTCTTATGCCATCAGTGCAAGAACCCCTGAGAATTAGCTGACCCTTCATACAGGTCTCACTGAAGTTGGGTATTTACATTTGTGAAAGATAAGTACTTACATATAATTGGGGTCATCTGAAACCAACATTCTTAAAATTATTTGCTGTCATTTTAAGTGCAGTGGGGTAATCTACGAGATATATTCCTACCGATGTACTACTTAAGAAACTGTTTTATCTGGACAGTATCCCTGAGGAGCTATTTACCAAATTTAGGATTTTTGAACAGTCTAGGAGAAACTGTGCACATTTGAAAGATAGAATAGTCTGTCGACTGGACTAGCTACTTCCGGTTCTGTATTGGGGTTTGCAAAAATTCCGAGGAGAACGATACATTTCGAGGTTGCATGTCAATTTTATAACAGGTTATTGTCAACAGATGCCTCCTTTTACCAGATCTCAATGGAGGTAGAGCAAATATCAGTGATGCCAATTGTCGTTATTATAGGAGTGGCGAGTCAATCCCAAATATGCATACATTACAGAGCTAGTTTTGTAATTTAATAGAGTATAAGTTGGCGATGCGACATGCAGTGACATAATTTAAAAGTGATTTTGATTTGAAACATGGTTAATGTTTTGTGATATTATTAACGGCAGTGAAGCGAAAATAAATCTGAAAAGAATATTATTGTATTTGTAAAACTCGCAAGATTTTAAAGATGTGCTAGAGTGTATGAGCAGCAAGAGGAAACAAATCTGTTGTCACAAGGTCGTTGGTAAGTATGATGCATATATTAAATAAATGTAAAGTGCCCTCAATTAAATCATGCCATAACCTGAATTGTAATATATCTGCATTACTTATTTTCAATATTGAACTGTGTTGGTATGGACTTGACTAATATTACTTTTTGCAAATCAACTGTAGTTCGAATCTAATCTGCTTAGAATGATAACATTAATAATAAATAGTATAGTAACTTGATAGTTCGTGAACTATGTGTCAACAAAAAACGTCCATTCAGAAACCTATTTAGGCTTTGTAGTTGTTAGAAGACTGGAATTGAAAGCCTTTTCTTTCCCATTTTAATATTAAATTCACTTTTGCTTTCTCTGAATTTCAGAACTGTGCATATTATAAAATGAACTACTGCAGTGCTCAACATCTACAGAAGTGCATCTTCAGGACTATGGCCCAGATTTCCTTCATTTATCATTTGAAGTAAGTTATATTAATACATTTTCCACTTTGCTAAAATAACCCAATAGCAGACTCATTGCTACATCTTTAGTACATTATTTTTTCTCCAATTATGTCACTGTGAGAGATTAGTGCATACAATTTGAACATTGTTGGTACAGCGTTATGACATGGCCTAGGATCACATGCTAAGATAAAGTTCTTTGTAAAATAATATTGCCGTTTTATCAAGGAAATCATTTAAATTTACAAACTTCAGTAAAGAAATATGTGGTAAAATGTCTGGTATTCATACTTCATAAGTTGTAGCAATGTTTCAGTCTGCACTATCTTAATATTGTTGTAATGTTACTGGTACATAGCTCTTGGTATCTTCACAAAGAAAATCATTTCTTTGAAGAACCATTGAGATGAGATTACAGCCGGTATCCCACAGTCCAACTTTTTTGACCACATTTTTTGTATCCAATGGAATTGTACACAAAAGAAACAGCGTCTGTCACACTATGATGAATTTTGGTTCAATACAAATGACAGTTCACGTAGCAAGTGTGAAAAATAAACATGGTGGAAGCAAACATTAATTTAGCGATTGCTATATTAAGTATAGGTTTGGGATATATTTCCATGAGCCTATGTAGGAAGAAAAGATGTATTAGAAGTAACAGACGTTCGTGGGAATGCTCATGAGAACATGACACAGGCTGAGGTATCTTGGGTCTGCTACAGAACGAATTGAGGTTAGAGGAATTGGAAAATTATGGAAATTTTCTACAAATTGGCGAACCTTTATTTATCAGCCATTTACATCCTGTAGAAGGCAATATTACACACCAGGACACAAATATGAGGCAAACTATTACAGTGCGAAAGAGATAAGGTACAATTGTAATGGTTTTAATCTTAGTATCATGGACAGGAGATTTGAACTCATTTCATAACATAAAATTTGAACACACTGTTAACTGGGTTTATTATTATTTATGAAATTTAGATATGTAATGGCCACCTTAGTAATATATGTTAATGGTCATGAAAAATCGTTAATGAATCTTTCAGAAAAAGTTTAAACATTTTATTAAAATACCCATCACATTAAAAGGACCATGAGCTGTACACATAAAACAGCTGACTACATGTTGCCTGTGCAGTCTGCTATATTGCTTTGTTACTGACGCTGATTTGGCTATTTTCAAGTTGTATGAAAAAATTAGATGCAACTCAATCGCATTGTGTACAAACAGATTGGATACAAAACATAGAATAGAAATTGTATGCAACAAAATTGTATCCAACTCTCGATGTCCCATGATGCTCTGTTGTTGTATACAATGCTTTGTACCAAAATGTTGGACCGTGGACATCCGCATAAGAAAAATATTAAAATAAAGAAACAAGTTTATGGTAAATAAGTGATACTACAATGTTGCATTTACAAAATTAGAGACGTTTTGATCTGTGTTGCTGAGAATGAAGAAAGAATGTGTTAAAAGTGTCAGGATATTTTATAGTTAGTGATGGGCCAGCTAAATTATAGCATCCTGAAAAAACCAAATGTTTTCATTTGGTTTGGCCATTCATATAAACAAGTTGAAATATAATTGGACCAGTGAAAACAGTTTTCTTTTCAATATTCATACAGCTGATGTTACAATAATTGTATTTGGTTTTGTGTTGCATTAAAATTATATTTACAGCACAGGTGTAAACAGAGTTTTCATGTGGCCCAGAAACAGAATTTTAGCTGCAAAAGTGTAATCAATGATCTTAGATATACTCTTACACTGTTATTAATTGCTCAATTTATTCAAAATGTTTGTCATTGTGTTAGGTTATGTTCATTTAAATGTAAATGTGCTTTTTGAAATTGCACTAGGTGAAGTATAATAGCTATTTAACAGTTTGTTTTTGGTCACGATCATTTAATAGTTTGTGGTATAATTACAACAATGCTATTCTTGTGTTAGAGATATATACAAGAAACATTTAGTTTTTTTATGGATGCACTTTAACTAATATAGTTCTCAGCGTCCTATACTATATTACGAATGACAGATTGCTTAATTTTGCTCAGAGGCCTCCTTAATCAGGCTTGAGGCTCTTCTTTGTGCTGCATATCTATAACACAGGATACTTCCCTTCTGAAGGAAGCTGTGCTAGAGAGTTTTAGGCCTGAAAATCCTCGCCCTCAGCTGGATTCAAACACCCAGGGCACATACACAAAATCAACAATCAGTGTGCAGGCAAGTCATACCAACAATATAGAAACAAATCTGCACTGTATCAAGCAGGCTTAGAAACTAGAATTGAATATGTTTTGAACTGATCAGTTTTGTGAAAAGAATAAGATTACTCTGACATTCCAACTCCCACAGGGAAAAAGGATAGGAAAGGATATAAAATGTTTACGTAGTACTATAGAATACACACTATTGTACCAAACTAAATTTTGATTACGGTGGGACTTGATATCGTTTTGAAATGAACTATATGAGATACTGATGAATTATTTGCACTGTTTCCTGTTGTTTGTTTCAGGAGAGCGTATTTGGATTTGACATCACCTACCATGGATAGTGTTATATGTATTGTGTATATTTTGCATACTGCTTGGTTGCTGACACTGTCTCATGTACTAATTTTAAACGTTTTAATAAACTATGAATGCCATATGAGACAATCTCAAATTTCAGCTCTTTCTCTTCATACATTCTTTTGTAAATTTGTGCAGAAAATAATGTATATATTAAAGTGTAATTGCTTTTCAAAATCTTATTAAACATAGGCATTAACATGACTTCTTTGTTTTCATTTTGAAATAGTGCTGGTTTTTTTGTACATGGTTTTTGTTGTATGTTCATTTAGAATTTACATGTATCTATTTAGTTTTTCATTTCTTGGTCACTAAGGTTATCTTTCAGAAGATTGTTTTAACATTATTACTAATTTACTGTGTACAAAGAAATTGCATTACACATAACCTTGTGCTATCCTTTCCTGTTTTCCTCTGCCATTAACTCAATATATAGTTATAATTGCTGTAAGCTTTGAAATTCTTGAGAGAAAGAAAATAAAAATATATTGCATAATCTCAATTTGTGTGATCTGACACTCGATCGGGTTACTAAAGTTATGATTAATTGAAGACATAACTATTCATACATAGCAAAAAATGTCAAGTTTAGAAGTGGCTTCTTCTTGCCGATCTTATATTCAGGAATTAATTGAACTTCTTTCAAAGTCACATCTCGCGCACTCATGCATTGTTTACAGCACATGTCACATATTAGCGTAATATGCATTACATCCAGTGATACCAATCTCTGAAGCTCAGAAGTCCCAAGCGAGGACTCAGAATGTCCCTTTTCTGCATAAAGTGTCCCACGTTAACAAAAACACGTGACCTCTAGCTTTACAAAAAATGCAGGGAGATAAATTAGAAGTGGAGTTTAGGATGTACCATTACCGTATTTACTAGCACCTATGCAGTACCCAGTTAGGTATTTTTTTAAATTAACGTCCTCCAACGTAATGTCATATCGGACGGTGAATGAATGAGACTGGTGAAATGATGCTCAAATGAGCCCGAGGTCCATGGAGCTTTAAGTTACCCGATATTCGTCTTCTCAGGATAAGGGAAAACTTCGGAAGAAACCTTACCCGGATAACTTACCCTAAGCGAGATTCGAACTCGCGCCCTTTTGAACGTGAGACAGATACGCTAACCATCACGCTACCGAGGCGGGCCCCGGTTAGGTATGTATAATGTAAATAAGGACTTATGTTATTGAAGTGCTTGCTCCTCCTATCAGTAGATGCAGTTTTTCTTTTATGGAAACATTACTCCCCAAACACATACTGGAATCACAGCTATAGGTAATAGTGCGTGGCCCTAGTGAGAGTGCTGATTGCTGGATACACAAGTGACTATGCGTGTGTCTTGTGAAAAGTTTCTTTGTTGTTGTGTATACTATAAGCATTACCACACTGTCAGAGGCAGCAATTATTAAATGTCCCATATTCATCTCAGTTTTTTTAAAAAAAAGTCCCTCCGTCCCTTCCTGAAAATTATTTGTCAAAATGTCCCACAATATGGGACAAATCCCACGGGTTGGCAACACTGATTACATCAGCTATCGTTTACCGCATATGGCTTCCACGTAGCTTACGTAACGCGTATTAGGCTAATATGTGAATATTCGAAAAGTGCCGTGAGCTATTCACGAGTGCGGGAGTTGACTACGAAAGAAAATCGGCATGCGATGCTGGCACAGTGGAGGGGAAGGGTTCTCTACACAGAACATAGTATTATAGTAGTAGTTACCTTGGGGGAAGGGGTGGCGTAGCGCCGCTTGGTCGATATAGAGGCGCACGGTATTATCGACGGAATTGTTAGTTTGCAAAAGCACCGGTGGAAACATCTGACATCAGCGCAATTTATGACATCACCTTTCAACACAGAGTCGGTCATCTGGTATAAATTGTGATCAGAACTGAAGAATTGAATGCTAAAGCCAAGATTTAAACCACGGATATTCTGTTCTACGCATGGCTGCTCTTAACCACTGACCTACCATGGTAGCATACTAGCATGGCCTTAAATTCTCCAGCTGTTTCGCATTTTCCCAGTAGACCACAAGGGAATCTCATATTTGAGACACGTGCCCCTATGGCGATGTACTTAAGTCCCAGGCCCTTTTTTAAAGGTTTTTATATAATAGCATAGCGGATAGAAGAGAAAGTGTGAGCTCTCCCGCTAGTTTACTGCATGGTCAGCACCACAGAACACTCTAGTAGTAAGAACGGAAACTACGTGTTAAATCTTTTGTCAACAAAACAGCGATCGAAGCGCTCCAAGTGCGGCAAGTTGGAACTAAAGTATGAAAAATCGCGCTCCCGAATGCTCACGCTGCCGGTAGCTCTTACAGGATTTTTCATACCTGCCTACATGTCAGTTTCAGCTGATTGTCCTAATGCCATATTTCTACCGCTGACGCGTGAAGTTTAACACATGAGTCTCCATAGTTGTGATTACAGTTTTTAAGGGTGCTGCTCACGCAAATTAACTTTTATGTGCTTTAATAAATTCGGCACTCTTAAAAACTGTAATCACAACTATGGATGCTCACATATTAAACTTGATGCGTGAGCGGTAGAAATATGGCATTAGGACACACAATCAGCTGAAACTGACAGGTAAGCAGGTATAAAAACACTTTATTTGTTATAATTTATTTTTATTAAAATTGTCCAATAGTCTGTACATCAATAGCTTTTATGAAATATTAATGAGTTCTGTAATGGTTGCAGGTTCAAATGACTAGTTTTCTTAATAGCAACAAGATGTTTCTTTTTCAATTCTGACGCTGCCACTTTTTACTATGCATGACATAAAGTAAAATATTTTCTACTTTAATGAGGTACCTCAATGCAACCAAACATTAGGATGTGGTATTTGACAGGGAAATGGGAAAAATTACACATGTTTGACACTTTTATTTATTCCTTCTAGCATAACACAATTTGACATATTTGCGTAACAAGCACAAATAACCTTACAAAGAGGTTTCTTCTACATATATTATATACAACACTGTATTGCTCCATATGCAAACACCTGTTTTGTCATTCACTAGATCATTATTAGCATGGCAACAAATGTCCTCTTAACAGTTTCACCTCATTAAACACTTTCACACCATTTCACTATATTCAGCACCAGCACTGGACACCAAAACGGCACAGCTTGCGAAGTCATACACTCACAATCACAAGAATACCTTTAACTCCAACTTTCCATCCTGCATACCCTAGAAATAAACAAAAAACAATGCAACGAATAACAACATTTATGTATAACTAAAGTTTAAGTAATGAAAGTGCCTTGGGTAAAGAAGTGCTAGGCCATTATCCTATTTACATTTAAAATATAGATAATTTTAGATGGATTATAATTAGGCTTAGTAGTCGAGCTACATTAAAGATGAATCAAGTTATCGGCATTTGTAGTGGTCATGTGACATAGTGCACAGTGTGCGGAACCAGTTCTGTCTGCTGTTCAGACAAAACGTGCACAACTTCATTCTTTTGGTAGCTCACCTACTAAGCTTAATTAGAAACAATTTCAGCAGTTGTACATATGATTATCTAGGAAGTAATAAATTTTCTGCCAAAAGTCGCAGGTTTGCAATCTTAACACTCGTGACAACTTTAGCCAACACATTATTATAATATCAAGAAATAAAATATGGCGGCTATAACCAAGAGAAGTATGAGCTCCAGCAATTTCTACGACAAACCACAGGAAATAAATTGTAATAAGTGTGGTTGGTGTGAAGAATTAAAAAGAAGACTAGAGAAACAGTTGTGGAATTAAAATCAGCATGGGCAATAATTAACATACTGAAGAGCGAGAAGATATGTGAAGCGGAACGATACATCTACAGTAACGGTAACGAGGATAGTGGCAAAAATATACAAAATCAAGAATGGCGTGATGTGGTGAAAGGAAAACGGCATGGAACACAAATAACTCACAATCCTATCAGAACCTGTAATCGTTTTGAGGTATTGGAAGAGGAAAAAATAATCGTAAACGAGGCAAATAAAACATACAGTCAGAAGAAGAAGAAGAAACACAACATTTTAGTAATCGGTGATAGTCACGCAAAAGGATCTGCAGCAGAAATTTATTCTATGATGGAAAAAAACGCAGAAGTTTGTGGTTATGTGAGGCCAGGAGTAGGTATGGAGTTAGTGACTCAAATTGCGAGTGATGAAATCCATAATCTGGGGAAGACTGACGCCATAATAGTATGGGGAGGTGCAAATGATATATCGAAAAATAATTCCAAAGGAGGGCTAAAGTGCATCTCAAATTTTGCAGAACGAAACAAAAACACAAACATCGTAGTCCTGGAGGCACCAAAAAGATACGATCTACATGAATCTTCATGTGTGAACAAGGAGGTACAGGCGTACAACAGAAAACTGAAGAAACGGCTGAAAACGCATAGCCATGTGCGAGTGGTAGAAATAAGTTTAGGGAGAAGTGATTTCACTAGGCATGGCCTTCATATGAATGCCAATGGTAAGGAAAATATAAATAAACAAATTGCAAAGGTTGTGAGTGAAATATTTAGAAAATATGAACAACAGAACACTCCAATAGTTGTAAACCACGAGAAGGTCCAAGATGGGTCACCAAAGCAGCAGGTGCAGCAGCAGCAACAAATACATTAACAACCTTTGGAACCTCCGGAGTATAGAAGGAAAACTAGAACATCTTTTGAGAAAGAAGAAGAAGAACAAGACAGCCAAACAAGGGACATCTCAACATTCCCAGAAACACAAGATGCCAGCACAGAACTACGGCGATCCACAAGACAGAAGAAGCCCAAGGATGTAGGAGATTTTTTATAAATACAAAATGCAGTGCAGGTATTCCTAAGGATAAGGGTAGACCACTTAAAATATTTCATCAAAATTTTCAAAGTTTAAGGAATAAAGAAGCTAATTTAGAAACATTGCTGCATGACCATAGGGATTTAGATGTAATCTGTATTTCTGAGCACTGGTTAAATGAAAATGAAATTGAATTTTTCACAATACCTAATTTTTACTTAATAACTGAATTCTGTAGGAAAACTATGAAGCATGGAGGTACATGCATATATGTAAATCCCAATATAGTCGCTAAACTTTGCACATATTTCTCAGATTTAAATATTGAAGGAAAATTTGAGTCTTGCACAGTAGAACTAACACATTTCAATTTATTAATAACTTGTATATATAGGCCCCCGAACAGTAGCACTGACTTGCTTATTGATTGCTTAGAAATAATAAATCAGACAGCATTAAACAAAGAAAAGGAACATATAATTGTGGGCGATTTAAATGTTAATTTTCTAGATAAGGTACCCAAACCAGAGTTAATGTGTATGCTAAATTCTTTTGGAATGGAGCCAGTAGTATTTGTGCCCACTAGAGTAACACCACAATGTCAATCAACACTGGACCAAATTATTATAAACAAAACAATATGGGAGTATAGCTTGCAGGTAATTGAAACAGGATTTTCAGATCACTTAGCCCAGATTGTATGTATTCAAAGCAAAATCATATGTAAGTTACCAAACAAAAAGCTCGGTTATAAAAGCATAAGGGTGATCAATGAAAATAACTTAGATTATTTAAACTATTTACTACAAAATCAATCGTGGGATCTGGTATATCAACACCAGTCAGTAGATGGTGCATATAATGAGTTTTTTAGCATTTTCAATTATTGCTTCCAAACAGCCTTGCCAAAAACAAGAGTGCCAATTTGGCAACCAAAAAACCAATGGATAACACCTGGTATTATAAATTCAAGTCGCAGAATGAAATTTCTTAGTAGAATCATAAAAGCTGGAAATGTTTCAGAACAATTCAAAACCTACTATAAAAAATATAAACATGTGTATAGCAAAGTGTTGATTGAAGCAAAAAAGTTACATAATGAAAACTTAATACGTGAATCGCAAAACAAATCAAAAGCCATGTGGACCTTAATTAAACGAGAAATTAAACAAGATAAGAATATGCCTGAGAATATACACCTTAGACACAAGGGAAATAACATAAGTGATCCAAAACAAGTAGCCAACTTATTTAATAACTATTACACAAATATAGCTCAAAATAGTTTGCATGATAACCTGCAGAAAAGTTTCCCACAGTCAAATAGATACCCAAAAACCAATGCAATAGTATGTATTTAACCCCAGTCACAGAGATGGAACTGGTAAGTATAGTCAAGGGTTTGAAATGTAAATCATCCTGTGGTATTGATGAAATTCCTGACAGTGTTATAAAGAACTGCTACCAAAATATAATAAAACCCCTTTGTCACATAATAAACCTCTCATTTTCAATGGGTAAATTTCCAGAAAAACTGAAGCTAGCTAAGGTTAAACCTCTCTTTAAGAAGGGGGAAAAATTTGATGTAGGTAACTATAGACCTGTATCACTACTTTCAGTTTTTTCAAAATAATAGAAAAAGTAATGTATGTAAGACTTACATCGTTCCTCAATAAACACAACACAATTACAAACAAACAACATGGATTTCGTAAAGGCAAGTCAATAAATACAGCAATAGCAGATTTTGTTAAAAGTGTATATGAATCTATGGATAAAAAAGAAGAAAATATTGGTATATTTTTAGATTTGTCGAAGGCATTTGACTTAGTAGAACACAACATTTTATTGGAAAACTAGCTGTTATCGGTATACGTGGAATAGTGAACAAGTGGTTTAAAGAATATTTAACTGCTCGACAACAGATGGTAGAAATTACTTATGCGCATGTAAATTCAAATGAAATTACAACATATTTATCATCTATGGCAGCGATACAATATGGAGTCCCCCAAGGTTCAATTCTTGGACCTGTTTTGTTTTTGATATATAAATGATTTAGAGTATTCCTTAAAAAATAGTTATCCAACATTATTTGCTGATGATACAAATTTATATATTTCTGGTTACAACTTGAGGTCCTTAGAATGTAAGATAGAACAGACAATATCTGAATTGCTAAACTGGTTCAGCATTAATAGATTATCAATAAATACAGAAAAAACAATAGCAATAGCTTTTCATCATAAACAAAATACACTTACTAATCATCCCTTTATAAAGTTCCAGGACAAATATATCTCATACACAGATAGTACAAAATTTCTAAGAGTATGGGTGGATGAAAATTTAAAGTGGTCGGCTCACATTCAAAAGCTAACGCAAAAGCTGAGTAAAATAACTTATGCTATCACAGTCATTTCAAAAATCATGGACTTGAAATCAGTTTTATCTTTATATCACGCATATTTTCAATCTGTTCTTTCCTTTGGAATATTATTTTGGGGTAATTCAACAGGAGCAAAATCTATTTTTAAAATGCAAAAAAGGGCAATTAGGATAATGCTACATGTTAATAAAAGAACCAGTTGTAGACCACTATTTAAGGAATTAAGTATATTGCCCCTACCCTGTATTTATATATATATATATATATATATATATATATATATATATATATATATATGAAACATTATGCTACATAAAATCTAATCTCAGTACATACACAACAAACTCACAGATACATTCTCATGACACCAGAAGAAAAGATCACCTCCATGTAATCACACATAGCACAAGTTCTTTTGAAAAAAGTTTTGTATATACTGGCCTCCAGCTTTATAACAAATTACCCAATTATCTGAAGCAAATACCTGCACTGCATAGATTTAGGATTTGTCTCAAAAACTTCTCTCACTCCATTGTTTTTACAGTACAAATGAATATTATAAGTACTTTGACAATTAATTTTTAAGGTATTTTATAAATGTATACATGTTTTGATTTAGTATTTTGAGGTAATACCTCAATTTTGTAAAATTATATCACTTGTACATATTGTAAAATATTGATAAACCTGTAAATAATTGTAAAGATCTTGGACGTGTTCTATATCATGTATTATGATCCAAAGAACCAATAAAACTACTACTACTACAATATGCTCTATTTAACACATAATTCGGTTAACGGTTTGGCAAATAACACTTGAGAGTTAGATATCAAGAGTATGATTATCTTGTTTTATAGACATTCATTAAAATATCAATCATATGTTAATATACTTGTATATTAATGTACATATAAATTAATTTATGTAAATTTGGTTTGGTTCGGCAAATACAAAACACTCAACTCTTGAAGGCAATGTCAGTGACTTGTGAAAAAATTGTTTCATATGACAATTCTGTATTTGTTGAAATAGGTTATGATGAGCACGATTTCTATTATCCACAGTTTGTTGCATCCATTTGTATTTTCTAATGTGGTAGTGTTATTGCTGCATTTGCTTATTAATATAATTTAAAATATGTAACCGCAAACAGAGGCACTTGATTATCTCCAGCCAAGTAAAAAGTCTTAGTCAAATCATCATGTGCCTATTACTTTGCACAACAACCAATGTGTAATTTTTTAAAAATACATATTTCTTATAATATCCTGCAATTTTGATTACTATTCCTCATCTTCTAAGGGTAGGTCAATTATGTATTTTACAACTTGTGCAACAAATGGATGCAATTAACTGCCACATGTGCGTAAAAAGCTATGATAAACATTTTGTTAAATACACTATCTTCATCCAATGTCACTGGTACAGTAAGAAGCTCTTAAAACTTATTGAAAATAAATAACGTACCTTCAGATTCCAGCTTTAGTTTCCACTGGGTATTTACACTGCAATGCTGCAAGGAATGTATCGTAGGCATATCCCACTACCTGCGTGGCTGAAAATGAAATACAATTGAATACAATTATCAATTAAATACATGTTAACACTTCCACTGTTATAACCTGTTAAAAGCATCTTAGGTAAAACTGTAGGAGACCGTCGTCACGTGGTTCACTGACAGTTCTATTCTGTCACTGACCTACAACGGTAGAAGATGGCGCTGCAAGGCAGAAATATCTGTTGCCAACTTAACATTGTACAACTCACTAAAACTACCAACCACGCATCACAAAATGCCAAAACAATGAACTATTATTTATTAATATTGCTGTTGTTGTTAATACTGCGTAATCTGTAATAACATTACTGTATTACACAACCTCAATATTACTAATTACTTCATTATTATTGTTGCACTATTGCGTAATACTACGTAATCTGTAATAAAATTATTGTATTATACAACCTCGACATTATTGTTGTTAGTACTGCGTAATCTGTAATAAAATTACCGCATTATACAATCTCAAATAAGGATTGCTGTACCTTTGATAAGTGTAGTCATCTGTGAAAATGCACAACAAGTTCAAGTTTATTATTTATTTATGCAAACAAACTTACTATTGGTACTTTTAAACACAAACCGTGTGTGGGCAATGTTTGAGAGGTAGTACTAGAACTTAACAAGTCAATACCACTGCTGGGATTTGAACCACAGACCCTCCGCTTACTAGGCGGGTGCTCTGAGAGCATCCCTTCTCGGTTTACCGCCTTCTCTTGTGCCTGTTGTGGAAATTTTCATTTTTATATGCTTCGATGAGCCACAATATCTTTTCCTCATTCCAATTTTTCATTTTCAAACGTATGTGGAATACAGATTAAAACCACAACCGCACCGCACAAGAACTTAAGTCACATCACTTAATTACAAAATAACTCTAAATAATAACAACAACAAATAACGTTAACAAGTTGGTTGGCAACATTCACATACTTCCGCTAATTTCAATTTTCCAGCGTTGGCAGTACATACGTCACCAACGAGTTAAAGGAAATGAACCTCATAACCGTATTCGTCATTGTTGACGGTGATGTGATTGCCAGCTTAGATTCGATTTCCTCGCATCACAGTGTTTAGTTTAAAACTGTAGTTATAAAGAAGCAATTGCTTGAACCTTATACTACATTCAGATTCCAGTAGCGTTGGAGCTCGATAATAGTCGAAGAGTGTAACAAGAGAGCAGTGTTCAGTGACTTTAGTTCAGTGTCGAGTAGTAGCCATTTTGATTTCCATTGCGTGCACATATTCATCACGCGTGTGCTAGTGTAAATTATATTTCCTTATGGCGGGGGAGGCTCCCCCGCCACTTACGGACGTTCTCGAACACGAGAAAAATATTCCAGTGACTATGGATCTCTCCCCGTAATTGAATCGAGTACAGAAATAGTTAAACCAACTTTACACTACGATAATCAAGATACTGCACCATTTATAGTAGTATTAACTAGTTCAGTGGGTACCATAACCCAACTACATCCACTTAAACTGGGCAAACTAATATTCGAAAATCACCAAAATCTAGCAGTAGAGAAAATTATAAAAACAGGAAGAAATAGATTAGAAGTATTTGTACCCTCCGCATCTGCCGCGAATGCATTACTCAATGCAGACTTTGCTTCGAAAAACCAGCTGAAGGCATATATACCACATCACTATATACACACAAAAGGAGTTATACATAACATAGATACTGAAATCACAGAAACAGAAATCCAAAAATATGGACAAACTATAGAAGGTTATCCAGTCCAACATGTATATCGTTTTAAACGACGAGTGCTATCAGATAATGGGACAATAACCTACGAACCCACTCAAACATGCCTATTAACCTTTAGATCGCAAATGCTCCCACGAAAGTTTCGCTTATATTACAGCCAGTTTCCAATTTCACCTTACAAAGAAAGAGTATTACAATGTTTCAAGTGTGCTAAATTCGGTCATTCTACCAAAACATGTCGTGGCAATACCACATGTATGCGTTGTGCAGACAACCATATCACCTCAGATTGTGATAGCGACATCTTGAAATGCAATAATTGTACACTTCCACACCGTGCTAACGACAAACATTGCCCAGTTTTTCTCCGCGAACAAGCGATCACTGATAAAATATTATCCTTACGTAACTCTAGATACGAAGCTATACAGTTAATTCGTGGGGACCAGTCATACGCTAGTAAATTACATAGCCAAAACAGATCCACACAACACAAACCCCGCTTCTACCAAAATGAGTAAATTCATCCCAGATAAACCCATCATAATTCGTAATACTGTTACAAGACCTTACAAACATAAACCCTTCGAGATACCCCAGACACCTCCACAACACAAATGAATCAAATCGAATAACACTAAACCACATTTCCAGATTCCGTCCAATCAACCTTTCTACTTTACGGGGAGAAATAGTACCCGTGAATCACATACTCCCATATATCTACAAAACCAAGAGCGCCAGGAGACATCTTCCGAGACACTTCCTATTAAACCCTCCCTTTCTCCTTTGTCCACTCAAAAAGTGGGCAGTCAACTGTTCTTCAATTATCTAGAAGAAATGGGAAAACTCACCAGAAAAAATGAACCCATTCCGAGCGAGGCCTTGAATCAACTTCTATGCAAATTGATATCCTCAATCAGAGCTAACTAAATTGATCACACTCATAGCATGGCTCCTTTCACGATAGTTCAATGGAACGCCCGTTCCATAAAGCCAAAATTACACGATCTACAACATCTCTTAGAGAGATATCACATAGACATTATAGTGATTTCAGAAACATGGCTAACCCCTCAACAAACATTTCGATATCGTCCATTCCAGGTTATCCGACAGGATCGATTGCATGGGGAGGAGGAGGAATCATGGTTCTTCTTCATCCTTCTTTGTTGGTGTCCTCTTTTCGAACAATCAACAGTTTCGACGAGCAATTTCAGGCCATATTGCTCCAACTTCCTAGTCTGAAACTAATAGCAATCTATAATGCACCACAACATTATATTTCTCGAACTTTCTGGATGAATCATATACCATTACTTCCAAACAAAAACACCATAATCTGTGGCGATTTTAATCTCGGCCTTACCCCGAACCAAATTCGTTGTTCCCAACATAATTTTTCCTTTCTTCATCAGCTAATAGAACAACATTTCCTTTTGCTTAATGACGACTCACCAACCCGATTTGGTCCTGCTCATCAACTTCCCTCATATCCAGATCTATCACTAATATCATCATCGCTATGGCAAAATACCCATTGGAGAGTAAGACTTGATTATATGGGAAGTGATCACTTTCCCATATTTATAAACATAGACAAACCACCTACTTTAGATGCTCGTCGACCTTCCATCCCTCGTCAACAAATACTGGATTGGAATGATTTTAGCAACAGGCTAACAGCAACTTCATTAACATCTATCAAATCATACACAACACAACATCCTATGGATCACGTGTCTTTCATTGTAGCAACAGTACTATCACATATATCTCCAACTCGGATACACTCTTCCAATACAACTAGGTACAAACCCATTTGGTGGTCTCCGGAATGTTCCGAGGCCGTTGCTAACCGTAGATTAGCATTAAACCAATACCGTCAAACACCAACCTGTAACCAATTTATAGTTTTAAAAGCACAATTCGCATCCACTCGACGCATCATCCGATACCATAAACGCAAAGGTTGGCGAAAATTCTGTACGGAATTGTCGCCATCAATTACTATCTCCACAATGTGGCGTAAACTACGTTGGTTCACACGACATACCGGACACCCTACTAATCCCATAGTCATGGACATACATCTTCAACAACAATTTCTAGAACAACACACTCCAGACTCGGTACGTAACAATCCTCTTTTTCTGAATTTCATGACACAGGAAGAGCCTTTATTTGAGGGTGCACTAGCACTCATGTCACCATTTCAACACACGAACTATCTAATGCACTTAATTCACATCATAAATCCACCGCTTCAGGACCAGATAGAATATCATACGAAATGATCAAGCACTTTCCACATACCTTAAATCTTTGGATTACACATGGGTATTCATACATTCTTTACACAGGTCATATCCCAGATTCATGGCAACACTTTTACATCATACCACTTCTGAAACCAAATAAAACAGGAAGGGCAGCAACTCACTATAGACCGATTGTCCTAGCCAACACACTAAGGAAACTATTTGAACAAATTCTAAAAACCCGAATCACGTTTTATATGGAACGTTACGGTTTTTGGCCCTAAGGACAACACGGATTCAGAAAACTATTCTCCACACATCACAACCTACTTCAACTAACGCATGACATACACGTCAATTGGACTCACAACCGAGGACTTCTAGCCCACTTCTTAGACATTTCTCACGCATACGATTCTGTTCAGTTGGACATCCTCATCCCTATTTTAAGGAAACTTTCCATTCCAGCACCTATAGTACGATGTATTTACCACCTGTTTATTTACCGTAAAATTCAATTAAATCTACACTACTCATACACCCAAATTCGCTACAGTTCTCAAGGATTACCCCAAGGTACTCCTCTAAGTCCGCTACAATTTATTATTTATATCCAGGAACTTAGTACTCTTCCTTTTAAACAGAGTCAACTGCTCCTTTTTGCTGATGATATCCTCCTGTACTCTCCGGCAACGATTCAGGAAATCCGTTTATCGACACATAAGTTACAACATGACTTAGACTTGTTAGTGCAAACCCTCATACGGCTAGGGTTACAACTCAATGTTAGTAAAAGTCATTCTATTTTCTTTAAACGCGGCACACCAATTTTACAATCACTGATACATATTGACGGACATCCTATACCTCTCACGCAGTCAACCAAATTCCTAGGGTTATATTTTGACCATAAACTATCCTGGAAAAATCATGCTGTGTATCTTCACTCCACCCTTAGATAAACCCTTCCCATATTTAAATACATACAAGGTCGACATTGGGGAGCACACCCACGATATCTCTATATCATATTTAAAGCCCTTTGCCAATCGAAAATAGATTACGGAGCCATTACTATTACTGCATATCCAGTTGGACTGCAAAATAAAATTACATCCATACTTTGTCAAATTGGTAAACTCATTTTAGGGATCGGCGGTAAACCGGCTACTCAAAAAGTTTTTGCCAAATTAGCACTACAAAATTTCGCCGAACGGCAGATAACCCTAACTATTCCTTTTATAGCAAAACTCTTTCTCTTCACAGAGACACCGCTGTTCTCTAAATTGCAACTAGGCCTTAATATCCGTTTACAGTGCAAAATAGGATCACGGAAGCAGACACCGATATATTTAAAAATATTTAAAGCTTTCAAATCATTCCAGGGAGGGATGTCCCATAGGAGACCTCCCTTATATTGTCTCAAATATGATCAGCTGATCCCTAAAACCAAATTTATTCTGTCTAACTGGCAAAAACATGATGTTACTACCCCTAAACAGTTTGCATACTTCCTAGACCAGTTTTCTCAATCTTTGCAATCATCCCCTCAGATTATATATACTGGTGGATCACTATCTGACCATGGGGCGGGAGCTGCATATTTCAATCAAACCACGGATACCAGAGACTTATTCACTCTTCCACGTTATTTTTCTAACTATTCAACAGAAATATACGCAAAATACCAAGCTCTACATTCTTTACGCCATATACATAATTCCACAATCCTACTCTGTATCGACTCCTACAGTGCTATACAAACTCTTAATAGATTCCAAATAAAAGCTTCTCTTGATTGGTGAGAAATATTGTTTCCACGAACTAGATTCTTTAGATCAACGACATAACGTGACACATATAATATGGATACCTGGCCATTCGAACATAATAGGTAATGAGTACGTAGATAAACTGGCCAAAGCAGATGCCAATAATTTTCCCCCAAATCCATCACCAGGAATACACGTCCAGGACGTCCGACAACATATTACTCATCATATCGACACTTATTTCCATCTACCTAGATCATCTAAAACACCATGGTTTTCAGTGGGAAATATAGATAAAGAGGCTATATCTCTGGCAACAAAATTGAAATTAGGCGTAGCACCCACCCCGGCTTATTTATTTAAGATCGGAAAACGCGATACAGATTGCTGTGAGTGTGGTCAGTTTGGCGATGCAGATCATATATTCTTTCAAAGCCCTAAAAATTACCAACATTCGACATCTCTATATTCACACATATGTGCACGTATTGGACACGGTCCCTGGAATACTTACTCACTTCTAAATTGGAAAATACGTTATATAGCACCACTTCTTCTTCGTTTCCTCAGAAAATGTAAAATGAAACTATAATACTAACAGCATAATAAGAACATATGTATATTCAAATTACATCTTATGTTACATCTACATCTCTACTTTATCAAGGACACCAGACGCGGAAATCCAGAATACACTGGATACAGCGTCATTAAATAAACTAACAACAACAACAACCTCATAACAACAATGCTTCAGTCACAAACAACTGCCTATCGGCCACGTGAGGACGGTCTCCTACAGGATAACCGTATCTTACACCTAATTGCTACGTATTTCACCAATATTAATATTAAATACCAATATTACACACACATATATTAAGTAGAAACAATGCAAATGTATAATTACCTCTCTGTCGAAGATCATTTAGCGACGAAAAACTTATATCAACATGCAACATAGCTGACGCTTCCAGAACAGCAAACGTTTGTTTTCGTTACAAAACCTCAAAACTTGAATCAACCAATCAGATTTTCGTATGGGTCTAGCAGTGTCACCAGCGCCACTCTGTGTTGTGCCGATAGAACTACTAGAGCTGGTGGATTCGTGTTTCCAGTTCCGCAATCCAAGTGGGACCCCTATGATGGTCAGTGGTCCCGTGGCAACTGACCGAAACTTTGGCGTGGCGATCGCAGTCACCTCAAAATGCGGCCGAACTGCCTGGTATGTGGTTCCGAAGTACAGACCACACCGGTCACACTTAGATTGCGGAATTGGAAACACGAGTCAGTAGTCAGGACCTCCTAAATACCGGACCTGACACTGTGATTCAAGATGGCGGCCTATGTGGTGGGAACTACTTATAAACAACTCGTCTACAGGCTACGATTTCAACGCAGTAAAACAAAAATGTTGTGTAATAACACGCCTATTTTGTGAATATGCGCTGTGTTAAACACAAAAGCACTGTCTTAAACATAACCTCAAGCAAACAAAAAAGGATGACATTTAATATTAAACGATAACCCATGGGAATTGAAATATATAACCTTAAATATAATTCATGCAATCTACAGGTTTACATGCCATTATGTAACTGAATTACACACTCAAATTACAAAGAAGATAGACAAAACTGAAGCAGCATGTTATTTAAATAAAAAAGAAGTGTTGACATTGAGTTGACTCAATTGTTAATAATTGTTTACACTGTTTGTCACACTTGTACAATCTACATAATGTTATATACCTACACAAACATACTATACTGGATGGCTGATACACAAATGCTGCCATTTAAAATAATTAGCTACCTACTAAATTCAAAAGCTTTAGGGTGGAAATTTGCTTTTACTATTACTGAAAACTTTTGATTACTCAGTTTGCAACAACATATTACTCAGCACTTCATGACACTTTATTTTACAGGGGGAATCCACAAAAGCAGATGAAATATTAAAAATAATAACCGTAAAACAGCACTGTAAATGAAATACATATATGAAATACGTAACCTTAAATCAGCATTGTAAAGTAACTTTGGGTAATTATTTATAAAATCGGCCGCTCGAGAAAACGAATGAAACATAGTGCAATGTATGCAGTTTTTATTGCTAATTACGATTTTGAAAGTTTTATTATGCGCTTAAGCTTGGTTTTTTATTTCTGAGCAAATTTTTTATGTGCTATGCAGTGGTTTTATTTCGCGTATGCGGCGGATATTTAGCAAATAAATGTTTATAAACGAGTATAATATATGCTAGAATGATTGATTAATGTATTTACGTTGAAATTGTTATTGCTGATTACGGTGTTGAAAGTTTTATTTGCCGGTCAAGCTTCGTTTTCGTTTTTCCTGTGTTAAGTTAGGTTTAGTGTATGTATATGAGTGTAGTAACAGGGTCATATGTTATCGAAATTTTGCCCGTGTTAGGTTAGGTTAGTGTATGTATATGAGTGGGGTGACAGGGTCCGGTGTTATCGAAATATTTACAATTTGGGCAGTGTTTATGCAACCATTTCAACGTAAATGTATTAATCAATCATTCTAGTATATATTATACTTGTTTATACACATTTATTAGCTAAATATCTGCCGCATAAGCGAAATAAAACCACTGCATCGCACGTACGAAATTTGCTCATAAATAAAAAACGAAGCTTGAGCGCACAATAAAACTTACAAAATCGTAATCAGCAATAAAAACTGCATCCATTGCACTAAGTTTCATTCGTTTCCTCGAGCGGCCGATTTTGTAAACATTTTCCTAACTTTGCTATAGTCTACGGTTTTACATGTAGCAACATAACACATTTCTTCTAAACTACAGCTACACATTTAAATTACAAAGACAAAAGATAATGTATAAATACAAGCGGTGTTGCAGCTGTCACTAATTGAGTTCACTCGAAATTATTGTCTTTCACTATTCACATTATTCACCATGTTATATATACACCGGTAACTAACACACATAACGGTGCAATTTATAGTAATTAAATACTGAACTTACAAGCGTTACGTTTCAATTTACCTTTTGTTTTAACTGAAAGTCTCTGAATTTTAATTTGAATCCGGGAATGCAACAGTTACGGCGCATTGTGATGTTTGAGGTTAGGTTGAGGTATGACTACATTAACGTACACTACTGGAACAGTTTTTCTTCAACAACCTCTCACCACTGTAATCGTGACACAAATTGTATTTGCACACATATAAATTAACCACACTATACGGCTAGTGTAGCCATAGTCTTAGATGAAACACAATAAACATGAACACGTGGTTAAACACACGGCACAGTCAACACGTTATTAGATTTATTCCCGTTCCCTATACTGCCCAAATAAAAGTTTTTAAATACTCGCTTTGCTAATATGAAGACAAACTTACATAGGAATTGCTATAAGAAACAATAACTCAGCATAGAAAACAATACGAAGGATAGCGTGTGGAAACACCTCAGAAATCACTCCCACCAGCCGACGCCATTTTTGTACAACTTAGATGGCAGAGTCAGGTCCGTTAATCCAGAGGGTCCTACAGTAGTAGTAGTCTCCTGCCCGAACAAGAGATGGCACTGGTGGCACTGCTAGACCCGAAGAAAAATCTGATTGGTTCATTCAAGTTTTGAAGTTTTGTAACGAAAGAAACGTTCTGGAGGCCTGAGCCATGTTTTCTGTTGGTAAAATAAGTTTTTCGTCGCAAAATGATCTTCGACAGAGAGGTAATTAAACATTTGCATTATTTCTACTTAATATATGTGTGTTTAGTATTGGTATTTCTAGTAATGTTGGTGAAATACGTACCAATTAGGTGTAAGATACTTTTAACAGGTTATTGTTAGTAGAAGTGTTGACATTTGTATTTATTGATAATTGTATTCATTTTTTATTTAATTTTCAGCCACGCAGAAAGTGGGATATGCATACGATATATTCCTTGCAGCATTGCGGTGTAAATCTCCATTGGAAACTAAAGGTAGAATCTGAAGGTACGTTATTTATTTTCAATAAGTTTTAAGAGCTGCTTACTGTACCAGTGATATTGGATGAAGGTAGTGTATTTGCCAAAACGTTTATCATAGCTTTTCGCGCACATATGGCAGTTACTTGCATCCATTTGTTGCACAATTTGTAAAATACATAATTGACCTTCCCTTAGATGTGGAGTAGTAAGCAAAATTGCAGGATATTATAAGAAATGTGTATTTTAAAAAAAATTACACATTGGTTGTTGTGCAAAGTAATAGGCAGATGACGTTTTGACTAAGATGAGGTTTTGTGAAATATGTATACTGTCTATTCGATTAGACGAGAAGTCAAGGAATGGTATAGAGCGTTCAAGCAAGAGCGAAGTAGTGCATAAATGCATGAAATAGCATGAGAATAGGGATGTAACCTAGAAAATATATTAGTGGTCCATTAGAAACAAATGAATTCCAATGCACAATATGAACCTCCACTTTGCTAACGATATGCATTCTCGTTCTGGTTTCCATTACCGTGTGGTTGTTAACCAGGCTTAATTCATACCAGTATTTGTACATTAAACATTTTCTAATAAATATAATACCCTTTTCTTTATATTATTCAGTTCCCTTACCTATCACCACTTCACATATTTTAAATTATATTAATAAGGAAATGCAGCAATAACACTACCACATCAGAAAATATAAATGGATGCAACAAACTGTGGATAATAGAAATCGTAAAATATGATTTGTAGCTTTCCTGGTGACGAACATGTTCAGGATGCTCTCGGGCTTCGAGCCAGGTGTAGTGATGAAAAGACATCGACGTTCCGGGAGTGTACATCTCTCCCATCTTCAGGATGAATGACTAGCATTCTTTTTGTGGAGGGGAAAAAGGCTACTTACGCCCTAACCGCATGCGTGTATGCGAGTGTAAGAAGCCTACCCTGGCTTCGAACCCGGGTCGGTCTGGGTGGCTCAGTTGGTTAGACGCTGGCCTACCGATCCCAAGGTCGCGGGTTCAAACCCGGCCCAGGCCGATGGTTTTTAAGTGTGCTTAAAAACGACAGCTCCATGTCAGTAGATTTACTGGCATGTAAAAGAACTTCCGCGGGACAAAATTCCGGCACACCGGCGACGCTGATGTGATCCTGGCAATTGACAGCGTCGTTAAACAACAAATTTTTTTTTCCTAACCCGGGCAGCCTACTCACTAAAAAACCCCCACCGGAAGACATTTCATTGCAGAGCTGTATTAGGGCTTCTGCGCGTTCAATGGTGATGAATGAGAGCTGCCTGCCGGGGGCAGTAACAGCTTGGTAATTACAGAAGAAATGCCCTGTCTTGCAGGGGAGAATTTGATGAGTGATTGTGGGTATGATAGTCGGGTCCCGCATTTGCACCCCGGTCAGTGACGTAAAGTTTCATGCTGGCATGCAGTGCATGCGAGCGCGTCAACGATGAAATCCCGGGCTGCAGTCATGATCATGTCCTGGCTACAGCCTGGAGAGTTGGAGGTGACGATAATGAAATTCATAGTAGTTTTACTTATAACAAACTTTATAGTGGTTTTACTTATTCTATGTTAGGCGTGCCTAGTGGGAGCCTCGTCTGTGCTTGGCGTCCACGTTGGGAGCCGTGTCAGTGTTTGGCATCCTCGATGGGTGCCGCATCTGTGTTTTTTTTTTTGTTTTTGTTTTTGTTTTTTCGTTTTTGTTTTTTTCGTTTCCGGGTGTCGCCTGGTCGTCTGGAGTGCACACTTGGCGGGCAATCTGCCTGAAGTGCAGGTGCGAGCCAGTGCCACTCCCGAGGGGGCCCTCTCTCCTGGGACCGCCTTGGCTAGGTAGCGCAAGGTCTTGGAGGGCACTGTGGGAGATGGACGTCACGTGGTATGTCTGTAACATAGAGGCAAAGTCAGTGGATGAGGTTAATGTATGAGGTTGTCAAGGTAATCGTTTATGGCGTCGTCTATGTCTGGGTTGGTTAAGTTTCTGTCAAAAAGGGATAGTGGTCTCTTGTGTTTGTCGATGGTTGTTTCGTGTTGTCCAAGTGCAGTGATGAGTGTATTGTGGTGTGATGGGATTTTGTTGTATAAGTCGAAAGCTAGTTTCTTAATAAATTGTTCTATCGTGTGCATGTGTAGGTCTTCGTGCAGTTTTTTGGATGGTGCTAAGTATGGATACTATACGTAGTATCTTATTTTGTAGTTGTTGAATTCTTTTGATATGTGTTTTTGCCGCGTAGCCCCAGACCGGCGCCGCGTACGTCAGTATGGGCCGTATAAGCGTTTTATAAAGTGTTAGGCCCATGTCGAGCTGTAGGGCGTTACTGCAGTTGATTAAGGGATACAGCTTGCTCAATTGAGCATAGGCTTTTCTGCGCACTTCCTCTATGTGAGGGCGCCAGGTGAGACCCGGATCCATCACTAGACCTAAGTACGTTACTTTATTGGTCCAGGTGATGTCACTGTTAAAAAGTTTTAGCGGTTGCAGTCCATGCCTCGGATGGTAGTGTTTTCTGCGTTTTGTGAACACTATAGGTTTACTCTTAGTGGCATTGACTTTTATTCGTCATTGGGCGAGCCAGGGCTCCAGTTGATCCAGTGATGTCTGAAGGTTTCTGCGTACGAATGCAGGTATACCTGATTGAGTCTTAATCGTCGTATCGTCAGCATACAGGAGATATGTTGTGTTCGCGCTTTTTGGTATGTCGTTTATATAGATATTAAATAAAAGCGGCCCGAGTATACTGCCCTGACGGACACCCGCCAGTATTGGGCGGGGTGTGGACTTTGCATCGTTCGCTAGCGAGGAGAAAGATCGCCCGCGCAGATAGTTCGCTGTTAGTTTAATCATTGTGTCCGGGAATTTAGTGTTTATCATTTTTCGTATCAGTCCTGCATGCCACACGCGGTCGAAAGCATGTTCTATGTCAAGTAGAACGGCTCCCGTTGAATTATTGAAATTGAAGCCTTTCGTAATGTATTCGGTGGCACGCAGGAGTTGCAGTGTGGTTGAGTGGTTGGCCCTGAAGCCAAATTGTTCGGGAATTAAAATACTCTGTCGATCTCCGATCCCAGCCACCTAAAACAAGAGCTGCAGCATCTGAGGCACACATTCCGCCAAAACGGCTACTCCGTAGAGGATATTGAAGCCTCAATCTCCAAGGCCAAGAGAGGAAAACCACAAACTCAGCAAACACCAGACCAGCCGACCGCTACTGCCTGCATCCCATACACTGGCAATCTTTCCGGCAGAATCAGTAGAATTCGCGCTAAACACAACATCATAACCATCCACAAGTCGCCTTTGAAGATCCAACACCTAGTGAGGCCGCTAAAGGACAAACTGCACCTTAATGTACCAGGGGTATACCGTATCCCCTGTGAATGCGGGACGCCGTACATAGGGCAAACCGGCAGGACCATTTCCACCAGAGTCAAGGAGCACGAACGTTCCATACGATTAATGCAGCCTGAAAAGTCAGGGCTGGCGGAACACTGCTTTAAAAAAGACCACAGAGCTAACTTCAAAGAAACGACCATTGTGGCAAAATGTAGCGGTTTATGGGAACGGAGGGTTAAGGAGGCTCTGGCCATCTCCTCCGAGAAGAGTATACTGGACCGGGACGCTGGATTGCAGTTTAGTCCATCTTGGAAACCAGCCTTAAAATTGGAAATCGACCGACTCAGAAAACACAGATTCCAACGGAGCTGTGAACCACCTCCACACTAGACTGCGTGTTTTCTACTCGGTACGTACTGGCTGACAGTACTGGTCCCTTCACTCTTTGAATACCAGGATGAGGGAGCATGGGAAGAAAGAAGCAGCGCCGGAAATCGCCGCGTTCACCGGACAATGGTGCCCCATCGCCCCGGGAACCTAAAAACTTCGCCGCAACTGAAAATATTGAGGGATTGCCGTCTTCGCCGGGTTCTGGAACCATATCGGCCCCGGAACCCAAAAACATCACCACCGCCGAGAATGAGGCAGTGGCAGTGCCTATCCAGGAGGTCCCGGCTCCACCATCGCCGCTCACGGCACATCTCCCGGCCAACACACCACCGCCGCCAGCACACACTGGTCCCCTCTCGGGGGCCAGCGTTATCATCCGAGGAGTTCCTCGCGACTTCCCAGCGAGGTTCATACTTAGCGCAGCACAACTTGAGTGGCCATCAGCAATGAGGGCTACTCCCATCGTCACCTCCCGTGGATCAACACAGCTAATCAGGATCATCTTCGCCGACTCAGCAGACCAAGAAGTCGCCATCAATACGGGCCTGCCCATACTTGGGCGGCGCCTGCCTGCTGAGCCCGCCAGAACTACTCGCCAAGTGCCCTGCCGCAGATGCTGCAGATATGGGCACGACGCCACCACCTGCAGCGCCGCACCTCGGTGCCATTACTGTGGGGCCCGCGACCTCACTAGTGAGCGCACCAGCCACGATCTCCGCCGTCGTCGCCGGTACTGCGCTATCTGCAATGGCACAGGCCATTTCACGGGTCAAGCGCAGTGCCCCTACTACCCACGGGCCCTGGCCCCAGTACCTGCACCAGCCTCCGCATCCACACAACCTCACCGCCGACCAGCTCCTGCCAGTACAGCAGCACCAACTTCGAAACAGACCAGCCAAACGCACGCCACCTTCACCACCACAACGCCACTTCCCACGAAGGAGGCCGAGGACATTCGTCAGGAGGTTGAAAGCCTCCACAAACGACTGGACAAACTTGAGGACGCCATACTACAACTAACAGTCGCTGTGACAACAATTGCCAACTCCACGGCCTCCGTGGAGACGCAAGTCCAAACCGCCATAGCTACTGGACGCGTACATCACACTACAACCACAACCAGACTGACAGCGCTACAGAAAGACTTACAGAAAATCAGCAAGAAAACCAGCACACTCCACCGGACTCACCACAAAGAGCTTTCACTAATCACACGCCAACTGATACACCACACCACCGGCTTTAATGCAGCAGCTAAACTTCTAGAGGAACTACGCACCGCAACCTTAGAACTGGACAACATCGAATTATTGGAATCAATCCAACGCAAACTTCACAGAATCGAGAACAAACCGCCGACCACTACACATGCAGCAAGTACGCAAACCTCACCTCCACTCCCACCCACCAGTGAACAGCGCCGCGAGCAACAAACTCACAAGCCAGCCACACCGTTAACACCAACCCAGGAACAACCTCGCCAGGCAGCAAAGCCAACACCACCACGCCAACTGACTCCGGAACAACTTTCACTTTTTCGCCGTGGTGGCTACTCCCACCACGCCAGCCCATCATGCACCCATCAGTGCAGGAACAAACTCTGCAGCAACTCAGGAATCACCATGGACGACCTCATGCCCTACATGTTCCCAAACTTCAAGCAAAACGACACGTAACTAACTGCAGAACAACAACAATGCGCTGACTGGCCGGAACTAACTAATATCACCACGCACACACATCAGCTATTGCTGACAACCAACACCGCCGCCTACACCACCCACAGCAACCATCGCAGACAACGCCGATCTACACAAGCACGAAAATACTACAAGAATCACGCAGTCTACAACACACCGCACTCCCCGCGGTGTTACCCAGACTCCGGTATGGGTACAACCCGGACCATCCAACGCACCCACATGCTAATAGCATGTGGCCAGCAAGACCGTACTATCCGGGGTGCTAAGCGGGACCCGGTCACAACGCCACACCCCTCCCAATCCTCCCCTTGAAATCCCATTCATCTCGCACTTCCGGCGAAATAAGCCACTCTTTTTCTCCAACTCTCTATCTGTCTCCCCTTTCAAAAAAAAAAAAAAAAAAAAAAAAAGGAAGAAGCATGGTAAATAAAAATTTGAATACAAGCTTATTACATTGCATGGCATGTATAACTTCACCACACACCCGCCCAACCACTGAATCGCGTAATACACTATTATTGTCTATATCCTTCAGTGTCCGTCTGTCTGTCTTCATGGCTTCGGTAGCCATCTAACAATGTCAGTCTGTCAAGTATCCCTTATACAAACGTAACAGTGTCAGTCTGTTAGTCCTACTAACAACTTAATACATTAATTCCCGATGGTGCTACTCAGACCTCGGTATGAGTATCACCCGGCACAACACATACACGATGCATGTATTGCATGCTAGTACATACGCCACACTGCCGGGGTGCTACGCGGAACCCGACAACATACTTATCACTACTCTAGCACCCTGTCCCCCTGCTTGTGCATGTGCATGGGGAGGCGATGTAGCTCCTCTGGATGATGGCCACCGAGGACGGCGGGTTGGGGCCATCCTTTAAAAAAAAAAATGCTAGATACACTCACGCCAACACAGACCACACCCATACACACACAAACACAGCCTACACCCACTCACACACAAACACAGTCTACACGCTCTCACGCACACAAACAAAGCCTACACGCGCACAAACACAAACTACACCTTCACACACACAAACACAAACTACACCCATGCACACACCAACACTACCTACACACACATGTACACAAGCACAGACAACACACACACGCACACCTACACAACCATCTCCACACACACCACCTCAAGACCTCATCGACCTTTCGGACATGAGACCATCCCCCACCCCTAAAGCACACTCTCCGATCCCTGAGACCTACGCCCAAGCGGCACAGGCACAGGCTAGCGCAAGTTCCACCCACACCAACACATACACGGAGTTCAGGTCCGATTTGGCACCAATCTTCGTGCACAAGCGCCAGACAACACCAATACACACGATTACCCATAGTTTCGACACCACACACAAATATTTATACAAATACACAGTTAGATTCGCGCCGCGCTCCGGAGACTATGAAGTCAAGCTGTTCTCGAGGAGGGATTGCAATGCTTTTGTAGAACACCTCAAAGCCAGGCATATACATTTCCACCTAATGTCCGAGCCCACAGAAAAGACCCTTAGATTTGTAATAAATGGCGTATATGCCGAAGTCTCCGGAGAACACATAAAATTAGAACTGGCCACCCTCAACCTTGAGGTCATCAGGGCTGTCCAAATGCACAAGCGTGACAGGACACGTGCCCTCCTCCCCATGTACTTAATAGAACTAGCAGACACCCCAGCTAACAGAAAGATTAGAGACCTCAAGTACCTTGGGCATTTTAGGGTTAAAGTCGAGGACTATAGGACGACTCCAGCACCAAAACAATGCAGAAAGTGCCAGCAACTATTCCATACCCACTTAGAGTGTCAGGCCCCAATTAACGTATGCGCCAAATGCAAAGGCCCTCACCCCTCTTATCAATGTAGAGTTTCTCCTCAGGAACGACTGTGCGCACTGTGCAACCACACAGGCCACGGGGCAACATGGCGCGGTTGCCCAGTCTACCAGCTGACACTTAACTCAAGGCCAAGGAAACAGCCAAATAGGGCCCCCGTCCCCAACCTCAGAGACAGCAAAACACTACTCAGGCTGTTCCCACCAATAACGAAGTGTGGTTCACCCAGGACCGTCGCGCCCGCAACAGGCCAGCCCCTGAAACCCGCCCTTCTACTGCCAGGGATGACCGAGTCACCGCCGGGCAGACCCTGGCCACACCAGAGCGCACCCCACTCACTAGGAATAGAAACAACACAAAACAACCAACACACACACAAGCACCCCCAACACCGCTGGAGGATTTAATTTTCTCTCCAGTAGCGCTCACCACTCGCGAAGCTTTTGTAAATGGAATGGCCTTGAGGGAGCTTCTGGCTTCACTAGGAGTCTCCAGGGAAGTAAGCTACGAAAACTTCCTTAAACACACAAAATGGCTGCTGGAGTTAATCACACACCAAGACGCAGACCCACTTTACCTCTTTAACTATCTTGCCAGATATCTCCTTGTACTTTCATCCCACAACCATTAATGGATAGTACATCTACACTAAACGTATTATACTGGAACTGCAACAATATCAGACGAAAACGTCAGGAATTAACGGACTTCCTCATGAGAAACTCGATCCAAATTGCGCATCTAAACGAAACACATTTAGGACCATTGGACCGCTTCTCCATTCCGGGTTACAGTATATACCGCAATGACCGAAATAGAAGAGGCGGAGGCACGGCAGTAATAATACTGAACACTATCAAGCACCACCAGAAACAAGTGCCAGAATTAAACCGGTTGGAGGCCACAGCGGTAAATGTGCAATTGCACCGCGCCGCGGTAACGGTAGTAGCCGTATACAACCCTCCACTGAATATTGATATTGAGGATGTCGACAAAATAATGCGAATGGACACCAAGGTAATTGCGGCTGGCGACTTCAATGCCAAGCATTACCTTTGGAACTGTCGAACAGCGAATCCGCAGGGTACACAACTACTAAATCTTATCAACCGGGAAAACATCCTCCTAACGGGCCCAGAAGAGCCAACCTTTATCCCGCGAGCGGCCAATCAAATGCCCGACATCCTCGATATCGCCCTACTAAAGGGAATACCATATGACACCGAAACTACGGTACTAAACGACCTCACATCAGACCATTTACCGGTAATAATGGAGGTCGCGGTGCCCGTAATGTTCAAACCAGAACAGCCTAGGCGCAACTACAAACACACCAACTGGCCCGAGTTCGAAGCGTTAGTTGAAACGCAACTCGAACAAAACAACCCTGTCATTAGCTCACAAGATACTCAAGAGCAAGCCGTAGAAATAATTACCAGAACTATTCACCATGCGACCGAAAAACATGTTCCCTTAACTAGGCCAACGAATAGGGCAACCACGCAGTTCCCTCGGGCTGTAAGACAGGCAATGCAGGACCGAAACAGGGCCAGGCGCAAATGGCAGCGAACGCGAAACCAAATACATCGCAACGAATATGACAACCTCAAAGTCGCGGCCGATATACTAATGGCCGAACACATAAGGGAGCAATGGAACGCCACACTGGAGGACGTTGATCCTCATAACAGAACAGTGTGGCGAATAGCGAAGTGCCTGACACGTACTCGCACAAACATTCCGCCCCTACATATTGACGGGCAAATAGCCGAAACACCGGCAGAAAAAGCAGAAGCTTTCGCGACCACACTAGAGCAGGTATTCCAACCGAATGCTGAACCATGCGACAGACAGTTCGCAACAGCAACGGAAGACCAAATTGCTGAAATAGGGAATATTCCAACGCACAACAAACTTCGAAAGACCAGTGCAAGCGAAATTAAATGGCTAATAGCACACTTGCCTACTCACAAGGCTCCAGGACCAGACAACAATCCCAATATAGTCCTGAAACATCTACCGCCCAAAGTCTTAAAAGTGCTGGCGGATATATTCAACTACGCGCTGGAACACGGAAAATTCCCAAAGCGCTGGAAGGAAGCACGAATCCTTATGTTTCCTAAGCAACATAAAGATAGGTCCATTCCTACTAATCACAGGCCAATTAGCCTCTTAAGCACACTAAGTAAACTGCTAGAGAAAATAATACTTAAACGCCTTAACTCATTCCTAATCAGAAACAACGTGATAACTGACGACCAGTACGGCTTCATTGCCAATCACTCTACAACACTACAGATACTTAGGCTTACCGAAATTATCACCAGGGGATTTAACACTAAACGATCGACAGGCGTGGTCCTATTGGACATAGAACGCGCTTTCGATAAAGTGTGGCATGCAGGATTACTCCACAAACTCATTCACATAGGGGTACAAGATTCAATGGGCGCCCTAATAAAATATTTCCTCAGTGGAAGGAGTTTCAGAATCTCAAT
This sequence comes from Tenodera sinensis, assembly GCA_030765045.1. Lineage (NCBI taxonomy): Eukaryota > Metazoa > Arthropoda > Insecta > Mantodea > Mantidae > Tenodera > Tenodera sinensis. Next base: position 3,916,081 of record JAUKNM010000021.1, read on the forward strand.
TGAGAATACCGAATCCTCATTGCACCCCATAAACGCGGGAGTCCCACAAGGAAGTTTACTCGGGCCTACACTATTTAATATATATATATATCAATGATCTACCACCACTAGTACGAGTAGATAAATACATATAGGCGGACGACACGGCACTGGCCACGCAATCTACTCAGCCACGCATCATACACCTGCGGCTCCAGAATGCTCTAAACACATTGGAGCCCTGGTTCACGAAATGGCGGTTAAAACTAAATACAAGAAAAAGCCAAGCAATCATTTTTACCAGGCGAAAATTGCACAGGCAAAGGAGGCGAGCCCTCCCACCCCTCACCCTAATTCAGGAACCTATCGGGTGGGAGACATCCGTCACGTACCTAGGGGTTAAGATGGACGAATATCTCACATGGAGAGAGCATATTAACTCAGCCAGAGCAAAGGCCAATGGCCAACTCAACAGACTGTACCCGCTGATAAATCTTAACAGCAGCCTTAAGCTACGCATGGGACTTACGCTCTGTAAGACGCTGATCCGACCCATCTTAACTTACGCCGCCCCGGTATGGGGATATGCGGCAAAAATGCACATAAAACGCCTCCAAACGATGCAAAATAGAATATTGCGAATTATTGCTAAACTACCGCCAGAGGCTCCGACGTACCAGTTACATGAAGAGCTAAAAATGCTCACAATCGAGCAGTTTATTAAACACCTGGCATGCAACCTATACGCCAAAAAGAATAAGAACCACAACGAGCAAATACGAATGCTCGGGGAGTATGATATGACTCGCGACAAACACCTCCGCCCTCTATCATTGTTCGATCGCACTATAAGCATAGGCGAACCTGAACTCAACATACAGGAATACCTGAATAATTTAGTACCATGAAATTACTGGTTATGGGATGAAGGGAAGCACACAACAAACACACAACACTATAAAAACATACACTTACACTCAAGCCCTCACAAGTCCTTGTGCTACCTAGCCAAGGCGGACCCCGGGAGACGAGGGCCTCCCCGGTAGTGGCACAGGCTCGCTCCTGCACTTCAGGCAGACAGCCCGCCATGTGTGCACTTATACGACCAGGCAAGATCAGGTACACGATTAATGACGAAGCCTCCGGCTTAATCACACCCTAGTAACTAAGATTAAATGACACAGTAGAAGTTAGCTCTACAAGTTGTAAATCTTATAAATATCACCATAACTGCACCTAGTTATATAAGCATTTCTTAAAATACTACTAGCATACAATATAAATTAAAAAAAAATAAAATAAAATAAAAAATTACGCTAAGGACAAGAAACGAAACCTTCGGGTGGAGTTTAAAAACAAAACATGCTCATTCACTCATCCCTCACATCCATCTACACCTAACGATGCCAAATGGCTGAAACACAAAAAGAACACCATCAACTATCATACACATCACCATTATTTACTACCAGGGGGCACTCAGGGCTTATGTCATGTTTGCCCTCCGGCACATCATTAATACTTGCTGTTACTGCCACTGGCAGGCAGCTTCCATCTCTCACCACAGAATGCGCAGGTGCTTTATGCGGTACTGCAGCATAGAGGCCTTGACCTCAAGACTTCCGGTGGGGTTTTTTAGTGAGTAGGCTGCCGGGGTTCGAAGCCAGGGTAGGAGTCTTACACTCGCATGCATGCTTGCATGCGGTTAGGGCGTAAGTAGCCTTTTTCCCCATCACAAAAAAAAAAAAATAAATAAATAAATAAATAAAAAAAAATGCTAGATGACGATGCCGGATGGTATATCAACAATCTTAATTATGAATTGCAGACGACGTCATATGATGGAACGTAATTATAATTTACTGTAGACTGACGACGCCACTAGCGCGCAAATTACCACTAATCTAAGAGACTAATTGTACGCACTTCCTTTGTTCTTAGTGTATGTACATGTATATTTAGATTGTTCCAGGGATCCAGCATGCAGGGTATCGACACGCTCCCAGACTTCTGAGGCGCACGAACAGACGCGGCGTATACACGCCAAGCAACATAGCACCCTGATTCCTGACAGCAATCACAAATGACTCCTACTAAACCATCCATGACTCCGCTAGGGGGCAAGCTGGGCTTCGGTCAAGCTCGTCTACAAGCTCCTAACCTTCTCCGTCTGGTTACGCTATGCGGTTGCTATGGGGTTTTTTAGTGGGTATGGCCATCTTCAATGGCGACTCCCACAGTACCATGGGGTCTCGTAACAAGATTTTTCCCCTCCACCTATAAAAAAAATATGCTAGTCATTCATCCTGAAGATGGGAGAGATGTACACTCCCGAAACGTCGATGTCTTTTCATCACTACACCTGACTCAAAGCCCGAGAGCATCTTGAATAATAGAAATCGTGCTCATCATAACCTATTTCAACATATACAGAATTGTCATATGAAACAATGAACAGTCATTGCCATTGCCTTCAAGAGTTGAGTGTTCTGTTATTTGTCGAACCAAACCAAATTTACATAAATGAATTTATATGTACATTAACATACAAGTATATTAACATATGATTGATATTTTAATGAATTCCTATAAAACAAGATAATCATACTCTTGATATCTAACTCTCAAGGTACATTAACATACAAGTATATTAACATATGATTGATATTTTAATGAATTCCTATAAAACAAGATAACCATACTCTTGATATCTAACTCTCAAGTGGTATTTGCCAAACCGTTAACCGAATTATGTATTTAATAGAGCATACTGATATTATAATAATATTGGCTAAAGTTGTCACGGGAGTGTTAAGATTGCAAACCTGCGACTTTTGATAGAAAATTTATGACTTGCTAGATAATCATATCTAAAACTGCTGAAATTGTTTATAACTAAGCTTAGTAGGTGAGCTACAAAAAGAATGAAGTTGTGCACGTTTTGTCTGAACGGCAGACTGAAGTGGTTCCGCACACTGTGCACTCTGTCACATGACTACAAATGCCGCTAACTTGATTCATCTTGAATGTAGCTCGACTACTAAGTCTAATCCATCTAAAATTATCTATATTTTAAATGTAAATTGGATAATGGCCTAGCCCTTCTTTACCCAGGTCACTTTCATTACTTAGACTTTAGCTATACATAAATGTTGCTATTCGTTGCATTGTGTTTTGTTTATTTCTAGGATATGTATGGTGGAAAGTTGGAGTTAAAGGCATTCCTGTGATTGTGGTTGTATAACTTCGCAAGCTGTGCCTTTTTTGTGTCCAGTGCTGGTGCTGAATATAGAGTGAAATGGTGTGAAAGTGTTAAATGAAGTGAAACTCCTAAGAGGACATTTGTTGTCAGGCTAATAATGATCTAGTAAATGACAAAACAGGTGTTCGCATATGGAGCAATACAGTGTTGTATATAATGTATGCAGAAACCTCTTTGTGAGGTTATTTGTGCTTGCTACGCAAATATGTCAAATTGTGTTATGCTATAGGAATGCTAGAAGGAATAAATAAGTGTCAAAGATGTGTAATTGTTCCCATTTCCCTGTCAAATACCACATCTTAATGTTTGGTTACAAGTTTACACAAAAAATTTGTGGCAGCTCATTAAAATATAAAATATTTTACTTTATGCCATGCAGAGTAATTAGTGGTAACGTCAGAATTGAAAAAGAAACATTTTTTTGTTACTATTAAGAAAACTAGTAATTTGAACCTGGAACCATTACAGAACTCATTAATATTTCATAAAAGCTATTGATGTACAGACTATTGGACAATTTTAATAAAAAGGAGTTATAACAAATAAACTGTTTTTATACCTGCTTTTGTCAGTCTTAGCTGATCATATGTCCTAATGCTATATTGCTTCCGATGACGCCCAAAGTTTAATACACGAGCTTCCATAGCTGTGATTGCAGTTTTTAAGAGTGCCGCATTTATTAAAGCAAAGGTTAATTTGCGTGAGCTTCAATATGCAGCAATCTTAAAAACTAATGACAACTAAGGAAGCTCACGTGTTAAACTTGACGTGCCAGTGTAGCAATATGGCGTTAGGGCATATGATCAGCTGAGGCTGACAGGTGAGCAGGTATGAAAAATACAGCCGTAAGAGCTACCGGTAGCGTGAGGATTCGGGAGAGCGATTTCTCATACTTTCGTTCAATCCTGCCCCACTTGGAGCGCTTTTTTGTTGACACATTTTTAACACGTAGTTTCCGTTCTTCCTACTAGAGTGTTCTGTGGTACAGACATAATTTTACACGTATGCGTTGTGTGTTGTGAGTACTTAGGTATATAACTTGTGAAATTGCTTTTAAGTTTGTGCATAAATGTGTGTGTTCTTCAAAACTTAAGTTTCAAGCAACATTAATATAATTGATTAAAAATGCCAACTTGTTTTGTACCCGGGTATCGTTCAGGACACAGAAATTGCTCAGAAGCTAGAAATTTTTTTTACTCCTCCTAAAGATAAAAATCTGTTTTACAAATGCGAAAAGTCTATTCCTAGGAAAGACACTAAATTATCTGTTAAATCTAGTATTTGTGACAAACATTTTCCAGAGGACTTCTTAGTGAAACTTGATTCATTCTTTGTGCATGGAAACTAGTTGAAATCCCTAGAATTAAATGGCGGTTAAAGCCAAGGGCAATTCCCTGTATATTTCCTAATTTACCCAGGTACTTAACTACAATGCATAAATCCCGAAAATCTCCACAAAACAGAGACAAAAAATTACTGAAAAAGCAATATTCGACAATCAATAAATTACCAGATGCAGGATCCAGTCAACCAGTTCTTAATTCAAACGCACCGTCCTTCAACAATGAGGAAATCACAGAAAACAGTTCTAATTCCTCCAAGGTAACAAACACAAGTGTCAGTAATGAAATTGCTACACTGAAGAAAAGCATTAGAAATCTCAATAGAAATTAAGTTAGAACTAAAATCCTGCTATCTAAAGAGAGGGCCAAATTAAAAATAATAGAAAAGAAATTCGCTACTAATTGTTGCGAACATAAGCGCAATTTAAATTGTTGAAGTAAATTGATTAACAAAAGCTGGTTCTAGATACAATGCTGACCGCCTCCGTAGCGCAGTTGGTAGCGCGCTTGCCTCTGGACGCAAGCGCGGAGGACCCGGGTTCGATCCCCGGTACCAGCATGGGGATTTCATCGCCTCTGGGAGGTCCGGTACGGGGTGCACTCAGCCTTGTTAGGTCCCGGAGGGACCAATTGAGGAGCTACTTGATAGAGAAGTAGCGGCCCCAGGTCTAGAAGACCGCATAACCGGCCGGGAGGGCTCGGGGCGCTGACCACGTCCCACCCTCCAATACTGCACCTCACCAATGACGCCTGTATGGGCAGAGGTGGGGGACGCAGCGGCTGGGCGGTAGGCCTTGGCCGCTTGTGGGCTGTCGCGCCGGGGTTTAGTTTAGATACAATGCTTAAAAAATGTCAGACGAGCTCGAAGGGGATGCGTTACACCAATGAATTTCTATTAGAAAGCTTCCTATTTAAAATTAAAAGCCCTAAAGGTTATAGACATTGCTTAACACATGAATTGCTGCCCCTGCCTTCTGAAGCCCATTTGAGGTGCTTAGAATAGCAAGGGCGTATGCGCCAAAATATGAATTTTTTGTTTTTCTTGCAACATATAGTATGAAGCCTACTCTTTAATATCCGTTAAGTGTGAATGCTTGATACGCCCTGGATATGAACGAATTCTCCATTTGAATACAGCATGGTGTTAGACCTAACACGCTTCAGCCGAATCTCGAGAATAGCAAAGGCGCATAAGCCAACCTGCCGGCCGGAGCCGATCGCTACGCTATGACAGTTGATCTTGAAGAGAATGTACGTAGCAGTAAATCACTTGAGAGAGGGTACTGTTTATTTTCAGGCTTTTACCCCTCATAAGCGGTTATTCCTTAACCTTTCAAACATTTTTGCGGTTTTGTAAACAGTTTTTGCCTAAATGTACGAGGTATTTCTTTAGTTCAGTCTGTTGCTTTTAAAGAAATCTGTGTTTAGTGGCTTGCAGCTCTCGGTTTAACTTCTGTTTAGCATTATGTTTCAAGAGTAGTTGTGTTGTTTACTAACAATACCATTGAACAAACCTTTAGTGCATTTAGGGTTGTGATTTACTTTTATTACGCACTATGAGTGACACAAACTCGTCAAGTATGCCGTCCCAGAAAACGCTGCATGCAGAAAAACCAACGGAAAATACATATGGCTAAGAAGAAGAGAAATACAGGTGAAGAACACGTAACTTTAAAAACCAAACCTGTAGTAAAGGCACACACCAGAGGTAGAAGAAGAGGCAGTGGCGGATGACAGTACTTCACATTACTATCATACTCTGGTTCCTCACGGCACGGCACAGCACAGCGGTTAAACATCTTCGGTGATCTAACCATACTTTTTATTAACTTACTTCTTTATATTCACTTTAGAGGTATTGTTTGTTAGCATTAGAACAAATATTTACCAATATTAGTTAAAGTATTGCTTGCAAAATGCTAACTTTAGACGTAAACGTTTTGGTTATAACGCGCATGAAAGCATACGTTACCTAAATTATATTGTTGATCAAATTAACGTTCTGAAATCTTAAATATCTGTCAAATAACATTTTACATTCCTAATTAATAGTATTAATGCATTAGATTCACATCTGAGCAATTTTTCATCCCTCCATGCATGATTTTAATATGTACTGCATAGTAAAACTTTAATCGCATTTTTCTCAAAACTAGCTTTTGGCGCATACGCCCTTGCTATTCTAAGGGCCTCATTTAAGGAAATTATCTAAAGGGATAAAGTGCACATATGGTATAAATAGCAATGTTTTAAATGCGATTTCTACTACATTCAATCAAGAAGAAGATGAAAACAAACGTCTTGGAGTTTTAATATTTGAAATTAGGTTCATTAAAAGTGGATGGATTCGTGAATCTAGGTGAACACACTCCTGACAATCAGAAAAATTCTATGGCTAACCATGCTTTAGTTTTTATGTTTGTTCCCTTACTACATAGGTAATTGGAGCCAACCAATAGTGATTTACGCAAGTACATAGAAATTCTACACCCGGTGTTATACTAGCTAAGCTCCTTATAGAAGTAATTATCCAGTTAGAAAACTCAGGGACAAGAATTGTTGGTTTCACTAGTGATGGAAGTCAATCAAACAAAAACTTCACCTGAATTTGTTGGTCTTAAAGTTTGCCCGAAATTAACCTCATCCCACATAGACCCTTTCAGAGAATGGATTTGAGACTGTGTTTTCAACTGTTCAGTAACAGCACTGCAAATGGCATTGACTTCTTCAGAAAAATTAATTTTAAAAAATTTAAGGGAAGCGAAAATACTGAACTATTCACAAGAGATGTAAATAATCTTGTAGATGCATTAAACTCCACAGTTCCAATTAAAGCACTCTATAAAAATTTGCAATCTCACAGAGTACTAAAAGATTTCTTTCGCATAATAACGTCTGAAAATAACACATTCTGCTCAACTAGGACAATGGAATCTCTTAGTCACCTTAAAAAGTACTTTGGAAGTATACGAGTATTTATGGAATGGAGGATTTGCATACGTCTTAACAGCAAAATTGAATCACTTTGGAATAATGCGTTCTTTAAGCTGTGATGACCATCCTTCCACAGTTGACTTTTTACATTTACATATGCTACAGGCTGTGTATGTCCCTGTAAAACTTGCACTGTCAAATGCTGCTAATTGTGAGAGTAAAGTGGAGCCACCACTTACATCGTTTATGGATCAAATTCGTATACTCGCAAAACAAATTGAGCAAAACAACCGTGAGCTGTTGGATTTTGTTGGAAACAAAATAAAGAACAAAACTAAAATACTTGACTGGGAAAGTGAAGTTCCTAAAACCTATGAGGACAATATTTCTAAAAGATGCTTAGTACACAACTTAGGGGGTTATATAGTAAAACAAATGCTCGAAAAACTTAGTTGTAAAACCTATGCCTCTACTCTGTCCACCGATCTACCCTCTGACACATTAGCTTCCACTACAATAAAAGACTATGGTACTCTAAAAAATCGTCGGTATTTAACCTACCCTTCTGAATGTGTGGTTTTCTTTTGCAAGTCGAGGCTATTTTAGAGAAGAAAATGTGTTCGTCTGAAAGTTTGTGGGGTGATATATTTGACGAGTGCTTAGATAACATAGATGAAATCATATTAGGACCCAGTGGAATAGAATGCTGCCTGGATCACAAACTGGATTTAGTGGGAAACTTAACACTGCATTACATGAAGTGACGCTTCTTTTTTCGTACCAAGGAAATCAGTAGAGAAATGATGTCATCGAAGTCAGCAAAATCAACACGTAAACCCTCCAAGGTCTCCAACATCTAATTCCACGGTGAGTTTCGATTTTTATATACATAACATACATAATTTGCATTATGGTTTAATTTTTCAGCGTAAATTCATTTAAGCCTATATTTCCCATTGTTCTTCATTAATTACAATACCCATTATTGTAGGTATTTAAAATGCTAATTGATAATATGAAACCCATTTTCACCATGCATTCGTGAACTATTTATTTATAAAGTGAAGCGACCGCGACACCAGTGCTATCTTGTGAGCGAACCATAGCAACTCCCGAAGAGCTCACACTATCTCTTCTATCCGCTATGATAATAGTTTCTGTATATCAGACCAATCAATGATAATTGCTTGTTCTAACCAGTGATGCCAATTTAGTTGTTTTTAAACTTAAACCGGTCTTTCTGCGAAGATTTTTGGTTGGATAAGTTTATATATTTAACATTGCTAGTATAGGGATTTAGGTGTTTGATAAACTGCATTTGGTTGGAAGGAAATGTTTTTAACATTGACAACACAGAAATTTAGCGGGTTCCTTATTTTTGTCTGCTTATTTTTCTTGATCCTCTATTGGCAACACTGGTTCTAACTCACATTGCCTGTGTATAGGTAAACTTTGAAAGGTAGAATCAGAACTGAAAAATTCAATACTATAGTTGGGATTTGAACCATAGGCCTTCTGCAAATGCAAATCAGTTGGAGAATTTAAGTCTGTGCTGGTAAGTTGCCATGATAGCTCAGTGGTTAAGAGCAGCTACACATAGAGTGGAAGATTTGTGGTTCTAATGCCAGCTATAGCATTGAATTTTTCAGTTCTAATTCTACTTTTCATAGTTTACCTACACATGGTTTATGTGTGTTAAACTAATAAATTATCATTGATTGGCCTTATATATGTCTGCATTTGTTTATTATGCTTATCTAAAATACTATAGGTGCATATTTGACAAATCAATGCAACAAAATAAGTAAAAAGCAGCATATCAAATGAAAGCAATATAAGGAGAATGTCTTTAGTTTCTGGTTCATCTACTGTTTCTGCTAGCAATATTTTGACCCACTGTTCTTAGTAACAGCATAACTGCATTACAAAATTATAATAGTGTTTAACCTTGTATGTTTCAGCTGACCTACTCTATGTAGGTGTGGGTTTATTCGTGTGTTTCAACAGTGTCATTTAAAACAAAAATGGTAAGATTTATCTGTTATAAATACATCCATACTTATAATAAATCTGCAATTGAAAAGTTTCTGATAATTTCTATTATGAGGTTAGTTTTTGTGTGCATGCGCGCATGCACGGTTCAAAGGTTAGACATTTCTGAAAAAAGTTATCATATTGCTTGGTAGGAAAGACTTAAGGTAGACTAATAAAATAAAAGGTGTGTTGGCTCTAAAACAAAAAATCTGTCTTAAGCTCCGCTTGGCTCTGAGCCTGAAGTTGATTTACACTGGCATTTCTTTGTGGAGGTCGACATCAGTCACATTGAGTTCTTGACGTAAAATGTGTGCTGATTGTAAAAGGATTATAAGCAGGTATCTATGGTGAATGTAAATGAGGTTCAAGTCCCACCCACAAACATTATAGTGGTTTTTCATCCTCCCCTTCCAGATAAGTTCATTGTTTGTTACACTAGAGTACAATTTCCAATTACAGAGGGTTATGTAATTTTAAGGCATTGGTGCTCACAGAAAAATTAATACTCTTCTTTGTTTTCAAAATAAAAGGAATTAATTAAATTATGAAATGAAAAATCAAATCAAAATTATAAATTAATATTGGACATATAGACCCGCTGCTTCCATTACTACTGTACTTCTTTGGGGCAAATTCAGTGCGATCATTTTATCACTGGATCACTAACTGTGTGTATGCATGCTGCGTGAAACTACTGCTTTGTATTTTCAAAACAAAGATGATTAATTTATGGTTTTGTATAATAACGAATGCCTTGTATCATCTATTAAAAATATATGATAGTGTTGTGTTAAACACTAGTTGCACTTGCAAACAAATGGAAGGATTTGAACTGAGACGGCTCTAATTACCAGATATGTATAGTTTATCATTCAGGGCACAGGAGCAGCAGAGTTTACGTTTGCCCGCTTATTGTTTATGTAACAATTGTACATAAATTGTGTGCTGAATATACAGCTGAAACACGCAAGAGCTAGTAATGCTGTCGTGATGGGTTTCCCACATGTTGACAAGATTTTTCTTTTGAGCTCAGTACACCTGTTCAAATCATGCACAAGCTATAGCAATTACTAACAAACATTAATAAAGACTTGTAAAACCATTGTATAGAAGTGCAAAGATGGTAAACAAAATTCTAACTTCTAAATATATGGCTCTGAATTTTACAGAATTTTAATTGCACATATACTATTTAATGTGGCATTTAGAATACGTTATATATTCATTGGATTTAATAATTTAATGCCTCTGTAAATCTATACAACTCTTAATAACTATAAGAACATATCACAGATTACAACATCTATAAAATGCAAGCCCAAGAGATGTACTGGTGCCATTACATTCTTCAAGTGCAAATTGCCACCCTTGCAATTGCTAGAAAATGTGTGATTATATTTTAGCAAAAGTTTACAAATGCAAATAAAGCTAATTAGTAATGCTAATAAATTAAATACATCTTAATTTTCATTCCGAATGAAAATTTTCATTTAGGTACAGAATGCTTCCAAATTTCAGTGTTAAATTTTTCTGAACACCAGAATGAGTAAGCAATCATCATAAGTCTGTCTCTTAAAGAATTAGAGTATTATATCTTGAACTTTTAACTAATTAATAGGTCCAGTTTTAAATTTTTGCTTATGAATAAAATTTAATCATGACAAGTCGAGAGGAGAGCATTAGTATACGTGTAAGTTAATTTCACTTTAAAATCATTTCCTATAAACCAATTATGGGTTATTTTGTTCAAGCACCATAGCAGTATACACTGCTGGAGCAAGGAATAAAAGAGTGTGATGTCGTGCTATTGATGTTGAAACTTCATTGGTCCAAGATCCATGGTTAGTGAGATACCCTGCTGCTTTCCAATTTACATACAAATTGGTACAGTGGCAGGGTTCCCAACTATACCAGGTGAGTCAGCCGCGCCTTATTTTTTGGAAGGTAGGCCACCCATCTAACGGCATGTGCGCCTTAGTCCAGTTTTGCGCTTACTAAAATGTCTTGCTTGACGTTCTTAAAGAGAGGAATGCGCCAAACTGAGAGCAACAGCGGTTTAAGGGACAGAACGTACTCCTCGCTAAAGTACACCTCAAAAACATACGACTCGTTTACTGAGAGCGAATTCCGGTTTCCAGCCGATTTTACAAACTCTTTATTAGAGCATACATAGCAACGTAATTCAGTAAACGCCTCGGAAAAATTGTATCTATCATATGGGTACACTAACAACGTCAGCTAAAAAGAAAATGGTAGATTCTTGTACTTAGAGCAGGGGTTGGCTGCCAAAAATTACGAAAAATTTAGTGACACGCTTCATCCATCATGGACCCGTACAGTCAAAACGGACATATTATTAAACAACAGTTTATTTACATTTTTGCGTGAACTACGCCTCGTGCATCTCAATTAATATGCATAACAGCTTTTACCATTTAAGTAATAATATTAAAACGCCCAACAAATGATTAAAACTGTCTTAAAAGGCTAAATCAAGCCCGAAAACTTGCGAGGTGGAATTGGCATAGTGCCAGGCATTCAAGTCCTACTATAGAACGCGGTACGTGCTTTCAGTTAAGTCTCGAAATAGCTGAATAGGCTTGTGACGGGGTCCTCTGCGCTAAGCCCCAATGATATTGGTTCGAGTCTCAGTATTCTAAATATTTTTTTTATGTCATCAAAACTTGGAAACCGAATTCACAATCATCTAATTATAAAGTCCCTGAGCGTTTAGGACATTATAATTTAAATCGTTTTTGGTTGTCCGCATTTGGTAATTGAACAGGTATAATGACTTCTGCGCCACTGGACTGGTATGATGTATTGTGTTGTGAATGCTAACCCCTGCGTTCTCCACACTTATGCTGTCGCACGATATTTTCATTATGTATTCGACAGACGACTACGTAGATATGCTTTTGATCTACGGAGAAGTAAGAAGAAATATACCGGAGAAAATATCTCGGGAGAGTTATCCGAAAAGACGACAACCAACAGCAAACAGCTTCCGGAATGTTGAAAGGCGTCTGCGTGTAACAGCATCACTTGCAAGAATGCCTCCTCATAGACACGCACCAGCAACATCGGGTGTTAATGCAGAAGCAGTTTTGAATGCCACCCAGAACAATCCGTATACTAGTACACGGGTAGCTGCTCAGGAGATGAACATTAGCCAATCTTCTGTAGTGCGAATATTGAACACTAATAAGTTCCATTCTTATGGTTTGCACCTACACCAAGCACTTCACGGGAGAGATTTCGAAGCTCGAGTGATCTTTTGTGAATGGTTGCTGGAGCGAGTAGCAAGTGATGTGGGATTCGCATCCAGGATATTGTTTTCCGACGAATCAAGATTCCACAACAATGGAACTGGAAATCGTCAAAATATGCGCTATTGGAGTGTCGATAATCCTCATTGGGTAAGGGAGGCAGCATTCCAAGAGCAGTTGGGTGTAAATGTCTGTTGTGGAATCTTGGGAGACCATCTTGTTGAACCATAATTCTTCGAGGGGAATGTAACAGGAGCACGCTACCTGGAATTCCTCCTTAGCTCACGCCTTATTATTAGGGAATGTGCCACTGCAGGAGCGAATGACGATGTGGTTTCAACACAATGGTGCTCCTCCGTATCGGTCGAGGATCGTCTGCAATCATTTCAATGCTGCACATTCTGGTCATTGGATAGGAAGACAAGGACTAGTCATCTGGCCTGCCAGATCACCTGATCTGACACCCCTTGACTTATTTCTCTGGGGTTATTTAAAAGAACACATTTATGCAGAGGGGCTGGACAATCCAGAAACCCTTCGTCAGCGTATCACAGTGGCTTGTAGATCTGTTCAACCCTGTGTATAGATGATCCTTATTCCAATTGCAGCTACCTATGGGAATGTTTAAACAATTACCTAATTGTAATTCACCAATAAAGAAACATCAAACAATGCCATAAAACATAAATAAAGCAATAAAATGAATATAATAACCGTTTTCAAAATAATAATTTGTAAATTATGAGGATTGCACGGTAAAAAAATTAGTACATGCAGGTGATTCGAACCACCTTCATAGCAGACACATTACTTCGGAATCTTGTGCTCGTTCCAACTGAGCTAGCTAGTAACGTGTGAGGTAAGCAATTGGTTTAAGATGTAATATTCGCTGGTTCCAGTGAACATTTGCAGAAGTGCAAACGTCAGCTGTCTAATTACGAATATATTAAAAGGCGATGTGATAACATCTGTATTAGCACTAATTTCATCGAGTGTTTAATATCCATGTTACATACGCAGGTGGAACCTGGTAATGGGGTCGATGTTTTCATGTTGGAGTATAAAATGCAGATTGCATAAAACTCGAGAATAAGGGGCAGCTGACTCACGTGGTATAGTGATATAAAACCCATATAAATGTCCATATAACTTTGAGCATTTCAAGTCCTTGAAATAAACAAAATATTCCCAATTGCTTCGCAACTATCTTTGATAGTCCTTTAGGATTTTTCTAAGTTATTAAAACTTGCTTGATGAACTAGTACTGCTATAACCTCACAATTTGAAAATTCATATCCTGAAATGAGACTGCTAAAAATATGAGACAAGATTTTCAAGAGTGCAGTTGTAACCAGCAAGCAAACGTTTTATATGTTACACCATTTTCATTCTGTAATTCTTTGTTTAAATAAAGCCAATAATGTTCATTTGCTTTACATTTTGCACATTTCGTTTAGGTTTTCCTTCATTAAAATGCCTAAGTGCATTAGTAACTTTTTAAATTTAATTTTTCTTTTGTTGTTAAATTGATTTTGAGTAAAACTAGTGATCAAGCTGCACCTTTTATACAGTTTGGTTGTTATTCATACAGGGTATAGAAATATGTCTGAATGTGCATTTCTTTCTTCCTAAATGGCACATTCCAATTACTTTGTCATAATTGATATAACCCATATTGCAACATTTGATTAGTGGATTAATAAATTGGTTCTATCCTATTCGAGGTATTATAAAAGAACAAAAATAGAAATTCCTCTGAGCAGGCATGTCAAAGAAAGTCTATTGTGATAGGGCATATTTTCGCTCCTATTTGGAGCCAATTACTTTATCAGTAAAAAAAAGTGGAGTATTGATTTTGCACATAAGATAGTAGAGGACAGGGGTGGACAAAGCATGTATTATATATAAGGAAAGGAGAACTTGCCTTACATTGAATCCGTATTGAGATAATTTATATCAAATAAAGTGACAAGAATGCCCAAATGCAAAAGCACATTATAAGCAAACTACATATATTAAAGGTTGCATATGAATTTTCCAACTATAGTATCAATCTTTTTATGTGCACTATTTTATTTAATATGATATAGACTAAACTTGTGGCATTTTGAACTGCTTTGTTAGTATTTCTTGTTCTGTGGTAAGTATCCTCATTTTATGGAACCAAGTACAGATATGTAGGAGTAATTGTTTATAACATATTCCTCATTCTACAACAGTATGCATTTTTTTTACCCATTTTCAGCATTGAAGTTTAAGACAGCTGTGTGCACAGATGCTCAAGAGCTAAATTTGGAAACACTCTGATAATAATATTATCTAATACAGTAATAAAATGCATTTTGATTTTAGGATTGCTTCTTCTTGCTTTTTTGTGTTGATTATTTATTTAGGAAGTATTTTTGGAGTACACCAAAAGTCTAGGCCACATAGAGATGCTTTATTTATCATTATCAGGTAACAACTCTCAGAACCATTATTGTTAACAAAGTATGCACTATTGCAAGGTCTCTCTTCGCACTTTTTCTCTTTTTATCTGACGGTAAATACCTCAAATACTTGTATACATCAAGTGTCAATGAATTACATTTATTAAAGGAGATAAATATAGTTGGATTTTAAATGGCTTTTTTTCTAATACTGCCACTGATTCTGACTGCTAATGTCCTACTACAGCTACTACAAAGTTACTAAAATGGGAGACAGCAGCTTATATAGTGCTGTGATTTAAGCCCTTGTTTATCTTTATTTCCTTTTACATTACTTACTTTAATGAATGCATTTTGCAAGTTGATAACATTTAGGTACAAACACAATTAGTAAACCAAAACAAC
The DNA here is from genome assembly GCA_030765045.1 of Tenodera sinensis. Lineage (NCBI taxonomy): Eukaryota > Metazoa > Arthropoda > Insecta > Mantodea > Mantidae > Tenodera > Tenodera sinensis. The sequence goes on from JAUKNM010000021.1 coordinate 3,931,736, forward strand.
AAATATTTCATGATTACAGGAAAGCTAGGCAGGGTTACATAAATTTCCAATAGGATGACTAGGATGACATATTTTTAATTGTATGAATCTTTGCTGGGCAATAAAATTTTACCTCAAAAACTGTGGTCATGGTATTACGCACAATGGCCATGGCAGGAAAAAACTGGCCAGAATAAATGTCCCCATTGTTGGAAGTAGGGGAAATAGTATGAGATAAAATCATCTATTTTCAACCTAATTAGGCTAGATATGTTAGACTTTTTTTTCTTATCTTTCACTTGGCACTGCAAGCTCTCATCTTGAGCAATTTTCTTTTGGATTCATAAATAAGATATATCTATTCTCTTCTTGAGAATAAAATATTTTTAATCTGATATTACAGAAGTAAGGGATTGCATTTATAAATTAAAAGAACGTAAATCCCCAGGACCAGATGGTATTCCAGTAGAAGTTATACATCATCTACAGCCAAAAATTGCTCCATTATTAAGAGACTTATTTAATGAATGCCTTATACAACAACGAGTACCCTACTGTTGGAAACAATCAAAAGTAGTCATAATAGGGAAAGGCAACAATAAGGATCCATGCCAACCAAAATCTTATCGACCGATATGCCTCTTAAATGTCTTAGGGAAGTTGCAAGAAAAATTACTTAATAAACGATTGCAAGAACATCGCAATATTTTTGGAGCAACTAATAGACAATATGGTTTTAGAGCTGGAAAGTCGACGGAAGATGCCATAATCAAAGCACTTGAAAAT